>CM068385.1:41810720-42410720 GCA_034770075.1 Aralia elata
GAGAATAAAGAGTTTGTATGTGGATAATAAAGTTAAGGAGGAGGGGGGGTTTTTTGATTAAGCTAAATGACATGACTATTAATCTAGATGATGGCGGGACGGGACAGTTGTTTTCGTGTCAAAGAATTGGAATGCGAATAAGCAGTTGGTATGCTTTAAACTAATCACTTTCAGAAGGAGGTGATTTTAAATTAAGTTTGTTTGGTTCCAAAATTAGTGAGAATATATATATAGTCCGTTTCGATTATAGAGTTTCCTTTTTATTTTTAAATTATAAAATCTAATTTCCAAAATGTAATTATTTTTATTTTTAATTAATTAATTAAATAATATCATGTGACCACTATTATATTTATAACAAATGTGAAGGATATTTTGAAAAAATTAGATTATAAAAAAATTGTTTTAAAATTTTGAAACGGATAGAGTAAACCGTAAAAATAGAGCTAAAATAAGTTGAGTAATGAATTTCTCCTTATTAAGTTTCTTATCAAGTAATGGAATATTTTAATTTTTGAAAACTATCAAGTAATGGAAATTAGATAGCCCATTTTAGAGTGTTCAAACTCTGATCCACACACAGAATAATGGGCGGTACTGGAAAATAGAAATCCACCCATTGTTTTTGACTTTGGTCATTGCTTGAAGTCTAAATCACCCCACTTGAGTCTAGAAGCCATCATCAAGAATTTTGTGTGTTGGATGAAGTTAGATATTTTGGGTTCAATGATACCGTATGAAGAAAATAGCAAAGGTTTAAAATGATCACGGCTGTGTCGTTAATTTCGCGACAAAATCTCAAATATTCAATGGATTTTACTGTTGAAAAATGAGCTCAATCTAATTTGCATTTAAATATTTTAGTTTGAGTGGGCCAAATTTAAAGAATTTTGTAGGAGCGCTTCGAGTTAATATGATAACTAATAATATTTTTAATTACTTTTAAAATTAATTATATGCATGTTGACTTGAATTTTTAGATCGCAAATTGTTTAAGTGAAACAAAGTGTATCTCTAAATTAAAAAGAAATGGGGAGGGAGTATATGAAATGTATATGTAAAGTTTTTCGTAAAACAAGCATATGAAGTGACTATGGACTTCTTCGTTTTAGTGTGTTTGGTGAGGTAGAAAAATATGTTTAGACGGTTTTTAAGCCTCAAACGTATCGTATCAAAAATAGCGTAACGAGTTTCGAACTTAAAAGCTACGTTTTTGAATTAAAAAATTACACTTCAAATAAACTCAAGTAGACAAACAAGATATTTAATTTTCAAAAATCTCAAAAACCTTAAAAGCACCAAACCATACGGGCAATATTTGAAGTTATCTTTATGTAGTCATTTCGTCTTTCTTTCAGATTCAAGTTTGTGACTTGTTTGGCTTGCTTGCTTTAACATGTGATTCAGAATTGAGCATACTGATTATGGAGTAGGGTGGTCATTGTTGATGGTGAGTACAGAGTAGTACTATAAAACTTCTTGAAGCTGAAAGTTCCAGGCCTTATTGAAATAAATGCATTTTTTTTATAACAAATAAATCATGATATTTAAATTCTTGACTTCTGAACTTAGGAATAAACCCAATTGATTATGATATTTAAAATTAAAATCCATTAATCTAAGCTTCTCAAAACTATACTCAATTACCTTCCTATCTTTAATTTTCTTTTTATTACAAAAATACAAATGTTTAAAAGGCATAAAAATAAGAACAAAGAAGATCGACCTAGATGCATGACTTTTGTTTTTGTTGAATATGAAGGTCTTTTCCTCCAAGTAGGAGGGTCCCAACTCCCGAGTAATTCATTTGATGATCTCAGTTTTCACTTGATACCTAAAAGTATAAATGCAAGGGGGAATGAACTTAGATTAGTTAACTAAACTTTATACCATCTTTTTACAGCATTACAACAATACTTTCACTAATTCTAACTACTAGTGGTGGTAAAGAAAACAATATTTTTTCATCAAATAATTATCTATTTAGCTACCTACAAATATTCAATTTGGCTGCATGTCGCCAATGATGTTAATGGATGACGAAGGTTCATGAACATGAATCCTATGAAACCCCAAAAATAATTCTCTTCCCCTCTCTCATCAACTAATTATATATATATATATATATATATATATATATATATATTCCCTTTTATCAAGAAATTAGAATCTTATTAAGCTTCTGAACTTTTTCCGCATATGTTAAGATTTTATGTGGGATTTTCTTGGACATAATTTTTTTTTTTGTTATAAATTTTAGAATAGTAACTAAATTAATACGTAAAAAAATATTATTAAACTAAATAATTTTAAAGTATATTATATATAAAATTTTATAATACATATAAATTTAAATTAAAAAGTCAAATAAGACCCCTCCTCGTGTTTACATATACGATATGTTGTGACTTGTAAGTATAATCCGACAAACAAAGTTACCGCCCGATGTTGGACTTGTGGTATGGTTCGAGTTTCAAGTGTTTTTTTCATGCCCCCATCATGCATGAATCTATGTCCCAATCCAAAATGCTGTGGGGCTAAGTAAGGTGGTTATTGTGTTAATGATTTTGATTAGAATAAGGCAGGGAGTATCAAAACAAATAACTCGTATCTGATGGAAAAATCATGAGCCTTATGTAGTTTTCTTGTAGTATTGGATTTAATAATAGTGATACTTTGTTAATTTTTACATTGTTGGGTATCAAACATTAAGTTAATTACCATACTTAGGTAGGTCAACCTGTCTTCTTGTTATGTAATGGGGGGGCCATTTGGTCAAATTACTAGCCGCCCATACTTTTGTACCCATCCTTGGGATGGTATCCATTAAATTGATTGCGAGTGGTACTCAATGGAGTATGCTTTCTCGAATGAGTATATCTATTGCGCCTATGTCATATTTAAAATCACATATATAATAATAAAAAATATTTCTTTTTCTATATATATTTTTTCTATCTTCTTTTTATTACTCCTTTTGTCTCTAAGATAAAAAGTTATTTTATTGATTATTTATATTCAAATTGATTCAATTTTTTCATAATCAATATATCTTTTTTATTTCTTTTATATATATTGTAAAAAGCTTATTAAAACATTTTTAACTTTACATACAATTTAGTTACTAGTCTTATGTGTTGCTTTTTCTATTATTTAAAATCTAACATATAATAATGTTTAATTGTTAATTTTTAAAAATAGGTCAATTTTGACCGACAAAAGTCAATGTATGACTTTTATCTTGGGACGGAGTAGGAAGTATATATTTATCTTTGTACCGTGTATTTAGATGTTAACACTGAATGTGTATATAGATTATATTCTTTTAAAATTAATGAATAAATAATTGAGTCCTATTTTAGTGTACAAACATTGAGCACTTAAATATATTATTATAAATATATCTAACTTATTTTAATACATTGATATAATTAAGATAATGTTTTTAAACTTGATTTCATTTGTACTCGGTCCATTAGATTGAGTCCCATTATCAGAGCCATGTTTGGAGTATATTGGTATGAGTTTTTGAATTAAATTCTTCCATATTTGCGGAAACTGATCAATGGCGTTTTAGTCAAGTTAGCTTTGATAGCGAAAGGGTTAGATTAAGACACTATAAGTAACCTCAAAACTTCTATTCAGAACAATGATTAAGATTTAATTTTGCTTTATTGGAAAAGTTAAATAGAAAAGGACTAAGGGGGTGCATTGCTTTGACATTAACCAAATTTGCTTGATCAACTGTATGGAATCTTGGGGGTACCAAACTTTTGTAAACTTTTCCTTCCTCTTGTGTCATCTTTGTCATTCTATTTCCATAAATTTATTATTTTTTTTAAAAAAGATAAAGTAAATTAGGAATTCCTATTATTTCGTTCAACTTTTAATTAATATCAAAAAGAATACCATCTTAATCCACTCATCACGATTCAAAATAACGCGTTACATACAAAATAACTTATACGTGTTTGATAATGTGCTCTCTCTTTAGGTGATATATAACATTTTAAAATTCAAAATAGGGGCCCTTCTGTTTACCCCTTGTATATTGACAAAGAGAGGGGGATGCTAGTAATTTTCTATGTCCCATTATAAGGTGCTTCAATATTATGGAAACAAGACGAGCAAAACGCAACAATGATTAGGGTTTTTGGAAAGTCAACTATTATATTGATAAACTAGATTTCACTTTTTTTGGGTTACCTGTGCTCATCAGTCCTGGGGGTGTGTTTTTCTCTATTTTTTTTCTTGTTTTTTTTATATTTCCCTTTTATTCGGGTCCCGAACAGTTTGCATTTACTATACTACAACCCACATAAACGCCTAGTACAGCCCCATGTGTCTGACAACCTATGGCTGCCACACTTTTTTTGATTTGAGAGTTTTCCCTCCATTTTGTATTTCTAAACAATTTTTTCTTCCTTTCCCATTAACTTCTTTTTTTTTTTTTTTTGTAAGGAAACAAAAAATGGAAAAATGATTTTTCCAACACGCTAAGGTTTACTTTCTCTCAGTAGAAATGGTATAATTTTATAATAAACATGTTACACCGGTGAATCACAACGCGGTTTTCGTTTTTAAATTAGAGTGAACATATCATACTGAAAATGGTAAAATAGAGCGTTGAACAATATCTGCCATCCTAAAATACTATAGCCCTCGTATTTAAAGCTTGAGTATGGTGGAAAAAAATCGACTTGCCGTTATTAGTTTATTGTTTTGAAATATTTAATATTTTTAAAAATATTTTACTTAAAACTATAAGAAGGGGATAAATTTCCTTATGTCTTTTGTCCCAAGTCGATGCACACCGTTTTATAACTTAAGTTGTTGCCGTAATTTTTCTTAGTGAAGGAAAGGAATGAAGTTTGGAAAAACCCCAGATCTACAACTTGGATAGTTTGAAGTTGGTCAAGGCGTTTTCAGAAAAGTACGGAAATGGTAATTCCACTTGTTAATATTCAAATTTTCAATTGAATTATAACTTATAATTAAAGCTAAAAGTGACATGCATTACCAATAAAATGGAGGAGCTTTTGCATGAAGAGTGTTTTCCCTTAAAAATATTCCATCCGATTCAAATTATAAAATTAATATTAATTTTTTAAGAATCAATTTCAAATTTAAAATTGACATGAATTTATTTAATTTATGTCAATATAATTATAATATCATAAACTACTTAAAAAGTACTATTAATTATAAGATTTATTATTTTCAAAACTTAAATAAATTATGTCAATTTAATTTTAAATTTAAAAATATCTTAAATTAACTTTTAAAAAGTCAATATTAATATTACTTAAGAATGCCAAATTGCTCCATTACATCTTTTAAATTAGGCATGCTTCAATCTCATTACTAGCTAGCCTCCATATTTTCGGACATGGGGAGGATCTCTGATTTACATTAAAGAGACTCTGCTCCAAAGTTTTTTCTTACGTTCTTTCGTTTAATTGTTCTTATTTTCTTCTTTTATGGAGTTTTATTTCTCTTAGTTTAGATTTTTTAATCTATGAAATGTTTCTTTTCTCACTTTGAAATTTTCTCGTTCTACGCTTTTTTTTTTATGATATTTCCGTATAGGAGGTTTGATTGGTATTAATCGATGAAGATATATCTATTCATATTTGGGTGTGTGGTTATCACGATAACTTCCTTTTCGTTGCTCGTGTTGAAAAATTACGCAAATTTATATATTTGTGTCTATTTTTTAGAAATATATATGTTCTCAAGTTTCAATTTGGACGGGAGAAAGTATCACCTCATCTCTAATGTTTTTGTAATTCGATTCACTTATCAGTGAAAACTATTTTCTGTTCTTATTTCATGGCTTTGTCAATCTCATTCCTAGTAATTGCAAAAATAAATTAATACATCAATACAAGTATATAACAAGCTAAGAGAAGATCTTATACAAATTAATTTAGTTGATCATTTTAAGGGTAATTTGAACATCAAATTATAATTCTCAAATACAAATTACATGTTCAAATTCAATGAATATAATTATAATTTGATATATATATATATATATATATATATATATATATACACACACACACACATGTATGTATGAATCTCACAATAAAATAAAAAAAATCATAAAAAGCATTAATGTCATGATAATAATAATAATAATAATCTAAAAGAAGAACTTACAATTGAATTATTTTGAACACAAAAAATATATTAATCTATACAAGTATATAATAATCTAAAAAGAAATTCATATCTAAATTATTTTGGTTGATCATTATCTTAAGGTTAATTTGGTTATTAATATTAACTTATATTCATTGTATTTAAATGGGTACTCTATCTAAAACATATAATCTACCCAAAATAACTCACATATATAATACACAATAATAAAAAAATATCAAAACTTTGATACATTATGCACCTTAAACTAACAGTCACAAATCTTCTAAACATTCTTAGATACATTCACAAATTAAATACAAATTATATATTGAATGACAATAGATTATTATTACTCTTCATCCATTCAATACTATTTAAACAACCCTCTAAATCTCAAAAATAAAAAATAAAAAACAAAGAAGAACAACGCTCTTTTGAAGCAAGTATTTACCCTAAATGAATCAACAAAAAGAATGAAAAAAAGGTTAGTATAATCTAGAACGAACAAAGTATAACTTATTACAAATATCTAATAATATGTCTTCATTTCTATAGTACAGATCTTAAAAAGAGCCTGTTTCGGTCCAACCTGTGCAGAAATTCATTATCATTAGTGATGATAACAACAATGATATCAACGAAGTAAAAGGTTGATAAGGTTCAAACGTTTTTTTTTTCAAGTCACTGAATTATTATTGATGAAAGTCAATTTTAAATAATATATTATCGGTTTATAATAGACATGATAAATAAAAAATTATAATTATTAATATATTTAAAAATTTCATTATAATAAATTATTCTCATATTAAAATTATATTTTATTATAAAAATATAATTTTAAAAACTAGTCTGTCTGACACGGTTACAAACTTATAAGTAATAATAAGAGGTACATACATATTCATAGGAAAGTAGCTTAATTTCAAGGCCTCAATTGGTGGGCAAACACCACTAACCCAAATGGTCTTGTGGGGGCCAAAATTGTATTGACAGCCATATCTGTAAGGCCTAATAATGGTGTTATTATCATGGCCTAATAACTCCCAATTAAGGTATTAAGTTGGGCCTCATTAATGATACCATAAAGTAAGCTGGTGTTATTAAAAAAATTCAAATTGGGCTAAATGTACAGTACCTAACCAGCACTTTCCAACATGTACATGTGTTCTCTTGGTTGGTGGAACTAGCACCATCCAATCCAAAATGTATAAAAATACAGACCCCGGTTCCCATAATGAGACTCCTGATTGGACTTTGATTTGACTTTTTTTTCTTTCTAATTTTTAGATTTTTCAAATACAAGCTTGAACATAATTTTTATTGGTCAATATACAAAATACTCTTTTAGTTTTAAAATTAGAGATACATTTTCTTTAAAAAATAATTAGTTTTAAAATTAGAGATATATATTTTTTTTCAATATTAAAATATATGAAGTTTACTTAACAATCATCGTTTTATTATTGTATTTTTAATTTTAGAACGGAGAAAATAGCAAATTTTATTTTAAAAATAAATATTGAAAATATTATCATCCATGCATGAGTGTGTATGGCAAATTTGATTAAATGAGACATTTGGGTCAAGCTTAGGCTGCTAATGGTTTAGGATGCACAGATTTTTTTTTTTTTTTTATTTTTTTATTTTTTGGTTATGATAAGTTAGGTTGCACAGATTAATGTGCCTTAGGACCACCATTTCGTTGTACTCTGGGCCTTGGCCCTTTGAACACTAGACCCATAGCGGGCAAATTTTGTTCTAAAAATGGAATGGCTAATCGCTTGATGTAACTTGTACCAACATTTGGTTCGCCTTGAATTGAATGCCTCACTTGATGTTTAATATCATTTTCACCCCTATATATAGAACCTCGTCTTAACTTGAAATTTCTGACAAGAAAAGTATAAAGTTAAAGAAAGTCAAAAGTTAAATAAACACCTTAAAAAAGATACTAAGAGCATCTCCAACAGTAGTAGTAAAAAAAACTTTTCAAATTGAAGTTTGTTAACTTACGTGACAATTTAAAGAGTATTATTTGCTACTTTAATATTTTGTGCGTCAACAGTCTCTTCAATTCAATTAATGCAATATGATAAATAAATAAATGAAAAAGAATGATATTAAATTTTAAATTGAGTTGTACATCAAACCCATCAAACAAAATAAACATTTTTAGCCTTTTCATATGATTTTGATTCTCCCAAAACAAAATAAATGTTTTAAAGATGCAATGTCAATTTACCAGTTCTGAAGAGAGAGAATGAAGTTACAGATTTGATGACTAAGGTTGGAGAGGCTGTTAGAGATAATTTTTCTGATGTGACTCACCTATTTGAGTATCCCAAAGTGGTTGAAAAGACTGTTGGAGATGCTCTAAATGATATTTTCAGGGCTAAGTTTGCCATTGGAGGGCAAAAATACATATATATATATATATATATTTATTAACATTGATACAATGTTTTTTTTGATAATTAACATTGATACAATTGTGTATTATATAAATTATTTGCACTAGAATGATAAACTCTGGGTTAGAAATATTAATTTATTAAAGAAAATAAAAAGTTAATGAGACTCCTATTTTGAGATATATAGGATGGCTTTTATGTTGGTATTTGTTTTTGTAAAGTTGCAAGGCATTCTCCATGGTTGCTAGGTTCAAGGAGCATTAATTTTGCCAGGCCCGAATTGAGATAATGAGTTCTGGGTTGGCCCAAGTTCTAATGGACTATAGCCATCTGAAAAAGGCTTGTCTTTTGACGAATTATGAGCAAGCACAAAATTATAAAATTTAAGGAAAGAAAATAAGAAAAAATAAAAATGAAAGATCATCCAATTATATGAGGATGTATAGTGGCACCAAACACGATATTTAATACATGAGGATCTACGTACATATATACGTGCATATGCATGCATGTATCAGTTCAATTGTTTAAACGTTATATATCTACATTTTGTATAATTTAACAAGGAAAATAATATATATATATATATATATATATATATATATATATATATTTACGTCAATTATTTGATTGTCTCGACCCATTATCTGCAATGAGACCCATGTATGTGAGAGAAATGGGGCATTATTCTCCTTAACGCCCTAAACACTTCCCAATATAATAAGTTTGAGTTATTGTGGAATGAGCTAGTAGTTGCTACTGTAATCAGAAGCTTAAATAATTACGAAGGTAATCTTTGAAATACTACCATGCATTATTATATTTGTTTCTGTCCAGTGTCTAGGTATTAATTAATAATATAAACTAAATGTACGTACCATGCATTTGTCTTTTGAAGATTACTAGTCTTGCGTACGGTTCAATATCGCACACCTAGTCAACGGTCCTGTTATCATCGAGTATTTGAACACGGATCGGCTTTGGATTATACGAGCTTATATACATATACACATACGTATGTGTGTGTGTATATATATATGTATATATATATATAACCAGAAAATTTTAATTAATTTTCTAGTTACTGGCATGAACTGGCAGTGGAAGAAGTAGTACATAACACTAGTAATGTTATTGTCATTGATGCTCTACTTCCATTTGTCGACAATTTTTCTTTGTTCTTAAGGAATTTCAATAACTCAAAGAATTAAACAATGACGGCCTTAATTCTACGTACAAATTTCATTTTTTCTAAATTAGGAAATGGTCAAGTACTCAAGGCATCGAGGAATTATATATATATATAATCCTGTATAATTGGACGCGTTTAATTTGGCCGTCTTTGATTGTAAACAGAACCAGCTAATGCATTATCAAACTACAAGACATATGGTATATAGTCTGTATGTTATGAAATTACAAACTAAAAAAACAAATTGTACTAACTATATGCTATGTTATAAAGCAGTACATTTCAATTTAATTTCATTTTTTTTGAACTGCTTTCTCTTTCTCTTTCTGTCTCTCCCACACAGACACTCTGTCCGAGGGATCTTGTCAGTCGATCCAGTTGTTTAGTTGGAGTTATATAAATCTTGCTTAACGAAATTAATGAGATTAACAAGAATATATTTGTAATACAATTAAAACATCCAATTGTAGAGCCATAGTTCCTGCAATGACCAAGTCTATATATAAAGAACATTATGCTTAATTTTTGTAAGGGATTAAGGGAATTAATTAATTTATATAACTCATGACCATGTGCGATTTCTATTTTTTCTATTCCTCTTTTGTAAATGTAGCTATTCGAATATATAGGAGATCAAAAAAAGTTGATGGATATGATAAATTTGAAAATGATGCATGGTTTTCTTTCTCAATTGCTGCATCTGTATATGCCTATAATATAATTAACTCTATGAATGGATCCATCTCTATTCTATAATTAATATAGGACTACCTTTTCTTTACGCGGTGTTGGTATTATGAATAGGTAAATCACATGTCAAGAATATACATATCAAATTAAGCTGATATGTACGATACCATTACCATATATGTAATTAAGATGTATAAGCTTACTTAAACCAATTTATTTTCATCTACCTACAAATATGCTTTCATTTATACTATCCCTCCTTCCGGGAAAGAGAGTCTTGACTTTTTTGTTAACTTTCTATTTTCTTTATCATTAAAATTCATATGACACGCACAATTTTCTTTCTCTTTTCATTAGGTAATGTTAAAGACTAATTAAAATTTGCAAGCGTTGAGAGGTTGGTGCGGTGTGTTTTTTTAGAATCAAAACTTAAAACTATGTTTGATTTAGGCAAACAGTGTTTGAAATATAATATTATTAGATTAACCAAGATTTTTTAAGTGTATTTGAAAATTTCGATAAACAAACAAGTACATATATACTGTGATGATTATCATTGAATGAATTCTCATTTTCCCACTTAACCGTGGGGAACAAGCTATCAAATACTTGTAAAACATGACATGGATCAAAGACTATATCCCACCATTGGAACCAATTACTTCAAGTGGACAATTAATTTAATTTCTTGTCAGAAGCTGTTGTACGTTTTCAAGTTGAAAGTGTACTTGATATATATATATAGTTGTAGTAATTAACTTGTAAGTCCCTTGAGGGAGATATATGGAGAGAAAAAGAGAATTAAAAAATGGGAGAAGATAGTTTCCAAGCCGGCTAAAATAAGGCTACTTATCATCAGCAAAACGCATTTTTTTTCCTAATAGAAAAATATATATCAAGCAGTTGTCACTATTTTCTCTCATATATACCTCATCATAACACAGCTTTCAGCCTATAAAACAATTTTCTAGTATCTCTCACTTTCTCACTTCGTCAACCCTAATTTCTATCATCATATTCTCTTCCCCTAACAAGTTACTACTCAATTTTCTCTTGTTTTTTTCAACCTAAAAAGTTCTTGAAACTATTTCTCATTAAGGGGTATATACTGATCATCAAATACATATATACATGGATTATAGCAAACATGGGAATTCTTCCGAAGCTTCTAGCGACGAAAACGAGCAGAATTCACCGGAGAAACTCAATGACAACACCGGCACAGGCCGCTCCTACGAGTGCAGTTTTTGCAAGCGAGGCTTCACAAACGCGCAAGCTCTTGGAGGTCACATTAATATACATAGAAAAGATAAGGCCAAGTTAAAGGCCAAGCCAAAAACTACTCAAACTACTTCATTTTCGACGAATAAGTCATTTAATGAAGACTACATGAGTTCCTCTAGGTATTTTGCACCAATTTCTAATGAACAAGCACACTATCATGCACATGCCACTTTGGGGGCAGGGATGAATTATCATCAGTTTTATCATCCGGCATCAAATTCAAACCCTAATTATCCTCCACATGCGTACTATCAATCTGATTTGATTAGTACTCGTCATGTGGAGAATTTTGGGCTGCATGAGGATCATTTGGGCGCAAATTTGAGTTTGGAAGTTGGTTCTTCACATATGGAAGATGTTAAAGGCAAGAATAGAAATGTAAGAGAAGATGGGATTGAACATGAAGTGGATTTGGAGCTTCGTTCTCGGATATGATCCGTAAAGGTGCACCCAATCTGAACGAGCTATTTGTTTGGGTATAAATGATGTTTGATTATTATATAGAATTTAAATGAAAAGTATTCCATTTATTTCATTCCATGGAAGATTTCCATGTTTATGTTGTTTTTTCATTGTTCTTTCATCGTATAAATACTCCATAACATTAATTGATGAATTTAGTTTCATGGTTTCTAGTGATCAAACCAAGTTTATTATTTAAATTTTGGATGGCTAATATCACTAATTCTGTAGTCATTTTTGCAACTCTTTTAGGAATGAAAGACTTTACTACAATTATATATAAATATTATTGCTCAGTGCGTCTTTTAAATTTCTAAAGTTTTTAGTTTATTACCAAGAACATGAAAGCATTGATGAAGAAAAAAACCTTAGGAAAGAACAAGAAGGCAAAAGAAATAGGAATTCTAACTTTCATTTAATCGATACAATTAATCTCCAGCAAGTTTATAGAATAATTCTTTAAGTTTTGAAATATCCTGAAAAGTAATATGATTAGGAGTGGTAACTTCCTGTTAAAGTATGATGTAGGTTTCCTAGTATCTGCTGTTGTAATTAGTAATTACTACTACTGCTAATTAATAATAACCTAATACTGCTGCTTTGGACTTTATGACGTTTCTTGTCAACTGGGGTAGAAAATAAGGGCCAAAAACGAAGGCTATCTTGTTTGTAATCATTGTAGAAATTTCTCTATCTTAACTAGGTAATTAATAGGGATTATCAAGAATATATATATATATATATATATATATATATATATATATATATATATATATTTCAGTTCTCCTCTCCCCAAAATGAGTTATATATATGTCTTGAAGCGAGATTAGTGAACCTTTGTTGAACATTGCGGTCCATATATGTTATAATGCGAGAGTTTATGTCAACTTACGATTACGACGAATATTAACATTTAGAATTAGATAGAATTATAAAATTAATTTACTATATCAAATATGTCATTAAAATATTATCAACTATAATTATTTACATAATTAACACTCAAAAAATTAACTTATAAAATCATAAAATATATTATTGTTCATAATTAATTAATTTATCTATTTGACTTTATAAATGTGTTGAACTTTCTACGTATAATGCTTAAGATATTACGGAGATCGATGGATATATACTACTGATTTGACGCTTTCTGTCTTCAAAAGTATTTCCTTAGAACTTGAGCTTTGTTTGGTATAAAATTTCTTATACATGAAACTTGTTAAAGAAGAAAATTGGAAGAAAATAATTCCGAAAATAAAATAACTAAAGAAATACAAGAAATCTTCTTCTCAATTGAATACTACTGTTACTTTGACCCTCTAGGCTCTAGCGAGCTTTCTTTTTGCTGCATCGATAGAGGTCACCAATTATTTATTCATTTTTTTTTTCTTTTGTTCGTTTGCTCGTTTATCTTCACTCACCATAGACTACAGTCAAGTCAAATATAATCTAGTTACAGAACATATTTCAGCACTTAATTACTTCTTGGTGATACATAAGAGTTGGGTTGCTTCACAAAAAGAAAAAAATAAGTAAAATATATGAGCCATCTATGTATAGAAACTTTAAGATTCATCGACGAACATTTAGAGCTTCAAAGTTGTAAGCCACAACTAGCAAGTCTAGCATCGAAGTTCTTGAATCAAATCCATATATACCTATATGTCTATATCAATTGGTATATATGCACATACACATAGGTTGAGCAGTTTTTGGTTTTTCTGGTTTTGAAATATTGCAACTTATATATAGCTAGATTAAAGTACCTAGCTACTTCTTCATATTGTAGCATCGGAAAATGATGTTTTGCTTGTATCTGAAAAGGATAAAAATCTTGTGACAAGGACTTAAACTACGCTTTAATTGGCTTTATACGGTTTATCAGAAAAAAATTAAAATTCTATCTAGTGCGAGATGATGACTATACTATTAAACTATATGCATGGGTGGACCATAATGACTGTAGACATGATGTGAACAGGGTATTAATACATTATCAAGGCAGGCATGCATAGGCAGTTAGGCACCTTATGATGCCAAACAGATAATTATATTACATCTATATTATTATTATATTAATAAAACGGCTCTAGGAGCCGCTTAAGTTTTTAGCATAATTGTGTCACAAATTTTACTCACTCTTTCAAATTCTGTCCCAACAAGTTTAGGAAAAAAATAACTTTTATCTTCAATAATTTATTTTTTGATATTCGCACTTTATCCATTAAATTTTATATTTAATCTTCATACTAATCACGCGCAACATCTGTGCCACCTTATAATAATGCTGAATGGAGAATGATGGGCTAAATAATATCATCCCGACCCTTTTTTTTAATCTTTGCAAACAAATATGATCTTCTGTTTTAGTGAATTTAAAAATTTAAATTTTTTTATATGATACTAGCATCCAGTGGCACACGTGTTGCGTGTATAAATAATGTAGGATAAAATTTGAGATGAAATTAAAATTTTATAAATTTCATCTAAATTTTTTGAATGCACTCCTTTTTTAGCTTAATGAAAGTTTATTAGCTTTTTTTAAAAAAAGATAAGAGTAAATTTCTAGTGGTGGGTAGGTATGTAACAACCCAAAACTTTTATATGGTATTGGGCTCAATTTCTGCTTGTGGGCAAGTATGTATGCATTTCCTTGAGAACAAACTTTTAGATCTTTGGGACCGAGGCTATTTTAAAGTTTTGTTTGGTTATTAATTATTAAAAAATGGGTTTTGTTATATTTATCTCGGATTATTCCTATCTTATCCACGTGTGTCACAAATCAGAAACTGGTAGATGTATTTGTAGGCACATTAAATATTGGACATGACTAACTCATTCGATGGGCATTGAACAAGTTCATTAGTACGTACGTAGGGGAAATAAAACAATACACAAGTGTATCTATATTACGTACTCATCTTTTTTCGTAAACAGAGATTCATCACAAAATTAATAAAAAATATATTAAATTAATAAAAAATTTAATACTAATGACATAGTAATAATATTATAATTACAAATGCAAAAGACTTGTTTCATTTTATACTATTATTAGCGTGTGTGTGTATGTATTGTGAGACAAAAATTTACATACGAGACTTAATTTTTTCCTTAGAACAAAAAGAGTGGTACGAAATTACATATATAATACATGACGATGATAGTACTTATAAACCAGAAATGATGGTATTATATAGAGGTGGGGTCAATCGATCTGCATGGAGATGATGGTTCTCTAGATTGGAATCATCGCATTTCAGTGTCTGACTTATATAAATCTATCTAGCTACAAGGGAAGACCATGATGGAGTAGTAGTAGTACTACTAAATGAAATTTGGTATTCCTTCAACCTCTTACATTTATTTTCTGTCTGATGGAATGATTAGAACAGTACTACTGTCCATTTAATTAATGGCATCAATCCATTTAATTATTATAATTTCTTATACAAGTGTTCATATTGTTTTAATTTATCTGTTAGTATATTTGAACAACTTCTCCAAGTGAAGCTAAGATGCATATTTTGTAAAGTTGTGAAAAAAAAAAATAGAATAAGTGTACTGGAGATAAGCCAAATTTCGAGTATAATTATCTCAATAATGAAAAATAGGCTAAATAGATATTTTTCCACGATCAAAATCTTTCTTTTCAATTTTTAACGTACCGAAAAGAAATTAAGTTTTTTGAAATAGGCTAAAAAAATGACACAATTTCTAATTAAATTACAGATTCTAAAGGAGAAAAGTGGCCAAGTACTGCAGCTTTTATTTAACACTATTATCATTATATAGATTGAATTGGGTCGTTAAGTTAATTAGAAAAGGATAACAATATTTAGTAAAACCTTAGGCATGATTACAATAGTTTCAAAAGTGGATTCCCATTTGGAATAAAAGTATTAGTTCATGTCTACCACATGCAGTTTCAAAAGTTGATTCTCTTTTGGGGATCCATGTATTAATTCATTTCTACCCCCACAATATTATAAAATAAAAAAAAACATGGAGTACACTCTATAGTCCTCATTTTTCTTAACAAATTAATGTAAATTAATATACTTAAATTAAGCTATGTATATATTCATGTGACATAAAGGATCATCATCCCTTTACCTTCACAATAAAAAGGTAACCTTTGCTTTTGAAATTTGATGGATAGTGTCTTGCCACATTGATCAAACTGAAACAAATTAGATATGGCCAGGGCGAAGCTAGGTAGAGAGGTGTGGGGTTAATTGACCCTACTGAAAAAAAAAATTATTTTATAATATAAGGTAAATTTAAAAAATGTTAAGTATTATGTATAAATTGACCCCACTAAAAATTTATAAATTTTCTACTATACGGGGTCAAATTAAAATTTTATAACTTTGTCAATCAAATTTTAACCACATATGACGTATATCCTCTCAATATATGTATATCTCTCTATAATATTTTAAACTAAATAATAATCTAATTTATATTATTTTTAAAAATAATTAATGAATTAATTACTTATGAACAATTGTGATACCATATATTATTAATTATTATATTGTCATTGTAATATAATATATATATATATATGTGTGTGTGACTCGAAAATACAAAAATATTAAAAAAAAAATTGACTCGGAGGCGCTGCCCCCGAACCCTTGCCAAATCATTTCAAATTATTTATAACTTAGTAACATTTTTGACCCCACTCTCCTCCTTCTCTGGCTTCGCCCCTGGATATGGCCAAATTTAATTGAAGAATTGTGAGTGTATCTATCGGTTTAATGGTGGATGACAGAAGAGGTTGGGGGTGGGGGAGTGTTTGCAAGTATGTGAGTGTCCCACACTTCTTATTTAGGAAAGAATTGAGGGTGTTTCAGTTCTCTGATACTTCATATTATTTGCTTTGAACTCGACAAAAACAAACATCCCTATTCTGTTTAAGGAATACCCATCATACCATTTCACACCCGCACAATTTCGGGAACATGCAAACTATCAGGCTTTGGGAAAAGCACCCCAATCACTCGCTACATGTCATCGACAATATATATATATATATATATATATATATATAAATAAATAAATAAATATCCTTTTCATTTATTCTACCTCTATGGGCATCAATACATGTATATGTGTATGCATTAGGGGATTAAAAGATTCATTGTATCATCCTATATATATTACCATGATATATGTTCTTGGTTTTTAATATTTTAAATTTTTAAACGAATTGATTAGTTAATATGATATCAAAGTTCTGACTATGTAAGATTTAAGGTTCAAATTTTTTCGACTGTTTCAATAAAATTATATTTAAGGGGGAATATTAGTATGATTCTTAGTAGTTCAATCTTGACTTTAATGGTGTAAGATTTATTTGACTAAGAATTAATTACTCCATAACCAATGTAACTGTTTCCCTAATACTATTAAGTTCTATAATATTGCTTTGTCAAACTAAAACTCATCTAAGAAATCGACCTAAAAAAACTACTAGAATTGTGCCAGAATAGATGTCCCACCTTATACCAATAGCTCGTGGCCGGTTGATTTTTAGTCTTTCCCCTTTCTTTTATGTTGTATACTTCTCTTAGGTTTGGATACCTCGAAGGCGGTTTGTGCTTATAAGATCCAACACTTATTTGTGCTTGTAGAAGAATTTGATCCCTTACATTTGGTAACACAAGGTGAGGGATTACCATCGGTGCTAAGACCTTTAGTTAGCTCAATGCGTATTTAGCTAGCTCGAGATTTTTTTTACGTATTTAGCTTAAAATTGTGCTACATGTATATTTTTTAATATAAATTATTCATGCATTTAACTTTAAGAGATTTTATTTATATGTGACAAAATATGATCATTTGATTATGAAAGTTCAAAATATGTTTCTTAGTTGGTTGTACAGTTAGGCACTGGAATCTGGAATCTGGAGTATAGAAAATAGTGATTATCGGCATTAAAACTTGTAAAATAAGAGGAATTTGTTAAGTCAATATTGATCCATACATCTTCTAGATGTGGTGAACTTTGTTTTCACTTATACTAAATTAAAGTAACAACTTTTTCAGAAGTTCAAACAGAATAGTGGTGCTTTTCTTTGAATCACTTTAATTTCCATTTAAAATCCTAATGCACCGGTTCCGATGTTGAGCTCCATACGTTTAAAATAACAATAATTTTAGGGAGCCTGGATTTGGGAATCGATACAATTTTTTTTTTCACTCAAATAATTTATATGATTTATTAAAACTGAAATTTAAAAAAAAAACAGTGAGTTAGGTGTGATTTGGATACATATCAAAAACATGTATCCAAATCACACCTAAATCACTGTTTTTTTTTAAAAATTCAGTGTCAATAAATCATATAAATTATTTGAGAATGAAAACAAAAAAATAAATAAATTTGGAGCGATCCCCAAATTGGTTCACATTTCCGAACAGCGTAAAAGGACTCTTAAAATAAACTTCTTAAAAAATCGAAGCAAAAATGTGGCGTTTGTTAGAGTACTAGAAAGCTTAATTAATTATTCATATTCATGTCCAAAATAAAAAAAAAAAAATAAATAAAAAGCTAGCACATGAAAAAGTTTTAACACACTTGACGGCTAGCATATGCAAAACTTATGACTTACTTTTGAATTTTTCTTAATTTATTAAAGAGTCTTGCTATGGATTGTGATAAATTTATATCGAATTATAATTATAAAATTTATCAATATATGAGATTGCTAGGAATTATAGAAGTACATTACTTATTACACATTTCTCCAAAAAAATTATCATTAATATTTTTTCACGTAACAAATAATCAAAAAGTCGACGTAAATATTCACAAGATATCATCGCAAATAACAAAATTGTTCTACACACAAGTAATGCTTTTGTGTTTCATAAGATATCATCACAAACAAAATTGTTCTACACACAAGTAAGTGTTTCATAAATGGAATTTGATTTCACTCAATTGAAGAAGTGGAGCATATATTTAGTGGTTTATCATGAACTTGCCAATTATTTTATTTGACATCCTTATGGTAAGGAAAACCGCCTTTTCGTTTTATTGTTAATAATCTCTTTCTTCTTCTAACTATTTCCCTTGGATAAATGATAAATGTGCTCCAAATTTTATTAATGTTGAATAAAATTTACTCAATTAATTTTATCTTTACAGTGAAGCATATACAAACTCTAAAATTTAGAGCGCCTTTATCAACTTTCTTTCCCAGCTAGTTTCCAACATATACTTATTCCAATACAATAATACAGGATAAAGTTGATGTGCTTTCAACGAAACTAAATTAAAATTAGCCTCTGGATCTGTTATACTTTTTTTATGTTGTTAACTTACAGTTAACCTAACCGGCACCAATCAACCAACAAAATAATAACTAGCCAAAGAAGTAAAAGTTTAAGTAGTTTGAGTTGTTCTTGGATGAAGTAAAAAATAAAAATAAAAAATAAAGCAAAAGAGCAAGAAAACCATCCAAAAGAGCCTGAGAGGAAGAAAAATGATCTCTCTCTAACACAGATACTGAGATACATATATACACATTACATAACGTATACATAAAATTATACCTAAAAAACATATCATACGTAATATCAGGGAGAGGAGATATACACAAACAAAAATTAAAATGTGCAATTTTTGGCATAAAAATTGATTATAATTTAAACATACATGCCATGGTTACCTGGTAAAAAAAAATAAAAATAGATCAGCTAGGAAATAATATTAACTACAGTAGTACATTAAAATTTGAACATAGAGCTAGTTTATAAATAGTAAAAGTCTTACATGGATACATCTGCGCAAATTAATCTCTAGGCCTCTTGAGAAGTTGATCACCATGGTGAAATTAATTAATCTTAAAGCAGGAGCTCAGATAGATATGTTGCTAAAAAGTAGTGCAATAACCAAACAACTAGGGCTAGCAGCTTTAGAACTATATATAGTGCTTAGGGAAAAGTTCTTGATTCATCTAAGAGTACCCGAGACGAAGTTCCAAATCCAAATCATTCTTTGAATCACTAAGCATACCAATCTCCAAGTTCAACCTAACAATTTCTGCCCTCTGCACAACTTCATACTCTTTTCCTTTAAAGAAACCATCAAATTCTCCAGCCCCGAAAAGGGTTTTCGTGGTTTTAATTTTGCTTTCGTTACTAGGAGAAGCAGAAGAGGGTGAGTTAGACAGTGAGGAAAGAGAGAGGGGGAGACACCAAAGGAGGTAAATTGAAAGTGAATGGCTGCCGGAACAATATTGTTGAAGCAGATGTTGATGAGTGTGATGTAGATGATGAGAAATTAAGGTTAGGGTTATGGCTAGGGCTAGGGTTAGGGTTTTGGTTTGGATCAAGATTAAGGTTAAAGAGAGAGAACTGACCATTTCTTGGAGGAGACTGCCTCAACCTGGCTCTATCTCTCCTATGAACATTCATGTGACCGCCAAGAGCTTGAGCAGATCTAAATTTTCTTTTACAGAAGCTACAAGAG
This sequence comes from Aralia elata, assembly GCA_034770075.1. Classification (NCBI taxonomy): domain Eukaryota; kingdom Viridiplantae; phylum Streptophyta; class Magnoliopsida; order Apiales; family Araliaceae; genus Aralia; species Aralia elata. The sequence goes on from CM068385.1 coordinate 41,831,404, forward strand.
TAAGATCTTGGAGGCCATGAAAACAAATCTCCACCACCAACAGTACTAGTGTCACCAAAGCTACTAGTAATATTTTTCCATGAATCTTTGTTGATCACCTTGTTGTTGTTAGTGTTGTCTTTCATGGATCTAATATTTTCACTTTGAATGCTGTGGTTTTTCAAAGTACCCATCAAACTGTTTTTCTGCATAAATGGGTAATTAGTTTCCTAATTCAGTCTCACCTATTTAGCAAGATTAAAACAACAAAGAGAAGAAAGTAGTACTCTAGTCATGATCATGTTCATGTCAAAAAGATGAAAATAAGAACAAGAAGTGAAGTACCCTTTTTCTAAAGACTCAAAAGATGGAGCTTTAGGGGAGAGAAATATAGAGAGTTAAAGAGGGGAGTGACTCACTGACCAGGGATATATATGTGATGAAATAGAGTTTGGTTTTTGAACTCTGTGTGTGCCTCTGTGTGTGTGAGAGAGATCACAGAGAGAGAGAGGATATTAATTGATGAGAGTTGCAGGTGGAAGGAGGACAGGAGAGGCCATACAATTCTAAGCCAGAAGCTGAAATTCTGATTGGAGGATATATGTTTACCTGCAAATGTTCCCAAAGTTTGTCCACTACTTACTTTATGTAGAACCTCGTTCTGCCAGGTTATACCTTTTTACTAAATCTAGCGCTTCTTCCCTTACTTCTCTTTGAAAATTGTATCCAAATCTTTATGTCACTTGCATGATTACACTTCCCTCCATTAATTCTTTACATATATATATATATATATATATAAGTTGTCAGAAAATATACTCCTTTCAAACTATGAAATCATTATTGACTTTTTAAAATTAATTTAAGATATTTTTATAAGAACTAAGTTTTTTTTATTTTTAATGAATCTCATCAATTTTTGAGTTTAAAAATGTCTAAAATTAATTTTTAAAAGTTAATAATAATATATCTAACAAATTAAAATGAAAAAAATTTCTTGACAATTTATTATATAAAAGAAAATTAAGAGATGATGATGAAGTGGGTTTGGCAAGGTAACTTTAGGACATCAATTCTTTGAGTGCATACTTTAGTAGCTAGAGAACAAGAAAAGAAAGATATGAAACAAATCCAGCTCATTGAATTTAGCCAAGTTTCAAGTTTAGTAGAAAGTCCCCCCACAATTAAATTACAAACAATAATGAACTTATATAAAACACAGAGATTGTTTGTACATGTGACTATAGTTCTTTGTGTTCAAAGGTCTTATTAATTTGATTTCTGAGTCTTATATAAGTAGAAATTTTTAATAATATACTTGTCCGCTAGATTGTTTGTTGGATCGTCAAACGAGTTGTAAGGATTCATATCCGTATGCCTAGGCACAGAGGCGGAACTAGGAGAGTCGAGGGGGGGGGGGGCAAATGACCCTGGTACTCCGGCGGCGACTCCCCCATAGGTGTACCTCCCGCTGCCTTCAGCCTTCCCGCTGCCGCCTACCGCCCCACTGGCCACTGCCCTAGCCCCCAGTCCAGCAGTCCTCACTCGGTCACTCTTCACGGCCCTCAACCCCTCACCGCCTCACGCGTCACGCCGCCTTCACAGCCTTCTTCTTCGTAATGGCGCCGACACTGCAACAGGTTAGACTTAGCCCAACAGTTAGGGCTTTTTTTAAAAAAAAAAAAAACTTACATGAAACAACGTTGTTTCATGTAAGTTTAAAAAAAAAATTCTTTTCTTTATCCTTCCGCCGCCTCTGCTCACTGCTCTCAAATCTCACTATCTCAGTTCCATCCTTTTATTCCTTTCCCTTCCGCAGTTCCGCCTTCCGTCTGCCTAGTTTCTCCGTTTCTTCGTCGGTGGCTGGCTCGGTTCCTCCTGCAGGTTGCACCGCTGCACCTTTACTTCTCCGGTGGGCGGTGGCGATTCTCCCTTTCTCTCTCCAGTTTTTTAATTCTTTGTGCTTAATTTTACCATTAAATTAGAGATTTAGAGTTTGTTACTTGTGCCATGAATTAGAGATTATGTGTTATTTTTATTGAATATTTGAATTAATATTGTATATTTATCAATTTATGGTATATTTATGATATATTGTTTGTGAAATAATTGAAATTATTGAATAAGGTTAGTTGATATTTTGATGAAATTATGATAAAATGTTTGAATAATTGAATTGATGAATGATGAAATTATTATGAAATGTTTAAATTGATGAAATTATTGATTAGCAATTGAGGTTTTTATTTATTCTAGATTATGGATAAATATTTGATTAAGCGACCAAGAACTGTTGATTCTTTTAATAATCAATTACCAAGTTTCGAAGCAAGTGGTGGTATAAATAATTCATGCATGGTGTTCAATTCGAATGATATTGTTAGTGATCCGGGGTTACGCAAATCAATTGAAGACTTTCATCCGGAGTTCAAGCGTCAATAAATAATTTTTTTTACTGAGAGATTTTGACCCCCTTTGATTCGGTCCTGGTTTCGCCACTGCCTAGGCTTCAATTTAGAAACGACGAATAATCCACTAAGGCACTAAGAATACTCTCTCATTTTATAAAAAAATCTCATTTATAGAATTTACTTATAAATATTAAGAACGTTATTTGTTCCATAATTATCCATAAAATAATAAATTATTAATTTAATAATGATGGTGTGATGATAAAATTATGATGATAAATTGAGAATATTGTGTCATTTTGTACTACTATTAATAAAAAAGATACTTTTTGTACAAAAAAATAATAATAAATAAGATGTTATATAATATGATACAAATTTAGTGGATGTCTAAGATGAATTCTTTCACCTTCCAATATGATATTTTAGTGGAAATCTTTCACCTTCCAATATGACCCTTGAGCTCCCACATGTTGATATACATATGTCTATAAATAGAAGCATGATGAAGAGGATGAAATACACATATATTGAATGCTCTCTTATTTTTCTTTACTTATTATTGTTCTTATTACTCTCTTTATTAAGTATATGGTATGATTATAATTATATAATTTTATTATTGTATATTTAGTAAGTTTTATAACACGTTATCATCATGAATTGCTCTTCATTTTTATCTTGAAGCAAATAATTATATTTGGTTTAAGCAGTAAGTATGTTCTCCGTTATTCATGTCATCTTCTAGCACTCATAGTAATAATAATTGGAGTCTATGTACTGAACCATGCTTGTTCTTTACTCTGTTGTGCTATTTAATTTGTTTGGTTTGCTATTTTTGTGGTCCGCTTACTACTGCTGGTACTTAGTACTATTGATTTTTGGGCTGGCGATCTGATATGCTACTTTTATTACTAACTATTGGTGATATAATAATTTTTGTACTAACCTTGCAGGATGGGATAAATAACTAATGTTAGTCATGTTAGACTTTATCTAATATGATATATAAGATTATAAAAGCTTTATCATCCTTTGAAGATAAAACTGATACCACAGGTTATATATGTACTTGGTAATATTTGATTATTAATAATATATGATATATGAATTTAGGGAGAGTAAATATTTTAGCTATGCATAAAAATAAAAGAATTACATTAGTTACTTGATTATAACTCTATCTATATGGACAAATAATTTGTTAAAGTTTTATTTTATTAGAATGCTACGTACTAATCATTCATCATCTGACCAAATATTTATACAATATTTATTATAATAAATATATCTAATAATTTTTGATATTTTTTTATGAAGTTACAATGACAAACCTTGCCAAACTTGAGTTTGTAGCACTTGATATTACGGGAAAGAATTATTTGTCATAGATCCTCGATGTCGAAATTCATCTAGGTGCCATGGGTCTTGGAGACACCATTAAAGATGGTACTGAAACATCTAGTCAAAACAAGGCGAAAGCCATGATTTTCTTACGCCATAATCTTCATGAGGAATTGAAGTTAGAGTATCTTACAATAAAAGATCCTCTTGTTCTTTGAAAAAATTTGAAAGAAAGATATGACCATCAAAAGACAGTTATTCTCCCAAAAGCTCGTTATGAGTGGATACATTTATGATTGCAGGATTTTAAATCAGTAAGTGAATATAATTCTGTAATGTTTAAAATCAGTTCTAAATTGAAATTATGTGGAGATAATATCACTGATGAAGATATGTTAGAAAAAATATTCTCCACTTTTCATGCCTCAAATGTGCTCCTACAACAGCAATATAGAGAACGGGGTTTTAAGAAATACTCTGAACTGATTTCATGTCTCTTTGTGGCTGAACAAAATAATGAACTTTTAATGAAAAATCACGAATCACGACCGACTGGTTCAGCTCCATTCCCTGAAGTGAATGCTACGAGATATAATAATAATAATCGTGGTCGTAGTAGAGGTCGTGGGCATGGGCGTGGCCATGAGCGAGGACGGTTTAATTACCACAATTATGATGGTCGTAATTTGTCAAATTCTAACAAACCTTCACAGAATGAGGAGAAAAAGGAAAAGGGGGAAGAATATACATAACAGAGATACCGATACCAAGAAAGAAGAAAATATCTGTTATCAATGTGGAATGAAAAGACAATATTGGTCTCGTACCTGTCGTACAACCAAACATCTTGTTGATTTATATCACATTGAAAGAAAATGGGAAGAACATAGAAATAAATTTTTCTCACCCACATCAAGATAATAATGATATTTATTATGACCCTTTTGATATGACACACCTTGACGTTGCAGATTTCTTTAAGCAAAATAATGAGAAAGTTGATATTTCTTGTAATGATAATAATTAGTTTAGATTTCTGTCAATCCTTTAAGTGTGTTCCTTTTATACTAATATATTTTTATGTATTTTGTTTTCTTCTTTTCATGTTGGCTTGTTTAATGTAAAAGATTGTGTTATAATAATATTTTATTATGAACTTATTATATATTTATTCTTTTTTGTGAAGAAAATATGGATTTGCATCATGCTATAAATGAGCCCAATATCAGTAGTGGTGATATATGCTTAGTAGATAGTGCAACGACGCATACCATTCTCAGGCATAAACAATATTTTTCAATCTAAGAATGATGAAAGCAAACGTGAATACAATATCAGGTTCAGCTGACTTGATAGAAGGCTCTGGAAGAGCCAATATAATGCTTCCTTGTGGAACAAAATTTATTATTAATAATGCTTTGTTCTCTACTAAGTCAAGAAGAAATTTGTTAAGTTTCAAATATATACGACTTAACGGGTACCATATTGAGACTACCAATGATAATGGTATAGAATATCTTTACATTGTTTCAAATGTCTCTACTTGAAAACAAATATTGAAAAAATTACCCGTTTTATCTTCAGGATTGTACTACACAAATATTAGTATAATTGAAGTCAATGCAATAATGAACCAGAAGTTCAATGAACCAAATAATTTTATTATTTGGCATGATCGGTTGGGCCATCTTGGATCAATAATGATGCGAAGAATTATTAAGAATTCACAGGGCCATGCATTTAAGAACCAGAAGATTCTTCAATTTAAGGAATTCACGTGTGCTACTTGTTTTCAAGGCAAATTGATCATTAGACCATCACCATCTAAAGTTGGGATGGAATCCCCAAGATTTCTAGAACGTATTCAAGGAGATATTTGTGGGCCTATTCACCCACCATGTGGACCATTTAGATATTTTATGGTTTTAATTGATGCATCTACAAGATGATCACATGTGTGTTTATTATCAACTCGTAACCTGGCATTTGCGAGATTACTTGCTCAAATTATTAGATTACAAGCACAATTTTCAGATCATATAATCAAGACTATTCGTCTTGATAATGCTGGTGAATTCACATCCCAAGCATTTAATGATTATTGCATGTCACTTGGGATAAACAATGAACATCCTGTTGCCCATGTCCATACTCAGAATGGTCTTGCTGAATCATTTATTAAACGTCTCCAGTTAATTGTAAGACCATTGCCCATGAGAATAAAACTTTCTGTCTCTGTTTGGGGGCATGCTATTTTACATGCAGCAACACTTATACGAATTAGGCCAACATTATATCACAAGTTCTTCCCATTATAATTGGTTTTTGGTCATGAGCCAAATATTTCTCATCTAAAGATATTTGGTTGCGCGGTATGTGTTTCAATTTATCCGCCACAACGTATAAAAATGGGTCCTCAAAGGAGGTTGAGAATATATATTGGGTTTGAATCCCCATCGATAATTAAATATCTTGAACCCTTAACAGGTGATTCATTTACAGCACAATTTGTCGATTGTCATTTTGATGAGACCATGTTTCCAACATTAGGGGGAGAAATTAAACAGCTGGATAAAAATATTACATGGACATTATCATTATTGAACTTTGATCCCCGTACAAAACAATGCGAACAAGAAGTTCAAAATATACTTCGTTTGCAAGATATAGCAAATCAGCTACCGAATGCATTCACTCACTCAAAAGGAGTAACCAAATCTCATATACCAGCTGTAAATGCTCCAGCCCGGATTGAAGTCCCAATAGGACAATCCACAAAAATTGTAGCAAATGAGTCTAAGGCACGCCAGAAGCGTGGTAGACTAATCGGTTCAAAAGACAAAAATTCTCAAAAAAAAAAAGAGCAAATAATCAAGTTGACATTATTGAGGAGGAAAATACTTATGAGGATATTGACATAGCTAATCATAAAACACCAGAAGAGGTTCAGGTACCTGAAAATAGTAAAAATGAGGAGATCTCGATAAGTTATGTCTCTACGAAAAAAAGATGGAACCGAAATGAGATAGTTGTCGATAACATTTTTCATATAATATATCGCTTGATATCATTAATGAAAACGCGGATCTTGAGCCTAAATCCGTCGAAGAATGTAGACGCAGAAATGATTGGCCAAAATGGAAAGAAGCAATATAAGTAGAATTAAATTCACTTGAAAAACGTGAAGTTTTTGGACCTGTACTCCAAACACCTGAAGAAATAAAGCCAGTTAGATACAAATGGGTATTTGTGTGAAAACGAAATGAGAAAAATGAAATCGTAAGATATAAGGCACAACTTGTAGCACAAGAGTTTTCACAAAAACCTGGTATTGATTACAATGAAACATATTCTCGTGTGGTAGATGCAATTACATATAGGTATCTTATTAGCCTGGCAACTCATGAAAAACTAGATATGTGTCTAATGGATGTTGTTACCACCTATTTATATGGGTCAATTGATAATGATGTTTATATGAAAATCCCTGAAAGATTTAAAATGCCTGTAGCATATAATTCAAATCCTCGAGAAGTTTACTCAATCAAGTTGTAAAGGTCCATATATGGGTTAAAGCAATCAGGACGCAATGCCGGTTATAATCGTCTTAGTAAATATTTATTGAAAGAAGGGTACAATAATAATCTTATATGCCCATGTGTTTTTATAAAGAAGTCAGAATCCGGTTTTTGTTATTATTGCTGTGTATGTTGATGATTTAAATATTATTGGAACTCATGGAGAGATACTAAAGACAGTAAATTATTTAAAGAAAGAATTTGAGATGAAAGATTTGAGAAAAATAAAATTTTGTCTCGGCCTGCAGATCGAACATTTAGCAGATGAAATTCTCATTCATCAGTCAACTTACACAAAGAAGGTCCTTAAAAGATTTTATATGGATAAAACACATCCATTAAGTACGCCAATGGTTGTTCGATCACTTGATGTGAAAAAGGACCCTTTTAGACCTCGTGAGGATAGCGAAGAATTACTTGGTCCTGAAGTACCATACCTCAGTGCAATTGGTGCGCTAATGTATCTTGCTAATAATACACGACCTGATATATCATTCTCTATGAATTTGCTAGCAAGGTATAGTTCTTCTCCTACTCGGAGACATTGGAATGGAGTTAAACATATTTTTTGTTACCTACGAGGAACTATGGACATGGGCTTATTTTATTCAAATAATGATAATCATGAATTAGTTGGATATGCTGATGCAGGATATTTATCTGATCCACATAAAGGTCGATCTCAAACAGGTTATGTTTTTATGTGTGGTAATACTGCTATATCGTGGAGATCTACAAAGCAAATATTAGTCGCCACTTCATCTAATCATGCTGAAATAATTGCAATCCATGAAGCAAGTTGAGAATGTGTGTGGTTGAGATCAATGACTCAACATATTCGTGAAACATGTGGTTTATCCTCCAGTAAAGGAACTCCAACCATTTTATATGAAGACAATGTTGCATGCATAGCTCAATTAAACGGAGGATACATCAAAGGAGATAGAACGAAGCACATCTCACCGAAATTCTTGTTCACACATGACCTTGATAAGTGTGGTGACATTGATGTTCAACAAATTCGCTCAAAATATAATCTAGCAGATTTGTTCACCAAAGCATTGCCAGCTACAACATTTGAAAGATTACGACGCAATATTGGAATGCGACAACTTAATGTCTCAAGGTGATACATTCATGAGGGGGAGCTAATACGCACTGCACTCTTTTTTCCTTAACCAAGTTTTTTTCCCATTGGGTTTTTCCTGGTAAGGTTTTTAATGAGGCAGTTCTTAACGCATATGGCTATACCATAGACATCCAAGGGGAAGTGTTATAAAATATGATACAAATTTAATGGATGTCTAAGATGAATTCTTTCACCTTCCAATATGATATTTTAGTGGAAATCTTTCACCTTCCAATATGACCCTTGAGCTCCCAAATGTTGATATACATGTCTATAAATAGAAGCATGATGGAGATAATGAAATACACATATATTGAATGCTCTCTTATTTTCTTTTATTTATTATTGTTCTTATTACTCTCTTTATTAAGTATATGGTATGATTATAATTATATAATTTTATTATTGTATACTTAGTAAGTTTTATAACGTAAGACTTTTTTTTTCTACTTTTTTTTTGTGGAACAGAATCACCACATCATACAAAAACAAATCAACTCATGCACTTAATTGTTCAAGAATTTGTATTAAATCACGTGCTTAAATTAAAGTCATCATCTTCAAATATTGAAATCGTTTCTTTTATATTCAGAAACAACAAGTCTCTTTGTTCTTGGGATTTACTGCTGTGCGGGCATGTAATCATGATTAGTGCGCAGTTGAACTAGCTGGTGACACTGCTGCCACCACCAACAATAATGATAGCCAAACTTGATTCATTCATTCAACCCAAACCAACCCAGGATATAATTAACAAGGAGCCAGCTTAGATGTCAAAGAAAAGGTTATTTCAGTGAACCCAGATTGTGTTAACATATTTTAGTGAAAAACTGAGATGTTTTTTTTGTGGTGTTCCAAAACAAACAAAAGATCCTTCCTAAAATATCTGGAGATTTAGTGAAAGACTCTTGGCCAATTAGATGATACCATTGCATTCTATATATAGGTGTGATATTATAAGGTTAAATGGTTGAATTTGCAGAGATTACCCAGAGTGTAAACACGTTGCCGTCTCTTTTTACACATACTAGTTGAAGACTTGAATCCTCTAGAGAGAGATATCCCAACATATATATCATTTTAAAATATAGTACTCAAAAAGGAATCTCATTTATAAAATTTGTAAATTTTTTTTTTAAATATATTTTTGTTCCTTATTTATTTATAAAAAAAATAATTTAGTACTTTAATAACAAAAAACATGATAATGAAATTTTTAATGACAAGCATGAAGACATTGGATGAATTAAAATGCAAAATTGTCCGCCTCAGTTTATCAACTTGTGACATTTCCATTCATGAATTTAGATATTATATAGCCAAAACTAAAAACCTTCCCCAAAGTTACAGTTAGTGGTACGAAACTTATAAGTGAATTTTTTTTGCACCGTTAATTAACACTTTGGACAATTGTAGCTTGAGGAAAGAGTTTGCTTATTAGTCAAATTCAAAAACAAAAACACCAAGGGGCACAAATATATATAGGGGACAATATTGCATAATATTATACAATAATATTGTATAATTTTAAACCATTATCAACCAAAAAAGATATTATTTTTACGAAATAATTACTTTTTCTTTGTTTTTGTAAATGAGCTAGATTTCTTGGAGAAAGAGAAATATATAACATATAAGTTATATAAGTCTAGGTGAGTAGGAATAAATAGAGGTTACCAAGTTTGTATATGGCAAAAAAGACATAGAAGAAAGAATTTGGAAGTTTTGCCAATGATTCGAATGGGATTAATGCATGGGAGAGATGGATATATATATAATAGCTAGGTAGCAGTTCTGATCATGAAGAGGAATCAAACCCTTTTATATTTGGTTGCTGCATATATGTCTTGTCCATCTATCTATCTATCAATCTAGCTTTGATTTTGAATTGAACTCCCCCTAAAGGCTTTAATTTTCTGCATGAAATACTAATAACATCTTATCATCACTCCCCCTCTCTTTCTTGTTGAAACAGTAAAAGACATGGGAACTATCAAAAGGAGGTGATTGGTATCATGGTGTTTGTTTGTAATTATTTCTTTTTGTGAGAGTGACAGATTTTTTTGTGTTTATTTTCTTTTCCTTTTTCCTTCTTTATCAGTACTACTAGTGTTTTTGTGTTCTAGCTAGCTAGGTTACGTTATAAAAAGAGAAGAGATTGGTGCAAAACTAGTGGAAGTTGGCCCGGATCTCTCCTTGAATTCACACATATATATGTATTGCTTTGTTTTGTTTTGTTTTTTTTCTCCCCCTCCCCTCCCCCTTTTCTCCCTTTTTTTATTGGCCAAAGAAAGCATAAATATAGAACACAAAAATCTTCCCCTTATGCAAAAGCAGCCTAACACAAACAGAACTGAAAACGCCTTGCTTCCAAAGTTAGACCAAAATCCTATGAACAACAAAATCTGAAGAATTACCTCCAAAAACATAGTCCCTCCATTAACTAAATGGTGGAGTATTCTCATAATAAGTCTCAATTGTTGCTATATATTGAGAGGAGAATATTCCACCATTAAGTGTCAAAGTACGTTAAATCAATCGTCACTCGTCAATTTGTTTCTTACTTAAAGGATTGAAGTGAATGCGTGTACTATTTAATTTTATATATCGTAACTTACTCTACTTTACTTAAAAAGTGATTCTTCCATTCTTGTGATACCGTACTTCAAACTCAAATTTGTTTAATAGACTAGTCAAATTGTTACTACTTAAGAAGCTACAATATTGTTTATAATCTCAAATTATACTCTCGCATCTGAATTAGATATGTAGCGGTTGGACCAAGCCTTGTATTTCCAGTGTTATTAAATATTCATTTTTTCTCAGTAGGTGAGCCCGTTTAAAAAACAAGAGAAAAAGGTGTAACCTTGTTTGTCAAATCTAAGCTGGAGAGCCAGCACTGGCAACACTATTTTACCTAGACCAAGCCCAGCCCAGCCCAGCCATTGATTTTGGGCTTCGAATTAAAAGCCTTCAATTCTCAGATAACCAAGCAAAAATATGAAGGGTTCTTTACATAAGTATACAACAATTAGTAAAAAATTACAAGAATAATGCACTAACAAAATAATTAAATGCACTAACAAAATAATTACAAAAAGAGTGCAACAACAATAAACTCATTAAATCATTATCCTTTAAATCAAGGAGAACTATAACCACCATATTTACTCATCTCTATTTAATGGCACCTTCCCCCACCGCCTCCTCCCGCCGCCGCCTCCTCCCTCCCCAGCCTCCCTCATTCCTTTCGCCTTCTTTCCCCCTCCCTCCACCGCCTCCCTCCCCAGCCATGGTGGCGTCAATGGAGTCTTTAAGCTCATGGTGGCGTCAATGGAGTCTTCACATATCAAGGAAACCAATTCTTCATACTAAGGTAACCAAACTTTCATACCAAGGTAACCAATTCACCTCTACAACTGCAGTTTTTTTATAGTGCAGTTGGTAACCAAACATTCATACCAAGGTAACCAAACCTTTATACCAAAGTAACCAATCCACCTCCACACCTGCAGTTTGTTCATAGTGCAGTTGGTAACCAAACATTCATACAAAGGTAACCAAACATTCATACTAAGGTAACCAAACATTCATACCAATGTAACCAATTCATTTTTATTAGGTTACCAATTTATTTTGAATGTGATGCAGTTGGTAGCCAACCCTTCATGCAGTTGGTAGCCAAACTTTCATACCAAAGTAACCAATTCAGTTTTATTAGGTTACCTTCATAGTGCAGTTGGTAACCAAACCTGCATATCAAGGTAACATTAATTAATTTAGGTAAAAGATTAATTAATTTATATATACATGTGTATAGTGTATGTAATATATATATAACATTAATTAATTAATGTAGAGTGTGTGTGTGTGTGTGTGTGTGTGTATATATATATATATATATATATATAGTGGTACTCCATATCCAGGCGGAAAAAAGTGGCGCAAGAAAAGTTTGAATAAAGGAATTTGAAATTTGAATAAAGGAATTCGAAATTTTGAATTTTGAAATTTGGAACCAACTACCCATTAAATCACTTAACTAAATTAAAGGAATAACAATGCACTAATTTGTAAATTAAAAATTGAAGATGCACTAATTTTATAAATATTTTATGTATGCACTTTTATTGTAATATTTTTAAAAAATGTACTAGTAAATGTAAATCTCCCAAATAATAAATGAAACCATTTAATTGACAAAACAGAATTAAATATTAGCCCACAAGACTACAAATTCATACAACTATGCCACGGGCTCATTTCAATGTATTCAAAGTTTCAATTGTTAATGCAGGAAAAAAAAAGAAGTTAAAAATGGCACGTCTTAAACGCCTCATGCAACTACACCCAAAGTCCTTAACCAAACACGACCTTAGATGTCTTTAGAATTTGAGATGGCCCAATATCTGGTCCATGCTAATACCCCATTTAGTTAGTGCCTGTTCATAGAGTATATATCCATTCTAACGTAAACTAACGTTTTGTTTGAGACTTTTAAATGGAAAGAAAATAAGATAAAATGTCATGAGACAAAAGAAAGTAAGTTTGACTCCATTTTGTTCCAGAGTATGAGAGTAAGGGCAAAGAAAAAGTTATTCTCGCATTTTGCTTGTAAGTGAAAAAAAATATCAATAAATAAGATGGAATTGCAGGTTTCAACCAAGTGTTAGATTCTTCAAATTTGAAAAACAAATTAAGTCAAAATAAAATCAAATTTAAAATTTATACAAACTATTCAAAATTATAGATAAATTTGGTGTTGGTGTTTTTAATTGTCTAGGAGTTTAGACTATCAAACAGTTGTATAGATTTGGTTCTAATCAACATACGAGCAAATCAAAGTATTTGACGACTTGGGTCATCAGTATACATGATCAATACTTGATTAGAACTTAGAGAATTGTCAGAATGGAGGGTATATAGAATTTGATTTCAGAAGTGAGAAAATTATGGCGTGTGGAGAAAGAATGCACATGTTCTTACACCGTCTTATTAGTTGAAATCAGTAGAACACTTGTCACAAGATTTATAGTTTGTGCGAATGGTATATGATCCAACGATGATGACAAATATGACCAATCCATATGTATATCCTAACATTTGGCATTTTAGAATATTTAAAACCTACTTAAATATAAGCATTTGAAAATTTCCCTCCCTTAGAAATTAACTATTTTTTTTGGTTATATGGCAAGTAGCGTACATGTGTGAACTTTCGTTATAAATAGACATAAGTTAAATAATTAGTATTAAAAATAATTAATTGTGTCTAAGATGCAATACAAGGCAGATACTAAATTATCAATATATATAACTCGAGAAAACTCTAAATATTATATAGTTCGACAATTTTTCTCCGTCTTATTTACAGAGGACATTAATGTTATTTTACAATTAACTTTTTAATTATTTGACTTTCCTAAATACTTAAGCTCTTAACTGTGACAAGTTTATTAGACTAACGAATCCGTTTTACACCGTTCAAATTCATTTAAACCTCTAATTAATTTAACTTTTAGTTGAACTCAAACTTAGATCAAGACATTTACACCTACAACTCAAACTAAATCTGCCAATTAACATTTACAATTACGACCCAAACTAAATTTGCCAACTATACATATAATTAACTTAGAATCTTAAGTGCATCTTAAATCTCCAATGTGAATTCTACACTATTCTTTACCTTCCTCCTTTACTCAACTATACATACACAATTCAATGCTCCTAAACTCAACCGCCTCTTCTTTCTCTCTCTATCGATCAGTATATATACTTGTAATAAAGCATTTCACACTCACATGCATCAACTCACTCCAAAATATAATCACCGCTCTATATCAACCTCATTTCACAAGAACCCCGCTTAAACCCTCTCCCTTTCCCCCTTTTTCCACCATCATCTTCTTAAATAAAAAACCCACAACTCAATCCAATCAAATCTCCCAAAACCCATCAAAAATCCACCAAAAACCCACCAATTCCCAATTACCCAGAACCCCAAATTACAGTAATGGCTCACGACGAAGAAGAAGAATCAAGAAAAATCCAATACCCACTTGACTCAAATTGCTACAAACTGCTCGACGAAATTGGCAGAGGAGTAAGCGCCATTGTTTACAAAGCAATTTGCATCCCCATGGATTCTTCAATTGTAGCAATCAAATCCATCGATCTTGATCGATCAAGGGCCGATTTCGAGAATGTCAAACGGGAAGCGAAAACCATGTCCCTTCTCTCTCATCCCAATATCCTAAAAGCCCACTGCTCGTTCACCGTTAATCGCCGGCTCTGGGTCGTTATGCCGTTCATGTCCGCCGGCTCTTTACAGTCCATAATCGCCTCTTCTTTTCCCGACGGTTTGTCGGAGCAATGTATTGCTGTAATTCTCAAAGAAACGTTATGCGCTTTAAAGTATCTTCATGACCAAGGCCATCTTCATAGAGATATTAAGGCCGGGAATATTTTGATTGATTCTAATGGGTTGATTAAGCTCGCAGATTTTGGGGTTTCGGCATCGATTTACGAGCCGAATCCGTCTCATGGGTTGTCGAGATCTTTGTCCTCTTCGGCTCTGATGTTAACTGATGTCGCCGGAACGCCGTATTGGATGGCGCCGGAGGTGATACATTCGCATAATGGGTATAGTTTGAAGGCTGATATTTGGTCTTTTGGGATTACCGCGTTGGAATTGGCTCATGGAAGGCCTCCTCTGTCTCATCTTCCCCCTTCCAAGTCGTTGATTATGAAGATTACAAAGCGTTTTCGGTTTTCAGATTATGAGACGGCTAAGAATTACAAGAACAAGAAGTTTTCTAAAGCTTTTAAGGATTTGGTGGGGTTGTGTCTTGATCAGGATCCGTCGAAAAGGCCGTCTGCGGATAAATTGTTGAAGCATTCTTTTTTGAAGAATTGTAAAGGGTCGGATTTTTTGGTGAAGAATGTGCTGTTGGGGCTGAATTCTGTGGAGCAGAGGTTTAAGGAAATGAAGCTTCAAGGGTTGGCGTTGGTGAATAAAAGTGAGCAAGAAGGGGAGGAAGAGGATGAGGGGTTTATGTTTGGGCATAATATTGTGAAGCAGAGGAGGATTAGTGGGTGGAATTTTAATGAGGATGGATTTGAATTGGACCCTGTTTTTCCAACTGAGCAGACAGGCGAGGATGATATTGTTGTGAAACAAGTCGGGTTTGGAGGGGATAAGGGAGGTGAATCGAGTGCAGCGATTGAGAGTTCACCTGTGAAATTTGGGAGGGAAAAGAAAGTGGTTTGTCAAGAAAATAAGGGCTCTGTTGATGTAGCAGCAGAACACATTGGTGGTGGCGGCGGCGGCGGCGGTGGTTGTGACGTTGATGAGGCTGAGGTTAGTGGTGGTGGTGGTGGTGATCATGCTGATGTTAGTGGTGGTGATCAAGCTGAGGTTAGTGGTGGTGATCAGGCTGAGGTTAGTGGTGGTGGTGGTGATCAGACTGAGATTAGTGGTGGTGTTGGTGTTGGTGTTGAGGCTGAGATTAGTAGTGGTGATCAGGCTGAGATTGGTGGTGGTTGTGGTTATCAGGCTGAGGTTAATGGTGGTGATCAAGCTGAGATTGGTGGTGGTGGTGTTGGTGATCAGACTGAGATTGGTGGTGATGGTGATCAGGCTGAGGTTAGTGGTGGTGTTGGTGATCAGGCTGAGATTGGTGGTGGTGGTGAGGTTGTGAAGGAAGTAATGGTGGATGGAATGTTATTTTTGAAGAGGAGTTTGGATGATCAGAGGGAAAAGGTGATGAAAATGATGGTCATGCTAGGTGGGGAGGAGAGCGTGCAGTTGAGCAGAGAAGAAGAGTTGATGGTAATGATTGAGAAGCTGAGGATAGAGTTGGAAAATGAGAAGAAGAAGAATTCTGATTTGGAAATGGAGGTGGAGTTTCTCAAGTTGCAGCTTTATAGTGCTGCTTCCGAGTAAAAGATGGTTTTGATCATTTGGCAACTTCATGTTGCTCTTTAGTCTCTTACTTCAGTTGTGTTTTGTTCTTTGTTGTCATTTGGTCATTCTTTTGTTTTGGTCTAGATGAATTTGTCTCTACAGATTTTGTAATGTTTGAATGTGTAGTATTTTACAACATAGATTGGATGGATAAATTTGTTATATGTGATGTTAGTGATTTGTTGGAGGACAATGAATATAAATTCTCAAGGCTTTATACTTCAAATTTTTGTTCTTTCTTATCGAAGCACAAATTTACTTTGAGATATGATATTGGATCATAATTTAGTTAATACGTTTTTTTGGGATCTTGGTTTCGACCACACAAACACATTTCATGTCTTATCCAAGAAGCATTGTGTAACAATAGAAACGATCATCTTATTATTTGATAGCTAGTATTACAAGTTTGATGAGAAATTAACATGGACAAACAATAAGCAATCCTGATGGTCTGATCAATAGAAATGTCTATATATGGACTATATTTTAATTGATAAGAAATTTTTCAGAAGTCAACAAAAGTATCGTTAAAACGATACATAATCGAGAAATAAAAGGTGAAATGCGACCCTTATCTTTTCTCAATATTATACTTTCAATGATCAAATAGTTTAGAGTTGCCACAAAAAATGAGAGGAAAATACATCTCATTGTAACTTTTTGTAAGAATCGCTTTCACAACTCTTCTAACTAAGGAAGCTAAATTTAGGGTGACTAAGGTACATAGTGGAGCAAATAACATAGTCGATGCTTGAAAATCAAACTTACCTAGTTGGTACCGTTTAAGTTGTTCATCATCCACAACCTTGCTGGTTGGTAAAAAGCTGGCTTCTCTCATACCAATTTTCTCCATAATCGCATTCAAGCTTCCATGAAAATAACATGTAATGGACTTTATCATCCACATCCTCTGTTCATTCCTCCAAGTTTGGAACGACACTCTGGTAAAGAAAATTTTTGTATGTGTTTAAATTGGGATGAGACGAATATTAATGAGAATACGACAAAAAATGAACTTGAAACCTGTAAAAGAAGAGAAAAATAGTTAAATAACACGTTTTTCTGAATGATTTTTTTGCAATATTAAATTGTGGGCTAATATTTGAAATTGTAAAGAAACTATAAATTAAAACAAGTAACCAATTTGTAAATAGGAAATAACGAAGGGATTAACACAAAATGGAGGATAATATGATAGAGGAAGGAAAACGATTTATGTGTCGCCTAATTTTATGTTCAATGTGAATTGTGACTAAAATACAACAATAATACACGGGTTTCTTCATTCTTATACTCTTTTATTTCACATATACATATACATATACGTCGATATTTTATATCGAAATAACTTGTCGTTACATATAGCAATATTTATAGATAATTAACTCATTTATCTTTTGTATTACCTTGGGTACAGAGAGCTGTCATTGAGTAGACAGAGCTGAGGAATGATAGCTAGTAAAAAACAGAAGGGCTATGAGGCAAGCTCTGCATAACACATGGCCTCAAGAATAGGCATTTTGAGTGAACCATAAATAAGAGGGTTGAACTTTGAAATGGCAACTTTCACTAGCCCAGCGCTCCATCGCGTGCCTTGAACCAAGACATCGTCAAGATTTGTGGTGCCAGCACCCAAAAATGCTGGTCTTGGTGGATCAAGATACACGATCTCCAACCCTTGCAGTGCAAATTGAATCCTGTAAAATAATCTTCTGCCACGGAAAATATCAAAAACCTACCTACAATTAAATCAAGATTAGAGCAAAACATATATGATGTGCTAATAGTTCAATTATATGGTTTAAACGAAAAGATCATGGCGAATACAACCCTTTTTTTTTATAACTTAATTACAAAATTTGAAAGTTAAATTAGTATATATTAAGGGTCATCCATTGGTGAATTAACTTGCCTCTTTTCCCCATTTGGTATTGGTTTCGTAGGCACAAGAGGCTAGAAGTTTTTCTCTTCTAGCAATACGTTGGTGAATTTTCCATCATCAGTGATACTAGGGTTGTATTTCCGGTGAAGGGATTTGATGAACTCATTTGATGTACCAAAAATATGTTTGAGTTCCTTGAGATCGATATCTGAAAACATGTTGACAAAACCAAAATTAAATTGTTATGATGACATCCATGAAAATATGAAGTCATGCTTTCAAATTCCAAAAAGATAAATTTATGGTTGAAGTGTGAGAAAATCTTAATATGCAGTGAAAGAAAAAAAACTCAAAACGAATTTTGATTTCGAGATGCTGGGAGAATAAATTAAAATACTATTTATATCATCTTGCATAGATCTTTTATAGAACGTCTCTCTCTTTATATAATAGCATGTACCACTTATGGTTGGTCCCTTCAGTCCATCCTTACCTGGCCATAATACCGGAAACCATATTTAGAAAAAAATAAAAAGTGACAATATTATTAATGACAATCAATTAAAAATGTTATAAAGTAAGAAAGATCTTTATGACTTGTGCTTATAAAAAATTATATTGATAATCATAAATATACCTTGAAATTTTCAAGTATCTCAGTTGACTATCGTAGATGTCGGTCTTGCTAATATTGTGGAATTTTTGAGGGAATTGGACATGAGATAATGAGGGAGATATCTTGGGGTCAAGAAGGAAACACATAGCATGGCGTGCTGAAATTGGATCATTGCAATACATGTCGCAATCCAACCCTAGTATGTATGGTGAATTGCTTATCATGTTGGAGACTCGGCTACAACAATAGTAAATATTTAAAAAAGAAGAATTAGGTAAATTTAATTACAATAGGTAAAATATTATATTTGAAGAGTAATAAGACTATTAGTGCTGCTGCTGCTCTGGTTTACAACAATGGTTTAGCAGGACATCAACATACAAAGTATCTTAGCAGCAAAGCAACAAGAGCATTAATGCTACGTTTGGATCGAAAAATGGAATAAAGAGTGGAATGATTCATTCCATTCTAGTTGGAATGAGTTATTCTATATGCTTTCCCTCTCTCACGCAACCAAACACAATTTTTTTCATTCCATATGAATGAGTCATTCCATTCTACCTCCTATTCCACCAATCCAAACGTAGCATAAGTTCAGTTGCAGTAGCATTAACAGAGAATGATGGACATGAGCAACATGATAACAAAACTTTGTAACTGATTTAATGCACGTGTTAATTGTGCACATTAGTTAACAAGACATTTGTCTAATATTGGTTGTTAGTAGTAGTTAGTTAGTAACTGGAGTTAATAACTGGAGTTAAGAATGTAACTACAGTAAGGTTAGTTTTCAAGTATAAAATGTAAAATTCACATTGATGTATTAGTTAATCTGAATAATAATGAAAATTCCTTAGTTTTTCCTTTTTTTATTTCTTCATCTCTTATCATCAATATGAGAAATTATAACATGGTATCAGAGATTAGATCTGGTTTAATTCTTGTTTCTGCAATCAAAATCGAAGCTCGTAGATCTGTTCAATCAATCTGAGCTTCTGGTTTGTATTTCTTCCTCAGATTGTTTGTTTGTAGAGTCAATAGTTGGTTGAATTTGTTCGTTCACTCGATAATCTGAAATGTTGGATCTATTTGATTCTTCAAGTGATAATTGAAGCTGAAATCTTTCAAGTCATATCTTGTTGAAATCTCATTTCTAAAAATTTTGGTTGAAAATATGGCTTCACTTCCTTTTAGTTATGCAAATATGGTAACACAAAATCAAAGTCACACGGAAACGAATCTGAATCATTCTCGAACTCAAGGAAATAGTTTTGGTGCTAATCCAATAGACTCTAGCACAAATCCTCTTTTCTTACATAATAATGCCCATCTTGGATTGGTGTTTATTGCAAAGAAGTTAACAGGTACAGAGAATTATGGACCTTGAAAAAGGTCGATGCAAATTGCCTTATCAGCAAAAAATAAATTGGTTATAGTCAATGATTCTTATGCAAAACCTATTTCAGATTCTCCTTTTTTAGTGGGATAGGGTTAATGACATGGTTATTACCTGAATTTTAAACACACTTTTTGAGAAAATTAGTGATGGCATGAATTTTGTGAATTCTGCTGCAGAAGTTTGGAATGAGTTGAATGATCGTTTTTCTAGTATTAATGGTCATCGCATTTATCAATTGCTTAAGGACATGCATTCACTAGAACAAGACAATAAGTCTGTGGAAATCTATTATCACAAATTAAAGAATTTGTGGGATGAATATTCTGTTCTGGAACCAGTAGTTAATTATTCTTGTGGTGCACTTAAGGTTCTTGAAGAAAGGGAACAGAGAAAGAAGTTGATTCAGCTTCTTATGGGATTGCATGATAGCTACTCTACTGCTAGGGGACAAATTTTAATGATGAATCATTTACCTTCAATTGCTCAAGCCTTTTCATTAATAAAACAAGATGAAAGTCAAATACAGGGACATTCTAATTCAAAAATTGCTGGTTTGCTTGCTAATGGTTTAAATGTCATGTTTGGGTCACCATTTCATAAGCATATATGCCTGTTAATAACCCTTATGCAGCTAGTACTTCGCACAACACTACTAATATGTTTAATAATGGCGCTGGACCTTTTCATGGTACTGTTGTTCCTTATAATGGTGTTGGACCTTCTCATGGTTCTACTTATGGTTATGGTCCTTTCTATAGTGCTGTTTCATCCACTGGTATTGTACCATCATTTGGTCACAATGTGATGCAACCTGGGCATATTCCCCAAAGGTTACCTTTCCCTCACTATGGTCATCATCCTGATCCTGCTGCTCTGGCTGTTTTGCCTAAAGATCAAATGAAGTGCTCTCATTGTAATAGAGAAGGTCATTTGAAGGAGACCTATTTCAAAATTATTGGCTATCCTCCAAAAGGTAAGAAGAAAGGCAAACCTCCACCTGATAATTACAACTTTAGGAATACACCTCCACCTGGCAATTACAACTTTAGGAACACTCCAAAGGTTATGCAAGCTACAACATCTTCTTCTGGCACACATTCTAGTCAAATTGAGCAACTGCAGTCCCAAGTTAATCATCTTCTGCGTCTTATGCCTGCATTTTCTCATAAAGGAAAATGTATTCTCTCTCCAGAGGAACATATTGCAGGTATTATGACATCTACATCCTTGTTCACCATTACCCATTATAGTGATTCCTGGATAATTGACACCGGTGCCACAGACCATATGTGTTATCAATCCCACTTAATGCATTCTATCATTAAACTTCACAAACTCATTTTTATATCAATGCCTACATGAACAACCATTGTAGTCATACACAAAGGTTCTGTGGATTTAACATCACAGTTAACCATTTCTAATGTTTTTCTTGTTCCTGTTTTCAAATATAATCTGCTATCTGTTAGCAAATTAACCCAAGAGGCAAATTGTTTAGTACATTTCCTGCCTAATAGTTGTGTGTTTCAGGACCTGAATTTGAGGACAATTCTGGCAGTTGGTGATGAGCACAAGGGACTTTATCATTTTCATTCTACTTCTTCTACACCAAATAAAAGATCTGCTACTGATGCACAGCCTTTAAGCACAGTTGGTGGTTTTATTTCTACTTCAGTCTGTACTTTTAGTTCTACTTCTTCATGTTTACCTGTTGCAAAACATAATCATTGTAAACATTCCTCTAGTATGCTTTGGCATTTAAGACTTGGGCATAGTTCTTGTATTCATAACATAAAGTCAATATATGTTGGTTTCTCTTCTAAATGCACAAAGACTTGTCATATATGTCCTATTTCAAAACAATGCAAGTTGTCTTTTTCTTCTAGTACTAGCAGAGCTTCTTGTGCATTTGAAATCATTAATATTGATTTGTGGGGACTATATAGAATTCAAACCACAACTGGTTGCAAATACTTCCTTACTATAGTTGATGATCACACTAGAGCTACATGGATTTTTTGATGCTAACTAAACAACATGTCTTTAGTAATCTCAGAATTTTTTTTGCTTATGTGTCTAAACAGTTTGACAAGAATATTAATATTGTCAAGACTGACAATGGTACAAAGTTTTTTAATAAAGACTTAACTCATTTCCTTACCAATTTAGGAGTAATTCACTAAAGCTCTTGTACTGATACTCCTCAGCAAAATGGGAGGGTTAAAAGAAAACATAGACATATTTTGGAAATGTCTAGAATACTTAGATTTCAGTCAGGACTTTCTATACATTACTGGGGAGAATGTTTACAAACTGCAACATACCTCATCAACAAACTTCCTACTACTGTGCTAAATAACAAAAGTCCTCATGAAGTTCTTTTTGGTATTCCACCTGACTATTCTCATCTTAAAGTGTTTGGATGCTTATGTTATGTTTCAATACATGATTCCAATAAATTTTCATCTAGAGCTATTAAAGGGATTTTTCTAGGTTATCCTTATGGTCAAAAGGGATATAAGGTTCTCAATTTATTAACCAAACATATCATTGTTAGTAGGCATGTAGTTTTTCATGAAACTACATTTTCACTTTTATCATCTACCTCTGTTGGTACTCACAAAGACCCTTATGACTTTGTTCCTTGGATTGAAGAACATAGTTCTGTTTCTACTTCTCATTTACCTGATTCTATTATTATTTCTTCACCAACTGTTTCCCATGATGATGACAATGTTCCACTCATGACTAGTTATCTTTATTCTTCTAGTCCTAGTAATCATGATAGTTCTACTAAGTTTCATCTACACCAGTAGTACCTAGACACTCTACTAGAGTTAAACATAAACCTCTGTGGTGGAATGATTATTCTATCCCTGATAAAGTTTCTAAGCTCCACATCACATCAACTGCAGATAATACTCAGGTACAAGGTTCACCTAGTCCTTCTTCTCATTAATTTATCCATTAAGCATGATATGAAACACTACATGTCCTATGCTTCTTTTGATCCAGCACATCAACATTTTATTTCTACTCTTTCTTTAGTACAAGAGCCTCATTCTTTTTCTGAAGCTGCACAAGATCTAAAATGGATAGCTGCAATGAATAAAGAGTTAGATGCACTTGAGGCAAATCATACCTGAATTTTAACATCTCTTCCTCTAAACAAGACAACTGTGGGATGCAAATGAGTTTACAAAATCAAATATTATGCTAATGGCACCATTGAAAGATATAAAGCTAGGTTAGTTGCAAAGGGTTATACACAGATAGAGGGAGCTGATTATCATGACACTTTTGCATCTGTTGCAAAAATGGTCACAGTGAGAAGTCTTCTTACTATTGCTGCTGTCAAACATTAGAAAGTACATCAACTTGATGTTAATAATGCTTTCTTGCATGGAAATCTTTTAGAAGAAGTTTATATAGAACTTCCTCAGGGGTACAAGCCTCCTACTAATAAAACCTTGGTGTGTCAATTGCAAAAATCACTGTATAGACTCAAACAAGCCTCAAGGCAGTGGTTTGCAAAGCTAACAGATAGTTTACTGAAACATGGTTATGTTCAATCTTTAGCTGATTATTCCTTATTTACCTTTCAAGATCAGTTTTCTTTTGTAGCTGTGGTCGTGTATGTTGATGATATTTTGGTGACTGAAAACAACACACAACTCATTCTTGCTCTCAAAACTATGTTGGATAAATTGTTTAGTATTAAAGACCTTGGAGAAATCAAATACTACTTGGGTCTTGAAGTGACAAGGTCTTCTCAAGGAATCTTTATTAGCCAAAGAAAATTCATTTTAGATCTTTTAGAAGGAGCTGATCTTACATATTGTAAACCTTTAAGTATTCCTTTAGATCAACATGTCAAGCTAGATGGCAATGATACTTCTGGTCCTTTACTTTCTGATCCTACAGTTTACAAAAGTTGGGTAGGCAAAATGCTTTATCTAACCAATTCTAGGCCAGACATTAGTTATTCAATTCATCTACTTAGTCAGTTCATGCATGCTCCTCGACAGAAACATTTGGATACAACAACTAAAGTACTTAGATACTTAAAAGGCACAACAGGTCAAGGTTTAATTTTTTCTTCCAGAAATGATATAATACTGAAGGGCTATTGTGACAGTGACTGGGGAGGGTGTCCTATTAACAGAAGATCTGTTACAGGTTTTGCTCTTATGCTTGGATCTTCTTTAATTTCTTGGCAGTCCAAGAAACAAAGTGTTACTTCCAGAAGCACTGCCGAAGCAGAATGCGATTTTGTCAGTTCAATTTGAAAATGCCGAAACATTTCTTTGGTATATATTTTAGCTGCATACATCTCTAACGGATCTCCAAGAACAAATTTTCTTGCACGTTTAATTGTAATATAATCTTGTTTTTCTCTGATGTATTGTTTCTCAATAGCTTTTTGGGACTTTAAAACATAATCTTTAATCCCTGTACTACTATTTACATATTCGTTAAAAAACACTTCATACTTTCACTCCTAGAAGTGGTAGTCATTGCCACTATAAAGAAATTTTTTGAATACACCCCAATCTATTTTTCTTTTAATTTATACAGAGATTTCAACCATTCATGATTATGCAAACCGTAGTTTTTCATCAACAATTAGCATTTGTCCTAAAATTGTTGAATACTTAAGGACTGGAAGACACAATAGTTAAAATTTGACTTAAAAGTTGGATGCGAAGAATAGATATGACAAAATTTTTCAATATATTTTTTGCTAATGTGTCACGTACACAATGCATGGTGTGTATTAGGAAAAACCCTAGCAATCACATTCGATATAGCACGCTTATGATCAGTGACAATGGCTCTGAGATGTTTGAAATTCATTGTGTTGAAGCCTATATGATTTGATGATGATAACTGCTGTGATTGTGCAAATGAAATTATGTTTACGTGCTTATGTGCTTAATTGTCTAAGTGATTATGTGTTTATGTGCTAATGTGATTACATGCTTATGTGTCTATGTGATCATATTGATTTATGTGAACTATCTGATTGTGTGCTTACATGATTATATGTTTATGTGATAAATGTGACTTGTTAAAAAATTGATACATTGTTGAATACTGTGAATTGCATACTTATTATTTATAAATATAGCGTGATGATAACTAACTGATGCAATGATAAATATAAGATTAAAGTTCATCTGGTTCTGCATTTTGTAAAGTCGTTATAAAAGAAATACATGTATAAGAACTTAGAGTATAAAGATCAAGGATGTTAGGTTGATCTTATCGTAGAGTTACTCTACATGTTCATAATATAAAATTGTGTAAGTAGAGTAATCTAAGTATTCAAAGTACAAAATGATCAATGTATATTTATATAAGCTAGTATTGTAAAGTCCTTAGACTAGAAAGATTAATAATGTTAGGTTGATCTCACTGAATAAATCTGATGTATAATTATTAGGAATTCTGTGTTCGTAAAGTTACTATGTTAGTTTGTAAAATCAAGATGGATAACAGAGTTAACTTATGATCGTAAAACATCAGATGGATCGTAGAGCAGTTGCACAAGTCATAGAGTTCACTTCACAAAGCAAAAGATCATTCCATTCTGAAAGGAAAAATTCAAGTTATAAAGAAATCAAAGATTCAAGGAGATTTCAGAGCTAAATGAGGAATCGCAACAAAGGTTGTTGAATTATCCTCAGAACTATAAAGTGAAAAATGAGATCGCAAAGTCTTAGCCAGACACAAGCTCACCTCATAGAGTAAATAAAGAATTGCAAAGACAAACAAAGGTCGGTGAGTCAAGACTGAACGTAGAGAAGTTCAAATAATCGCCGAAGTAACTGAAGGATCGTTCAGTAAGGAAAATGTTCGTCAAATAAAGAATGGTTCATAAGAATACTCTACTAACTCATAATGTAAAACCGGTATCGTAGAGTAACCTGCAAGTTCGTAGAACCACCAGAATAAAGAAGAGATTGCGAAATCATAAAGCTAAACATAGAGCCACACATCAAGGCAATCGTAAGGTTATTTTACGAGTCATGAAGATAAGAATATTTGAGCAAGTAAAGGTTAATGCGTAAAGGTACTCTGCCGCTTCATAAAGATTAAGTCAGTTCACAGAGTCGTCTAAAAATCGTAGAGCAGTAGTTGACATCGCTAAGCTACAAAGAGACAACCAGATTATAAAGATGTCTCTGACATCGTAAAACTGCTAAGTCTGACCAAGCTTCGTAATGCATTCATTTGTAGAGCAGATAGTTGAGCAGAATGTAGAGCTCAACTCTACGATTCTTATGACTCCACTAAGGCAACAGATCGTAGAGCAAAGTCAGGTCTGACAGAAAGATTGACAATGGAACGTTGAAATCAGAAGATCCCGAAGTATCAAACCATATATATCCTTGATGGAAAGTGAAAATGTCTCTACTGGCTAGTTTGCCGAAAGTGACCTGTCAAAGGAGTAAGTAAAGTTATAGGTTGATGTGACAGGTCATGAGCCAGAAAGAATACTGACACAATATCTCCAAAAAGTCAACATCAAGGATATTAAAGTATCTGCACATTAAATGTTTCCAACGAAAAAATCTACAGAAGACTATAAAAGAGCATTGTTTTCAAAATCAAAAGAAGTGGTTAGAGAGATGGTGGATGAACATGAAAAACGTAAAGTGTAAGATCAAAAAGAAAAATACAAGAACACACTGTACGATCCACCAAGAACATAAAGAGCTGAACTGATAAAGATGTAGAGCAGATTAACTCTACAACAAGAGATGTTCTGGGTTGCTAAGTATAAGAGGAAGAAAAGCATCAATGCCATCTTGACATCAATTATGAGAAGCTACTAAGTACCAAAAAAAGAAATGAAATTTACAGTAATCTTAGTAGTTCATCATTAGTAGCTGTCAAGTACCAAGAAAAAGGAGCTGAATTACCATCTTAGTTGCTCAACAAATGATCATAAGAAGATGTTGAGTACCAGAAGAAGTCAAGCCTCATTCACTACAAAAAAATAGACATTCGGCAACGATTTTTTGGGCAAGGACTTGTAAAGTCGTTGCCAAAAATGCATATTTAGCAACGAAAATTGTCATTCGTTACAGTTTGTGAAAGGTTTTTATTTTTGGTAATGAAATTCATAGGTCATTGCAAAATTTTGTTGCCAATTCGTTGGCGGGAAAAAATAATTCCCGCCTATTTACTTTTTTGTTGCTGATGTGTTGGCAATTCGTAACGAAAGGTTTTTTGTTGCCATATTTCGTAGCCAAATATGGACCACATTCATTGTCAACAATTTTTCTTTCATTGCATATTTTGTAAAAAATTTTGCAACGACTATTAAAATGTTGCCCTAAATTAAGATAACCTTAATAAACACGTTTTGCTCTTTTCTTTTCTTTTTTTCAAAACGCATCGTTTTGCATTTTTAAATTATTATTTATTTATTAAATAACTCGTTTTACATGAGATAAAGGGACTACAATTAATGATATTCGCATTCTTAGTTTCTGTCATATTCGTCTATTAATTTTATCATGAAATCATTTGATAGAATAAACTAAATAAAATCAAATCAAATAATAAAAATAAAAATATGATAATAATATCATAATTATGTGTTATGTGTGTGGATATGTATATTACATATATAATTCTATAATATATATAATCTAATACATTATTCCAATTCTTAGTTGCAGTTTTTTTTTGTATTTTTCATAAAAAGATTGGTCAATTTTTATCATATTTGCATTTGTTAATGAGATTCTATAGTTGTCTTCTTTTTACGGACACCAAGAAAGGTACTTTAGTTGTCTTCTAATTACAGTCAGATCTTGCTAAGTGGTTAAAGGGCAGCCAAGCCATCCATCCACAATAGGAATTTGTACTGTCTGTTTAAATACTAAACAAGTAAATTCTAAGTTTTAAATAACCACAATGACAATGGACTCCTAACACAACGAAAGCGACATAATATATATGTAACAACTATAAATAAAATAAAGTGAAATGTTAAAATGAATGCAATTTTAAGGTGCCAGACAGAAAAATGCCCCTGGATGTACCTTGATACTAAAGGAAATTTCCCAGTTGTTGTCTTCAACCATTTGGGACTTTTTGAAGCAGTTAAAATAAGCATAATAGAAGTTCTACAATATTGAAGACTCTAATACTACTTCTCCTAGGTGCCTTTTGAAAAGTCATTGATAGTTTACTTGTTGAGAAATATTGTTCTAAAGAAATAAAATATTGTTGAGAAATATTGTTCTAACCAAATAAAATCAGCATCATAGACTAGAAACTTGATAGTCCTACTACTTCATCAAGTTCTTATACGAAGACCATCATTTACATTGTTGATCCATCACCAGTAGTCAATAAAACCCAATATCTTTGAAGAGATTCTCTTTTAAAGTACTTTATCAAAGCTTCCTGACATTAGAAAAATGCAAGAATTGGTCAGAAAATTATAATTACAGTAAGCATCAAAACAAGAACAATCAGCTATACAACAAATTTACCAGAAAAATACCAAGCATTGGCTAGAGATTGCTATAGTCAGTCGCAACAAGATAAAATAGCAATTTCTAATGACTATTTAAACCAAAAGAAACTATGGTAAAGAGAATTAGAGAAAAACATAGCAACAACACAAAAAGAGCAACATAATGCAAAATTTAACGACATCCAACTTTGATGTCTCAGTTGCAAACTAAAAATTTGACAGTCAAAATTTTCGTACAACTTTTTATTTTTGCTTGGTAAGAACTTTAGGGATAATAATTTAGCATGAAATCATTCAATAACACTATAAGAGTGGAAACAGATAAACTATGATAAAAATCACTATGGTAGCAACTAGTAAAGCTTTCATGGACCAGTGACTAAACTCTGAATTGAAGATCAAATTTGTTGGCAAAAGCATCCACACAAGTGGCTCACAGCTCCCAAGTAAAATTTCAGCTTAAAGAAAATCATTTTAATTTAGAGTAGACAAATGTTTAACTTTTTAATTACTACCATAGTGCTTGCAACCGAGTTAGATTGATGCAACAATCTTTAGGCTGAAAAACTCAAAATCTACAGCACCCAAACTAAAAGGCATTACAAAATTGACATAGTCAACACAAACTAACTTTAAAATCCCATAAACTCAGGCCAAATTCAATAAGTTCACCAAACAATGCTGATTATCAACACATATTAGAAACCTAGTACAATAAGAATTAATTTAATTTAAAAGCATTTCACAAAAAAAAACTTTTTTAAAAGTAAAACATTTTGAGTTAGAACTTAATATCACTAAATTATATTAACATACAAAATGCATAACTAACCCTTCTTTAAAGCTTATCCTCCATCCTCAAATACTCCCCAACATCAGCAGCAGCATCAAGTCAGCAACAACCAAATATCAGCAGCTGTAACGCCCCCGAAATTCTGGTCTTGCCTTTAAACCCAATTCCGGCGTGTCACGGTACTACCCATGCAACATAGTCTCACTACATGAATGTAATACAAAATTATTACAACATATTCTCACCTAATCCCAAGTACAAAGACCTTTACTAATACATCAACAAATAATATTACTTAATTTCATAATATTACAACAAGAATTTAGTCCTTCTACTTAACAGTTACTAACTCTTCTCTTCTTCGTACTAATCTGGCCCTTCGACTCTAGCTGCAAAAAGTTAGAATTTTTGCAAGAGTGAGCATTCAATTGCCCAACAAGTATAAGCAGATGAACAAATAACACCATAGGAGTAAAATAACATCTGACTGAAATCTTCAACAATTGAACAATAATTGTGAAGTAATGCGAATAAAAAGGAATAATATAAATTTCTTATCATCTATCATTGCTAACATCATCATCACTATCACCATATTTAAAAACAATTAACATTAACCTGTTTCTCATCAAAGTTCTTGATTTCTAGGACTTAGTATATTAAACAGTTCGATTAACGAACATTTCTTTGAATTGCACCTAAGTGCGAATATTGGTCTAGCACGTTAATATTTATA
This sequence comes from Aralia elata, assembly GCA_034770075.1. Taxonomy (NCBI): domain Eukaryota; kingdom Viridiplantae; phylum Streptophyta; class Magnoliopsida; order Apiales; family Araliaceae; genus Aralia; species Aralia elata. The sequence continues at coordinate 41,861,743 of CM068385.1, forward strand.
ATCGCCATCACATCATTGCACAGAGTGCAAATTGTGACTACATTTACTTACAACAACACATTATTGCACGGGGTGCAATTTATACCATCAATTGCCCAATATATTTGATAAGGCGTCATTACTCTATCACAATTCAAGAATTATTACAATTCACATCTTCATCAATAATATTTCTGAATGGAAAAGCTCATCTCATGTCATCTTAGGAATTTCACGTAACTGATGAAATTTAAACATCAAAATATGCATACCTTGCAATTTAGCAAAACTTGAACATCTAGTACAATTATTAAAGAAATTGCACACGTTTAGCATCCACAAAATATATATAGACATTTCGTAACTTGAACTTTACATCACATAGCCTTCATAAGAAAATTATCATATGAAGTTAGAAAACTTGCTCAAATATAAATATTGAGTAAGTTAGGAAACTTGCCTTATGCGCTGCTTACAACTTACGCTATATTACTCTTCAAATAGCCTACACAATATCATTTATAAATATATACCAATTAGCCAAATATAGACTTCATATTGGTTTACATACTAGAATAATAACTTTCATATCAAGTTGTTCGGGTTTTACAAATTAATAAACGTGATAAAGACTAAACATCTCTCGGTGTCGCGTCGTTCGGAAACGTTACGACCCTCATCATTATCCGTACCTATTGGTTTATATTAACCCAATCCATATCTTGGAATATTTGTTTCATTATACTCGAAACACTTTTTAAATGCGTTAACACTTTACGAGACGTTTCGACGTTTATACGTCACGCGCCTAATTCGCCTCCTTTGCACAAGCTTAGTATGCTCATACACTTATCTAATTCATCAATGATTAATGTTAAGTATCATAATAAATCATAATAACCATGTTATGAAAGTTAGAACATCGCTTTACAGGATCGGGGGCATTACGTGTGCAAATGCGCGTGCCCGACGCCCTCCGATTGACCCTAATTACGCACCAGTCCTATAAATGGCTAAATTAGGGCATGATACAAACCTCAAATCGAAAAACTTAAAGAACTAAAGTTGTAGGTCTACTCTTCCTCTTTCCGAATCATCTTGAATCACCTCAATTCAAGTTCGGATGAGAAAGTTATGCCTAGTTTACTACAAGAGGTCAAAACAGTCCACTCGGGCACGTCTGCGCCTGACACGTGTCCGGCGCAGCTGCGCCCGATTTGGCCTTATGAACGGCGCAGCTGCGCCATTCATACAGCCCAGAATATGCAGAAATCGCCTCACACGAAAATCCGACCTCTTCCCACTCCGATCTCCATAACTTCTTCTATACACGTTCAAATTGGTCCATTTCGGACTCTATGGACTCCTAACTTATGGTACTACAACATACCAAAAATTTAGAGATACCCATTAACATTAACATGTCCAAAGCTTTGGCTAAAATATCAATTTGTGCTCTGTTTTGGGTGTTCTTAGTGTTCTTCACTAAAATCAACACCAAATCTTCGTTTTTAGGTCTTTTTAATCCGTTCCAGTTGGGTTAGCTTCGTAACCCATGGAAATACAATCCCATAACATCAAACATATTATAACAACATGGAATCTAAGTTTCAAATCCTCTAAAATTCGTCCGAAGGTCCAAAGTCCAAAAATGTTCATGTTTTTCATCCTTTATGCCAAGGTTCTGACCATTCTTCGTTTTTATTCCACTTTAATGGTGTTAATAGCTTGCAAGGTGTCTTGGCAACATTATTAAGCAACCACAACCAACAATAACAACCAACAATTTCCAGAAAAATCAAAACCCATCAAGAAAGCTTTAAAAACTCTAAAATTCAACAATGGAGGAAATGAGCTTGAGGTTAGGATTTTACCTCTTGAATGATTTCTCCTAGATGATATTGAGTCTACTAGTGACTCTTCTTCTTTCTCTAGCTTCCTCTACTCTTCTCTTCTTCTTCTTCATTTCCACCCGTGCGTTTTCTTCTTCATCTTCTTCATATTTTTCTTCTTTTCTCTCTCTACATTTCTCTCTAACTCTCAATCTTCTGCAGCTGGACTCTAACTTCTTGCAGCAACGATGGAGAATGAAAGGAATGGTGAAGCATCGGGAGAATGGAGGGAGTAACTCGAGCTCCTTGAAAATCATTTTGAGGAGAATGTCCTTCCTTTAGCAAAACCAATACATTTGGTTTTGTAAAAATATAGCACCATGTCGGCACTTGCTCTCCCTCTCATCTGATTGGTCACTCTTGCCATACTTGACAAATTCCCATTGGTTGAAGGTTAAATGTCTCCCCAATTAAACTGAATATACATAAAAATATATCCGAATACCCCCACTTTTGTACCAAATTTGTACAATAAAAAATATCCATAATTAAAAGGAGTACCCTTATAAATTATTGGGATACGTAAAAATAATAATTATGGGATTTGTTCATTTATTCGGAACACCCATAAAATGAAAGTAGTATGCACACAAGTCAATCATATTTGATATGATGTAGCATATACTTTGTAATCTTATTCGTTTGTTAAAGGCATTTTACATTATCTACATGGTGCTGTTATATTAAATGTGATAAACCCATAGTTTTGAGCAATGCTTTTAGAATCATGATGGTGATCATGCTAATGAGATCTAAATTCTAGATAGCTCACAAACTAAAATCGTTCCTAATCGTTGGATTACTAAAAAGGGGATTAGTGAATCCGGATAGATTAGTACATACGTTGCTTGCTCTTTGGAAGAGGATGATTGATCTCATAATCATTTGTGTGGAGACACTAAAACAAGTATGTAGGTGCTTATTGGAGAATAAGTACACTGAACGTGGCTCGCTAAGGAATACCTAATGGAGTTTTACTCGCCTGTCAATAGGAATTCCTCTAGTGATAGTAGTACAAGTGATCCTTGGACTTGAGATCATCATAGTATCTTGTGTATGATGAGTTATACTTTGACATATCCTTTAAGACCCTGAGGGTATATCAAAGGGTATGATTGGGTATAATAAGTTATACATGGAGGTAGGTGAATGATCAACAAAGAATCTACCACTTCTAGTAAAAGGAGTGAATGTCCTATGTGATTCGATAAATGACAACTCAGAAGTCTTTGGCCAAAACAGAATGAAATTAGAAAGGAGTTTCTAATTTACATTATCAGAGTTGTGCATTTGAGAATCGAAATGCATATAATTAAATAAAATAAGACTTGACAGTAATTCCATGTCTTATATTTAATTGGGACATTGTATGGTAGAAGGATTGAATTGTACGGTAACTATTCACTGAAAGGTTCTTTTGTGATTAATGTTGAAATCTATATTATCTGGAAAGTCGTTGATCGCTAAGGGGGCTTACCCTTATTGTAGAATAAATATATTTATTTAAATGAATTAAATAATTTAATTTATTTATTTAAGTAAGATTAGAATTGTTCTAATTGATTTACTCACAACCGGTTTAATATGGAGAACCTAAAGGATCACACCGCAAAAAAGAAAATATTTGTTTAAGAAGTAAATGACATAATTGTAATAATAAGTTAAGTGTATTTAATTTAATCTATGGAGATAGAATAAATTAAATAGCTTAATATTTATTATTTAATATTTTAGAAATATTAAATATAAATTAATAAGAGGAGTCTTATTATTATTATTATTATTACTATTACTATTATTTAATTCCTAATAGGGATTGGGAATTAATTAATAGAAGTACTTTCTCATAAATCCCTAATTGGATTAGGAGTTTAATTAATTAAAGGAGTTTAATTAAAATAAAAACCCTAATCCTAAATAGTTTAGGAGGGTTCCCTATATCTATAAATAAGAGGAGTCTTATTTTGATTTAGGGTTTAATTGGGCAGAATCAATTTTTTCTGGATCAGCGACGTGGCGCAGCTGCGCCGGCTCCAGTTCATTCTGGAGCGCAGCTGCGCCGGACGTCAGAATCCGAAAAAATAATTTATTCTTCAATTAAAATAAATGGTTTATTTAATTGATATAAATGAGAATAAATGAGTTTATTCACATATGGAATAGGATTCCATGTTTCCTAGAATAAAAGAGTTTATTCACATATGGAATAGGATTCCATGTTTCCTTAAAAATAAAGATATTTATTTTGATAAGGAATAGGATTCAACATATTTTATTTTTCCAACAATTTTAAGTTAAAATAAAAGAGTTTGTTGTGAACTTGAAATTGAATTCCATGTTAATTGAAATAAAAGAGTTTATTTTGATTTGGAATTTGATTAAAAATAAAGGAGTTTATTTTTATTCAAAATTGGATAAAATAAAATAAATAAGTTTATTATAATTTAAATTTTGATTAAAATAAAGGAGTTTATTTTGTTTCAAAATTGGATTTCTAGTAAACTTTTAATTGCCCATTAATTGATATCAATGCATATATGGAATGGTTTTATTATTCATGAGATGAATGTTATTTATTGATACATATGGAGATATGTATGATAATAAATAGGGATTGATTATGGACTACTGACCAATGTGTGATTGGATTTATTTTAGTGGATTCTTGAATGAATGAATTTTTATAAATAGGGTCTGCGTACCTCGTCTTCTCTAATTTTTCTTAATGTAAATTCTATGTCCCTCCTATGTACTTCCCCTTGACTGCTGATCAAGGTTTCTATTTATTGTAAATAGTTTATGTAATAGGTTTAGTTAGAATTACTTGAAGAATTGGAGACAAAGGAGCAAGGAGCGCTTGAAGACCCGTTTGTAATAGAGCCTGGGTTTAAATGTAATAGTTATATTTAAATTTTGTTCTTGCACCCTAGGTTTGACCTTTTGGTTCACTTGGTGGCTCTAGTGAACCAAACCAGAATAAAAGTCCATAATCAATCCGGGTAGAATATTGTATTCTATATGTGCATACTTACTATGTATATATTATATATTATACAACATGCTTCGCATGTTAAATAATATGACGCGTATTTTATATATATATGTGCATGCGCGCTAAACAAGATGAGACTAATAATAATAAACCACTCAAGGAATCATATTAAGTCCTAAGCGTTCAAAGATATTCAGAATATCGAACGTCGCCTTCTAGCATGGTAAAGCGATAGAGTATTAAATATTTAATATGAGTTTGTTGTGTCACCACAAGGCAAGTATTAAATATTTAAGATGTTGCTTTATCACATTTGATGCTTATACATAGACTGAACGATACTGTTTTGTTGTGTCACACAAGGACAGTGTTTTTCTTTCGAATATATGGAAGTGCTAGGTTGGACTTAACTTGGATAATTTTGATTCGGATGTGTCACCACTTGATCAAAATAATCTAAGAGGCAAAATACAAAGAGTTACATAGTGATGTAATTGACAATAGTTGTCTACCTATTTATTTATATATCGTTTGTTGTGTCACCACAAGGCTATATACATTTAAAATGGGATCCTTATTCTCACTAGCAAATCTTTAATTAGAATTGCCGAACTATATAATGAGGGTAATATAGTTTGATGAAAATAATGGGAGATACCAATTTAAAATAAAGACCTAATTTATTTTGGTTATTAATTAAATGAATGTATGCTAAAATGTTGTTAAATTACAAATTCATTTACAGAATTTTACAATGTCTAATTTACTATCACTGCGGAACATATTAGATGCTAATTAACCGGACCAAATTAAAAGGACTGGATAAAGAATTTGAGAATAGTTCTCAAGGCTGAAAAGCTATCTTATGTCCTTAATATGCCTATCTCTGCAATGGTTGCAGACAATGCCTCAGAGGAAGAGATTGCTACTTTTAGAAAGTGGCAATATGATGCACAGTTGGCTCAATGCATCATGCTCGCATCCATGAGTAACGAGCTTCAGCGTCAGCATGAAACTATGGATACTCCTACTATACTCTTGCACCTTCAATGAGTTGAAGGGTGAGGAAAGTAGGACTATTAGATATCAGATATCTAAGGAGCTCTTCCGATCTAGAATGACCGATGGCACTACAGTATAGACAAATATCCTAAAATGATCAATATGATTGAACAATTGGGACAACTGGATTTTAATGGATGGAGAGTTGATCCAAGATTTGATCTTGCAATCACTTCTGGACTCTTTTTCACAAATTGTTGTGAATTTCCACATGAACAAGCTATATGTCAGCCTGCCTGAGTTGCTTAAACATGTTGAAAACTGAAAAGAGTCACTTTCCAACCAAGAAAGACCAAGTCTTACTGGTAGATGATTCTTCTAGGAAGCAGAAGAGGGCCAAAGGATCTTCTTAAAAGAAGAACAATTCAAAGAAGGTAAATAGAAAGGCAAAAATAAAGGACAATAAGAACAAGATTGATGCAAATAGCAAAGGAGTTTACTTCCATTGCAATAAGCCTGGATACTGGAAAGGAAACTGTAAGGAGAATCTTACAGAGGCTAACCAGAAGAAGCTTAGTGAAGCTTCAGTTACAGATATAAGCTCGGGAAACGTGCCCCGTGATTAGTGATTTTGCGATTTTTCGTGAAATCAATTATTCACTCCTACGGTTCAACAACGCATAAAACATTCATACATTCACATCATCTAGGTTATAAAATAACCTAAAAGCACATCATATAAAAATAAAAATTTAATATATTCCATAATATTAATAAACCCAAATTACAAGGGTGCTCTCGATTCGTGATCGTTACATTCTTCGTCATATACAATTATACACTTCGTCAGTTAGCCCATACTAATTAAATTAATTAGCTTTGACTAACTATTAGACCTCATCTCATCGCTTAATCTATAATAAATATATAATACACATATATTTATTCACTTATCACATAACTCACGTAAATATATACATAACACATGTATATTTTACATTCAACCATCTACATTTCGTAATAAGAATTTTATTTATTAAATTCTTATTATAAATATCCTTCTAGAAAAATCCGGGTTGTTACAGCAGCAGCAGCAGAAAGCCATAAAAAATAAAGGCTCTTGGATAGTGCTGTTCTGAATTTCCTACAATTCCCGTGAATAGAATTTATCTCATATATATGTATAAAGCTTCACCAATCTTTATGTTAAGAGTATTACTTCGACAAAATTATATCCTTTTGGCTCTTAATAAAATCTCAGAGTAGCTTATACAACTCAATACTCAAGCTTTTTTGTGTGACAAATCTTTGAGTAAGGTAAACTAATTTTAAAATTTCTCCTTTTTAAGGTCAAAATTTATCAAAACTAGTTCCATTATGATCTATATAGAGGCGATGGGTTAAGCTCTAATCCATCATGTTAAACTTGAAAACAACAAGGCATATACAAATTGATCAGTTTATACGGTACTGAAGGATTTAAACCATTACCCAATGATTTAAACTCTTACTCATTTTCATGACGAAACCTGTAAATTATTGATCGTATTTAAGAAAAAGAAACTGAAATTTAGAAAAAAATAAATAAATATATATATAGAAGCATTTTGAATGAAAATAATCAACCAAAATCAATTTATCAGATTGTATAACATGCATGATGCATCCATATGAAACGTCAGTACATGGACACACCTTATAAACCCATCATTAGCAAGCAATTTGGATCAGCCCAGTGCATTAAAACTGTTAATTTAGTATCCATAATCTCCAATTTGGTATATATCCAAGAGTCTCAACAATTTCAAGTAGGGTTCATTGTAACTAATCTAAAAAAACTACAACCCAACATAAAGAATCACATGCTGAGTGATTCACCATAAATGTACACAGAAGATGTTATACAAAAATAAGCTTCAGGTTTCTTGGTTGCTTTTATCAATCAGGGATAAATATGGAAAGAAATTAAACCCAACACATTCTGCTGTTCATTTAAGAAAGGACTAAAACAGACAAACAAGAGGCAAATGAGTGTATTCAATTCAGATTTAAACCATAATATCACAAATTCAAGGTTCGAGCTATCTTTTCCTTATTAATCCACTAACTTTGAAACAACAGTAGCAATAGTTGGAAGTTTGCTCTTTACTAAAAAAATATTGCATATTGAAACTGAATTACTCTTGGCATTTAAGAGAATCTAAAAAGTATTTTTTTAATCACAAATAGCAAAACAGCCCAGCTCATCAACAACATTTCATAGTATCAATGATCAATCAAGCACAATATCCAATTGATATACTTTTCAACAACTTCAGATCAATCCATAATTCTATAGAACCCAATTTAAAATAATACAATCTGTTAAAAGTTAAACTCATCAACATCAAACTTTCCCCAAAAACATAAACAAGTATATACTCCTTTAGGCCAAATTCTCAAAGAGAGAAATGGCAATGTCGAAATGAACGTTGCAGCTCTTATTTAGTTCAGATATAACATACTGCTAAGTTGAAGTAGCACCGTTCACAAATAAAAATCAGGAGATGCTTAGAGCATAACATAATACAATAACAGACCAATAGTGAACCAAAAGAAATAACAAAAGTTCACACTTGCAAAATATGAGACTAGCATTCCACAAAACAAATTTGCACAAATTAAAATGGAAAAATAATACAATATATAAATAGATTCGTGTATATGCTGTATACAATACCTGCAAGTGTTGGAAGGATTACTTGTTATCAATAAAATAATCTACAGAAACCATGCATCTTAATCCTCTATCTGCAACACCATGGAGCCATAAAATATACAATTAAATAGTTTGAAGGGAAAATCAATATAACTTCATTACAGCCTAGCCATCAATACCTGTTAGAAAATCCATCTTATTAGTATACCAAGTAAGGAGAATCATATCACCAATCCAGTTGATTCAGAAGCTCTAACATAGTACGCTGCAGTTCACTATCCCCATTACCACCTCTAGATTCCATACAAGCAGACAACAATGGAATGAATGAGGCAAAGGAAGTCGTTGTTGTCGCCGAAAATTACAGAAATCGGAATTGGGGCTTTTTTCTAAAGTAGGACAATAATGATTGGGAAGAGAGAGAGAGGGGAAAGGGAGTAGTGAGACAGGGGAGATTGAGAGAGGAGGAGGATGAGGAGGCAGCAGGAGATTGAGAGAAGAGGAGGAGGCGACAGATCGAGTATGAGGTTTTTTCTTTTCTGTTCTTTTTTTTTCTCTCTTCCTGAAGTAGATGGAGTATGTGAGGCAGAGGGGACTAATAATGACCGTTATTTTCGATCGAATTATTTCTCTCGTAATTTTTATTTTTAACGGAATAAATTTCATTAAAAATAATTTTGTCATATCCACAGAAAATAGTAATATTAATATTTGTTCTATTAATATTTACAAGTTTGATACTGGTGCGAGACACAAACTATTTTTCTTATATATTTGTTATTTATCAAAATAATTCAATTATAAGTTCTTCTTTTAGATTATTATTATTATTATTATTATTATATATATACGACATCAATGTTTTTTTTGACGTTTCTCTTACTTTATTATGACATTTATACATTTATATGTATCAAATTATAATTATATTCATCGAATTTGATCATGTATTATTATATTATGTAATTTGTTTTTGAGAATTATAAGTTGATGTTCAATTTACCCTTAAAATGACCAACCAACTTAATTTGGATAAGATCTCATCTTGACTTGTTATATACTTCTATTGATTTATCTAATTTTTAATTATACTATTGTAATTATTGCAACTGTGTAAAAGATATTACTAATTACTCATTAGAATGAGATTAGTAATAAATTATGCGATGTTAAGTTAGAAATATGTTTTTTATTTATTATTAAAAAAATGTTACATATTATATTATGTAATTATAAATGATATATGTAAAAACAAAGATAAAATCAATAAATAGATATAAGAATATACAATTTATTAGCCTACTTATTTAAATCATAAAATGAGGCCGAACAGTAATTTAAATATAATTCGATCTGAGTCGGATCGAATTCGAGTAATAAATATTCGAGTCGAATCTGAGTAGAGTTTTTTAAATGTAATTTGAATTCGAGTTGAATTCGAGTATAAATTTAGCTTTTTGAATTAAATCTGAGTAACTCTCTATTCGGTTCAGTTCAATTCGGCTTGTTTACACCCTTACTACTAAGTAATTGAAATTGCACTTTAAATATTTAGAATTTCTGTTATAACTAATGAGTAATTTAGTTATTACTAGTACTAAATAATATATTGGTTGTCTAACTTGGTAATAATGACATGATAACTGATTTGGCCATGAATGGTTTATATAATTTGATTGTAGTCAATTACGGTTTGACTTCATTAAAAAAAATCTGATTCAGAATATATATATATATATATATATATATATATATATATATATATATATTAATACACAATGGATAAATTAACCAAGCGCGAAGTGATCTCAGTTAGTATATTTTCCTCCTGTTATATTTTCATTGATATATATTTTGCTCATTTAATATATGAATGCTTGGAAGATGATGACTTTATAAGTGTAAATATGTACATACTTTGATGGGATAAAGTTAATTTGAGATATTTATTAATTTTAAGATCATTATTAATTTTTTAAAAGTTAATTTAAGATATTTTTAAATTTAAAAGACATTCAAATATTTTATACTTTTTAGTTAGCAAATAATTTTTTTAAGATCATTATTAATTTTTAAAAAGTTAATTTGAGATATTTTTAAATTTAAAATTAATATTTTTAAATTTAAAAGACATTCAAATATTTTATACTTTTTAATTAGCAAATAATTTTTTTAATTCAAATATTATTTTACTTAAATAACTTAATTTATTAAAATATATTAACTATTAGGATCTTAATTAGTCACTTTTATCAAACCCACCTAAGTTTAATTTTTCCCAACAAAAATTTTGGCCCTACTAAAAATTTTCACTCCCGCCTACAACTGCCCCTTTTTTCTTTAGTTGGGAGCAGTCGTCTCGTCTTGGTCGCCTCTCCCTCCATCGCCTCTCCTCCACTGGCTCTTCTCTATCGCCTCTCCTCTCCCTTTATCGCATCCCCTCAGCCGCTTCCTCTCTCTTTCCTCCCTCGGCCCAATTCATCAACAAACCCTAGTTCTAATAGTCGTTCAATCCTTTATTTTGCTATCCAAATATCACAAATAAAATCAATTACTCACAGTTTGTAGATCATTTTCGGTCTCCCAAAGGCTTTGTGCAAAGCAATTGAAAAGATTTGAAAAATATGCAAGTTTGAGAAAACGGGACACTAAGAGAAGGTTTGTTTCTTCTTTACTATGACCATTTTCTAATTTGTTTCCGTATATGATGGTTTATTGGTTGATTTTGTTTAGAAATTTAAATCTATTGCATGTGTGCATATTTAATTTTCTTTAGAAATTTGAATTTTCTTTTTTATGCTCTTTTTAGCACACTGATTTTTCTGGTACATTTTCTTCCGAAGCTGGATTTTGCTCCAATTAATGGCTGTTATATCTTAATCTGTAAGTTTCTCTCTCTAAAACACGTTGTACTTCCTTTCCTCATGTTTTTGTCTGGTGGGTGTCTCTCAAAGTACTCTGTCTTTTGGTTTATTGGGTTAGATCAGTACCTTGGGTCTATCTTAATTTTTTTGATTGTTGTTTGATTCATCTATTTGATCAGCTATTTTAAAAATGATTTCATTTTAACTATTTTGTCTTCCCTTTTCTTTATTCCCAAATGTGCAATTTTTATTTATTTGTTGTTTGTTTATAGGTAAACTTGTGGTTTGGGGAGTATATGTAGATGGGGTGATTGTTATGTTTTATGATTATTTTATGGCATATGCTATTCTGAATATGATCACTAGCTGTTTTGCTTACATTAAGATCCTTCGGTCTAGTTAAAATGATTGTGTTAATGTTGTTTATTTTCATGTTTCAATCTTTTCATGTATTCTTATGGATTATATTCTGATTGATGGTTACTGTAATTAAGAAACTTTCTTGAAATTTGGTTCATGTTATTAGTTCATAATTATGCCAATTTTTTGATTCAATGTGCTTGCGTTTGAGTGTTTTCTTTTTGGTTTTTTAGAGTACTTTTTTTGTTTGTTGTAGTTGGATGACCAAAAATTCTTTGGCATGTAGTATCTTAAAATCATTCTACTGCATACTAGTATAGGCTTGTTTCTTAGGATGCATGATAAGGATTGTTGTATTGGCTAAATTGGATGTATTCCTCTGTTTTGAGGCCTCAAGAATGTACTTACAGCTAGAGTTACTCTGTTTCAAGGCGTCACGAATGTACTTACAGCTAGAGTTATATGAAATTGGCTACAAGTAATTTTTTAGGCTGTTGCAATTATATATGTTTGTTTAGTTAGGTACTTCCATTGCAATGACCTAATAATACTTAAAATGATGTAGGCAATGGACCTTGACCAGAAGTTTTCAATGTGAATGGTCATACAAGGACAAACTGAAAGACCATGTATTTATTGATCTTAATTAACAAATTTCCAAATGGTGTATTTGTAGAATTTATGGTAGTTACACTTGCGTGTTAGCTACATCTTATTGTTTTTGTTTTCTGGGTAGGATTTTAGTCACATAAATGGGGCCCAATCTATAATCAAGAGTGATTTGTGAAGGTGGAGATGGAGGACTTTTCTAATTGATATTTTTTATGATAGCCGGCAGTTGTGAAGGTATTATTCTCTCTTTAGAACCCTTTATTTCTTTTTAAAACACATGTTATTATTTCTCTGATATTTTTCAATGTCATTAAATATGAAAGACTTTACACCCTTTTATTACACATCAATGCTATAAATGTTGCTACTGTGGTAGCTTGCCTTATCTTAAGCGTGGATGAGACGGTCAAGAGTCCAAAGGTAATATTATGTGCTTTTGCTCTAGAGGTGCTGATATTGGAAGTCTTCTCAAGTCAAAGTAGAATTAAAAAAATAAATTTACAATTTATTTCATTTTTCCTGGTAATCTTCAATACAAAGTTATTTATGTTATATTTTTGGGTCTTACGAGGATTTAGGACTTTAGAAGAAAATAAGAGGCGATAGTTACAAATAACTCAAAATGAAGAAACCAATAAGTGATGTTTGTCGTGGTGGTTTGAAGGATCGGTGAGATGAAGGGTATGAGCGGACTTCATATATTTTTTTCGACTGACACCACAAAATGGAGATTTATATAATAATTATGATTTATGGGGAAGAATAAAATGAACAATCTAATAACTAAATGGAAAGGAGTGCATTTCTAGTGTATGTAATGATGTTTCAAAAGTTAATTATCATTTAACATTTACTGCTCTTAGAGTGATATAACATATAGCTATATGATGTGACAAAAGCAAAGGTGAACTTCACATATGAAGAATTTAAAAGAAAATGAATTAGGAAATAATTTCACATTGTATACTAAAATTTGCATGTGTGTTGTACCAGTTGGTACCAATGTTGGGGATATAGGATTGTGGAAAATTGGTTCCAGGGAGAGATTGGTTCTTAGAAACTTCAAAGTTTGGGATCTTGACGCATATTCAATGCCTCTGCAGGTCTGCTCCATTGTATGATTAGTAGAATATGACAAGGATTATTGTGTATAATGTACTCTTGACTAATACTTCAACCACTGGAATAATGGCTTTTTCAATAAATTCAGGCTGCTCTAAAGATCCTGGTGTCTCTGTTAACCATGTGATTTGGAGCCCCGATGGTTCTTTATTTGGTAAGAACAGTTTATAAATGTAATTTACGAATGTTAATGAAGTAAGGATTCATTATTTTGTCCATTCTATAATTTTAAACAGGAGTTGCATATTCAAGACACATTGTACAAATATATTCTTATCACAGGGGCGATGATGTAAGGCAGAATTTGGAGGTACTTTTACTCCCTTGTCTGCGAAACTCCTCAATCTTTTTCCAATTTCCTTCTTTTATGCTACTTGAGCTCTCTATCTCTGTGCTGGAACTGACACTGGTTCATATTATTATAGATTGATGCTCATATTGGAGGAGTAAATGATCTTGCATTCTCTCATCCAAATAAACAGCTACGTGTTATAACTTGTGGGGACGACCATTAAGGTTGATTGTCACTAACATGTTTACCTGTTAGCTATCAGGCAATTAATCATTTCTATTATTGTTTGCTAGTCATCAAGGCGCAGTTTCCCTTCTGATACTTTTATGTTTAGGTTTGGGATGCCATAACTGGTGCAAAACAATACACTTTTGCTATTAAGATCTATTCTTTTTTATATATTGAAATTGATAGTGTTTCAATAATTGTTATTATTTCGACTGTTCTTTTATAATAAATAGTTGATTGTAAAGATGATGAATGATTATGTATTGGATGATTTAATTAATAATATTTTAGTTTTTTGTATTTATGTCATAATTTTTTATGGATCATTGAGCCACGATTTATTTTATTTGTAAAATAATTTTGACATTACAAGATTGTCAATAATGGATTTGGTAACGATACAGTGTCGTTGCTAATCGACAACTTTTGTTGCTATCGAAAAACAATCAGTTTCGAATGGTATCGTTGCTAATTGATCATAATTATCTATAACAAAACCAACGACAACTAAAAATTTCGTTGCAAATTAATGTATTACTGATTTATTTTGTACATTTAGCAACAAATATCGTTACCAAAAAGTATATAATTTGCAACGAAAATCAATTAAGGCAACAATTTTCATACTGTTTAGCAACGACAAATATCGTTGGTAAATGTGTATCAAATGTAACGAATTTCATCTTTGTTGGGAAAAAAAAAGATTCTTTTCATTGCCAATTAGGCTGATTTTGCAACGAAAGTTGCTTTTTAGTAACAATTTCTTAATAAATCTGCCACGAAACATTTCGTTGCTAAATGATATATGATTTTTCACGAAAACAAAATTTCGTTGCGAAAAAGCTCAGTTTTGGCAACGAAAAAAAAAAATTTGTTGCTAGACAATTAGCAACGCTCATTGCGTAACGAATGATCCAACGACCAAAAAATTGTTGCAAATGACCTTCAGCAACGAAATTTTTCACCTTTAGCAACGAAAGCCGTTTTTTGCAGAATCACCATTTTTTTTGTAGTGATTGCAACACTCAACTACATCTCAAGGATGATCATATGATATATCATTATTTAGATATAGAATTGACCATGAATTACGTAAACATAGGGCTAGAGACATGAATTTTACTATTATGAACGCTAGAGTTACAGATGTATTGTACATTGTATATTCAGAATTAATTTTATATTGTTGTATATAATATTGGATTTATAGTTTGTGATAAATGGATTTTGTAGTTGTTGGTTTTGTTTGTGATATGACATTTACAGTTTGTGTTTCAAAAGGATTGTAGTTGTTGCTTTTGTTTGTGATGATGCACTTACAGGTTGTGTTTGTAAGTTATATAAGCACCAAATCAAAAAAAAAATTTGGTAGTAAATTACCATCCACAGTTTAATACTGTGCAGCCTGCTGAATCCATACAGAGAACTTAGAAAAAATTACCACCCGTAGTTTAATAATGCGGAGTCTATTGAATCCATACAAGGAACTTAAAAAAACAAATTACCATCCACATTTTAATACTGCAGAGTTTACTGAATCCATACAAGGAACTTAAAAAAAAATTACCACCCGCAGTTTAATACAGCGGAGCCTGCTGAATCCATACATGGAACTTAAAAATAATTACCATTCACAGTTTAATACTGTAGAGTCTGCTTAATCCATACAGAGAACTTAAAAAAAATTACCATTTGTAGTTAAATATTGTGGAGCCCGCTGAATCCATATAGAGAACTAAAAAAAATTACCATTCGCGGTTTAATACTGCGAAGCTTGCTGAATCCATACAACAAACTTAAAAAATAATTACCATCCACAGTTTAATACTGCGGAGCCTATTGAATTCGTATAGGGAACTAACAAAATTACCATCTGTAGTTTAATGCTGCGAAGCCTAGTGAATCCATCCAGGGAGGCTAGTGAACTTAAGAAACAAAAGATACTAACTTGGTCACAGCATGATTTTATTATGGTTTGTGTGCGCAATCAAATTTTCAAGCATTTTTAAATACTTTATCCTTCGACAAATGATTATTTGACATGGATGTAGTCACAATGTGAATTTATTAAAATGCAGTTAAATATAATCACAACATGAATTTGAACATGTATTTCGTTTAACATGGTTCAATAAATACAGTCAGAAGATAAAAATAATAAAATATTGTTGAGAGAAATGAAATTATGAAGATTCAGACTTTTTTAATCCTAAAGCTTTATAATGGTTTCGTTTATCATGGATTCATGGTTTGTAAATATTTCACATATTACACATTTTCGAAGTGACTTATGTCTTGCGATTTGTTCGACAACATTTTTCAATCTTGTTGCTTTTTTACAACCTTCTGTCTACGAATAAATTAGATCAGAAACATGATCATTGGGCTCATTATCATCATCATTACGCAATTCCATAGTGTCCTCGGCCTCGATAGCAGGTTGCACATTGTCACCTTGTCTTATATTGACACCTTTGACAAGGATTTTGACCACAATTGTTTCCTCACGATCAAGCATTTCCTCAACCTATCGAGTGGCTTCTTTAGAACATGAAACATCCAACAAAAATCCAGAAATCATTTTCACAGATGATTGTATCGACCGATTTGTGTCTCTGTATAATCTGTGACCGAGGTCAGAACATACGGGGCGACACCGTTGGTTTTCTTAGCATCTTGAGTCCATCACTTGTGTATCAATTCTTCGAGAATCTGAACAAAGTTATTTAAAGTTAATAACCTGAGAATGTGACGACATATAGTATCAACATGTTCAAACATTTTATAATTACATTTCGTCATCCCAGTATCTATATACACTATAAAAAAACTGGCCATAGGCGATGAGATTATTCCTGACGACATAAAGGTCATCGCTTTTGAACTCATTCTCGACGGCATAGCCGTCGCCAATGACCCCGTCGCCTATGACATTTTTAATTAATTGTTAATAAAGTCATAGGCGATGGACAATCTATCGCTAATGACCTCAATACCGACGAACAGTCTGGCACCCATGAGTCCATTGGCTTTGACTCAATAACGATGGCGGTCGACGGGAACATGGGGCGACGACACCTGGGGCAATGGCAGGGGTGACAGACATGTCCGTCGAGAATGACCTCAATGTCGAAAGACTTAGGTTCATTTTCGACGGACATGCCGGTCGGCTATGACCTATTTTTTTGTAGTGATAATGCACAACTGTGAAATACCTACGATAAAATTCAGGAACCATGACTTTGAACACCAAGTTTCTTTTTGAATCAAGAGTTCACAACTCATGTACCTTTTTAGAAGTTACCTTATGCGATTTTGTCAGTTCAATTTGAAAATGCCGAAACATTTCTTTGGTATATATTTTAGCTGCATACATCTCTAACGGATCTCCAAGAACAAATTTTCTTGCACGTTTAATTGTAATATAATCTTGTTTTTCTCTGATGTATTGTTTCTCAATAGCTTTTTGGGACTTTAAAACATAATCTTTAATCCCCGTACTATTATTTACATATTCGTTAAAAAAACACTTCATAGTTTCACTCCTAGAAGTGGTAGTCATTCCCACTATAAAGAAATTTTTTGAATACACCCCAATCTATTTTTCTTTTAATTTATACAGAGATTTCAACCATTCATGATTATGCAAACCGTAGTTTTTCATCAACAATTACCATTTGTCCTCAAATTGTTGAATACTTAAGGACTGGAAGACACAATAGTTAAAATTTGACTTAAAAGTTGGATGCGAAGAATAGATATGACAAAGTTTTTCAATATATTTTTTGCTAATGTGTCACGTACACAATGCATGGTGTGTATTAGGAAAAACCCTAGCAATCGCATTCGACATAGCACGCTTATGATCAGTGACAATGGCTCTGAGATGTTTGAAATTCATTGTGTTGAAGCCTATATGATTTGATGATGATAACTGCTGTGATTGTGTAAATGAAATTATGTTTACGTGCTTATGTGCTTAATTGTCTAAATGATTATGTGTTTATGTGCTAATGTGATTACATGCTTATGTGTCTATGTGATCATATTGATTTATGTGAACTATCTGATTGTGTGCTTACCTGATTATATGTTTATATGATAAATGTGACTTGTTAGAAAATTGATACATTGCTGCATACTGTGAATTGCATACTTATTATTTATAAATATAGCGTGATGATAACTAACTGATGCAATGATAAATATAAGATTAAAGTTCATCTGGTTCTGCATTTTGTAAAGTCCTTATAAAAGAAATACATGTACAAGAACTTAGAGTATAAAGATCAAGGATGTTAGGTTGATCTTATCATAGAGTTACTCTACATGTTCATAATGTAAAATGGTGTAAGTAGAGTAATCTAAGTATTCAAAGTACAAAATGATCAATATATATTTATATAAGCTAGTATTGTAAAAGTCCTTAGACTAGAAAGATTAATAATGTTAGGTTGATCTCACTGAATAAATCTGAGGTATAGTTATTAGAATTCCATGTTCGTAAAGTTACTCTGTTAGTTTGTAAAATTAAGATGGATAGCAGAGTTAACTTATGATCGTAAAACATCAGATGGATCGCAGAGCAGTTGCACAAGTCATAGAGTTCACTTCACAAAGCAAAAGATCATTCCATTCTGAAAAGAAAAATTCAAGATATGAAGAAATCAAAGATTCAAGGAGATTTCAGAGCTAAATGAGGAATCGCAACAACGGTTGTTGAATTATCCTCAGAACTATAAAGTGAAAAATGAGATCGCAAAGTCTTAGCCAGACACAAGCTCACCTCATAGAGAAAATAAAGAATTGCAAAGACAAACAAAGATCGGTGAGTCAAGACTGAACGTAGAGAAGTTCAAACAATCGCCGAAGTAACTCAAGGATCGTTCAGTAAGGAAAATGTTCGTCAAATTAAGAATGGCTCATAAGAATACTCTACTAACTCATAATGTAAAACCAGTATCGTAGAGTAACCTACAAGTTCGTAGAACCACCAGAATAAAGAAGAGATTGCGAAATCATAAAGCTAAACATAGAGCCAAACATCAAGGCAATCGTAAGGTTATTTTATGAGTCATGAAGATAAGAATATTTGAGCAAGTAAAGGTTAATGTGTAAAGGTACTCTACCGCTTCATAAAGATTAAGTCAGTTCACAGAGTCGTCTAAAAATCGTAGAGCAGTAGTTGACATCGCTAAGCTACAAAGAGACAACCAGATTATAAAGATGTCTTTGATATCGTAAAGCTGCTAAGTCTGACCAAGCTTCGTAATGCATTCATTTATAGAGCAGATAGTTGAGCAGAACGTAGAGCTCAACTCTACGATTCTTATTACTCCACTAAGGCAACAGATCGTAGAGCAGAGTCAGGTTTGACAGAAAGATTGATAATGGAACGTTGAAATCAGAAGATCCCGAAGTATCAAACCATATATATCCTTGATGGAAAGTGAAAATGTGTCTACTGGCTAGTTTGCCGAAAGTGACCCGTCAAAGGAGTAAGTAAAGTTATAGGTTGATGTGACAGGTCATGAGCCAGAAAGAATACTGACACAATATCTCCAAAAAGTCAACATCAAGGATATCAAAGTATCTACACATTAAATGTTTCCAACGGAAAAATCTACAAAAGACTATAAAAGAGCATTGTTTTCAAAATCAAAAGAAGTGGTTAGAGAGATGGTGGATGAACATGAAAAACGTAAAGTGTAAGATCAAAAAGAAAAATACAAGAACACACTGTACGATCCACCAAGAACACAAAGAGCTGAACTGATAAAGATGTAGAGCAGATTAACTCTACAATAAGAGATGTTCTAGGCTGCTAAGTATAAGAGGAAGAAAAGCATCAATGCCATCTTGACATCAATCATGAGAAGCTACTAAGTACCAAAAAAAGAAATGAAATTTAGAGTCATCTTAGTAGTTCATCATTAGTAGCTGTCAAGTACCAAGAATAAGGAGCTGAATTACCATCTTAGCTGCTCAACAAATAATCATAAGAATATGTTGAGTACCAGAAGAAGTCAAGCCTCATTGGAACACGCAACTACATCTCAAGGATGATCATATTCAAGCTGCTGAGTACCTGAAGACAATGAAGCCTAAATGTCATCACAACATCACACCCAACAAACATTAACATACACAAATTGGGGCTAGTATGTCCTGGTCGTAGTGACCGAATTAGGGCAAGAGTATCATTATCTTAGTGACTAAATTTTCAAGTCTGTTGGGCTTGAAGAGGTCTTAGTGTTTTTGTCTTAGTGACTAAAATATCCAAGTCTGTTGGGCTTGAAGAGGGCAAGAGTGTTCTAGTCTGTGTGACCGAATTTATAGTGAATTTCTTACTTGTTGAAGTAGAAGAGTGGACTAGGAGTTATTCAATTTTTGAACCACTTAAAACCTCTTGTGTCATTTACTTTATGTCTTTTACATTTTGTCATTTATTTAATGTGTTTAATGAATGTGATGAATGATTAACTTCAATATGAACTAAATTCAGAACTGAGATATCAACAAATCTTTAAGGGGAGTTTTCAAACTAATATTCCGCTGTGCAAGTTCAATCTTAATTAAATGATCTACTTGGTAATATTTCTTTAACAAATTGAAAAAGTTTTAAAGATCTATTCAATCCTCCCTTCTAGATCTCTATTGTGCCTTTGGGAAATAACACATTGCTTCAAGCCACTACTTAAACAACCATATAAATGTATCTTGAGTCTCATCACTCAATAGTACACACCCAAACAATAAATAATGGTAATGATGATTTAAACCTGTGAAAGGAGCAAATGGTATCAAAATTAACAACGTCACCAAAATTTTGATAAACAAGTATTGACCATAAGCTACCCACATAATACATCCTATACAATTATTCATGCTTGATTTGACACTAAAATAAAATCTACTCGGGCTGTCACGCTGTAACTTTCTCAAGCAATCTATTGCAACCTATACATCATTCAAATCCATCGTATCATGTTTAATATCTCTAACTATATTTCGTACATCTGTCTCAGAAAATTCAACATTGCTCATACCTCATCCCAATGAACTAAGAACATTCATCATCCTACTTGGACCAATCCCAACATTATTAAGGGTTTCAATCAAATCCCTAGCAACTCTTGAAATATTTTTGTGTGTTTGAATTTGTAAAACTTTATTTGGGGACACAAATTCATGGTTATGATTCAGTTCAAGAGTAGACAAAAACTAATTATCTTTACTCTTATTATGCACAAAATAAAATTTTGCTCTACATTTTGTTCTATTAATAGATCAGTCCCTCATTCTCTTTCCCTTATTATTATTATCTTCATCATTAGTGATAACTTCATTTTTCTTAACAATCATATATCCATCACTGATACAATCTAGACAAAAATCTTCAGAATTCACATGTTTTCTGCTAGTTCTTATTTTTACTTCAAATCCAATACGTTTCGCATATTTTCTATAAAAATTTTCAGCATCTTCCAACGCATCAAAAATTTGACCAACATAAAGAATGGTTTCATCAACTAGACTTGTTACATCATTATTATGCAATTATTCCTCAGTACTTGAAATTGAATGAAATAATTTCTTAGCAAACAAATTCATGGCAAAACAAATAAATCACTTGTAAAAATTAAATTAAAGATTACTTATTTTGACTAATGTTCGTATCCTGATATGCTTGCTATGCTCTCTCAATCGTATGAGCAGGCGAGAAAGGAAGAAAGAAAATAGATATGGTATGCTCAATACTTGTTCTTCTCTCTCAAGTTGATTTAAGCTTTTACGAGAAAAGAGACGAGAAAAGTGGATCAATTAGGGCAACCAGATTTGTTCTACTGTCCATCAGCACTTTAGTTTTGCGAACGGGTAAAATAATATTTTTTATAGTCTGCACTTTAGTTCTGCGGATGAGACCTCAAACAAAAAAAGTTTGATTTAAAGCTATCAATATTTCATTCCGTCGTTTTTACATATTCTTGTTGCGAATTCATGTGCTATCTAAGATGATGAGAAACATGAATGACTAAACAAATGAAATCTAATAATAGGGTGAAATGTTTTCTCACAATATAATTAAAGCATGGGAGACAACATATTGCCGTATATATCTGTAGAAATGTTTAGCCATGCATGTTTCTCATCATTTAGATTTTATCGTTATTATAATCAGCGTCCACAATTTAGTTCTGTGAACGGGCCATATGACCTAAAACGGCGTTGTCTCCAAAACTTAACAACTACCATACCTAGCATCCGCAGTATTAAACTACGGACCACAACTTACTTTTATAGACTAGTGGTTCACTAAAAATGACATCGTTTAGATTTTATCGGGGTTAAATACATTTTTTCCCACTCTACTCGACCTCAGTTTACAAATGCATCATTGGACTTAATTTTTTTTATGGTCAACTCATTGAACTGTGATTTTTTTACAAACCGTTACAAAATCCGTCCAAATGCATTGACTTTAACGGAAAAAATAAAAAAATAAAAAATATTACATAATAATAATAATAATTTCATAATAATAATAATAATAATACAAATAATAATAATATTTTCAAAATAATAATAATAATAATAATAACAATAACAATAACAATAACAATAGTTTCAAAATAATAATAATAATAATAAAATTAATTAATAATAAAATAATAATGATTTGTTAAAAATAAAATATTACAAAATAATAGTAAAATATTTCAAAATAATAATAATAATAATAATAATAATAATAATAATAATAATTTCAAAATAATAATAATAAAATTAATTAATAATAAAATATAATTTTTACAAATGTATTTATATAAAATTAATGAATTCATATAATTTTTTAATTTTTACATATTTTAAGTTCTCTTTAAAAATATAAATTATCTAATATTTTGAAGTTATTATTATTTTAATTATTATTATAATTTTTAAATTATTATTATTATTATTATTTTAAAATTATTATTATTATTATTATTTTAAAATTATTATTATTATTAGTATTATTATTATTTTAAAATTATTATTATTATTAGTATTATTATTATTTTAAAATTATTATTATTATTTTGTAATATTTTATTATTCTTTTGTAATATTTTATTTTAAACAACTGGTTATTATTTTATTATTAATTAATTTTATTATTATTATTATTATTTTGAAATTATTATTATTATATTATTATTCCAAAATTATTATTATTATTATAAATATTATTATTTTGAAATTATTATTATTATTATTATTCCGAAATTATTATTATTTTAATTATTATTATTATTATTTTTAAATTATTTTTATTAGTAGTAGTATTATTATTTTGAAATTATTATTATTATTATTTTGAAATTGTTATTATTATTATTATTTTAAAATCAATATTATTATTATTATTTTGATATTATTATTATTATTTTGTAATATTTTATTATTTTTATTTTTTCTGTTAAAGTCAACGTATTTGGACGGATTTTGTAACGGTTTGTAAAAAAATTACAGTTCAATGAGTTGACCGTAAAAAAATTAAGTTCAGTGATGCATTTGTAAACCGAGGTCGAGTTGAGTGGAAAAAAATGTATTTAACTCGATTTTATCGTTACTATAATCAGCGTCCGCAGTTTAGTTCTGCGGATTAGCTGTATGACCTAAAACGGCATCGTCTTCAAGAATTAACAATTGTCATGCCTAGCGTCCGCAGTATTAAACTGCGGATTGACGAGGGGTATTTTGGACAATCATCCTATCTGCAATATTAAACTACGGGCACCCACATATTAAACTGCGAATGAGATGTCCTCCTTACCGTTTGATCTACGGATGGACGACTGATATCTGTTGTAAGGATAACATTATCCTTACAACGTTGGCTATGGTTCAGTCTTATATATGTGTGTGTGTGTATATATATATATATATATAGGATGGATCTAAAGTATACCTCTTTTAAAACTACATCGTTTTGGAGATTCTTTTAAAAAATAAGTGGGGTCGTGGCACCAATAAGTATACCACTCTCTTTTAATATTATTTTGTTTTTTACAAGAATTTACAAAACGACGTAGTTTTATTACAAGTATGATATTTAAGAGATGTATGCTATTTAAGAGGGATGTTTTAGATCCATCTTCTATATGTGTGTGTGTGTGTGTATATCCATAACATGTATTTACTATGGATCCTTATTGGGCATACACCATCTATACAATTGAAAACAAGAAGGAACGGCCATGATTAGAAATTGAAAATCAACGTCCGCTACTATTAGTAGCGGATGGTTAAAAAAACCAATATCATCTGCTACTAATAGTAGCGAACGCTAATCAGAATAAGGGTTTGACTTTATTAACTAGAGTTTCAATTAATTAATCAGGTTTAAGGTTTATAAACCAGGGTTTATTAACTCATTTTTTAACTGGGCTTAGGGTTTATTAATCTTATTAACCTCTAGTTAATAAAACATAAACTTGGTTAATAAACCCTAAACCCTAATCCTAATTAATAAACTCTTAACTCTAGTTAATAAACCCTAAACCCTAGTTAACTAATTGAAACTCTAATTATTAAAGTCAAACCCTTATTTTGATTAGCGTCTGCTACTATTAGTAACGGATGATATGTGTTTTTTTACCATTAGTAGCGGACGTTGATTTTCATTTTCTAATCGTGACCATCCTTCTTGTTTTCAATGATATAGATGGTGTATGTCCTATAAGGATCCATAACAAATACATGTTATGGATCATTCCCTTGTGTGTGTGTGTGTGTATATATATATATATATATATATATATATATTAAGATATGTTAAAAATTTTATCTCAAAAATTAGTGGTACATTGATTATGTCCAAATGTACCTATGACAAAAGTTCTTATTCCGTTAGAATATTAGGGTTTTCATAAGGTTTTGCAATTCTTGTGATAATAATGTTAAGTTCTCTATTCACACAATTAATTTCTTGTTATAAATTTATCTATAATTCTTTGATTCCTCATTGTCGACTTTCTATTAATAATTTTGGGAATTCCATATAAATTATGACCTAGATCAGATATATGGATAGACAAAAGTTAAGTGGGACTCGGTACAAAAAATCCTAATATGTGTAAATATTATCTGAAGTCAATTTGTTTGGGACGTTAGCAATGGGCATCTTTGAACATCTCCATACAGGAATGGACTTCCATTGGCACGACATGCCACCACAAATATGAGTTATACGAATATTATCATCTTACTTATTAATTGTCACAAAAATGAATTATATGTTTAACAAATTCAATTATATTAAGCATTTATAACTTTTAAAAAACGTAGCTATATCATCATAATATGTGTTACATTCTAGTCATTTATCATAGCACAATCACAACATCAGTGTGGTCTGGCTCACACGTCTATTTTGAAATATTGTTCAATGGTTGTTGCTTGAATTAATTATTACCCCACTACCTCTTTAATAGTATTGAGAGTAACAACAAATGATTAAAAGGTACTGTCACACTCCTAATTACTTGTTTCAATACAAGACATGCATGCAGGTGTAGTCATTGTCTACATAAGAAAATAAAAAACTCTAGTGCCCACGGAAATATCTGTAAATAGTTTTAGTTATTGATATAAAATTATTATTTTTGTCAATCTGAGATTCGGTCATAGGTACATATCTGCTTGTATGGTTAAATTTTGGGATTTTTAAAAATTGTAGAAAAGTTTAATAGTTTTGGTGAAAAAATAATTTATATTTTATGATTTTTTTATAACTTGACAAGAGTTTAATGATTTTTTCGATTAAGTCATTTTTTTCTGGTTATTGATAAATTATTTATTTATTTTTTTAAAGATGAAAACTGCTAAGCCTCAATTCACGTGAAACACAATCATAATTATGCATGTAATAAACCGATTTTTTTGTTAATAATTAAATATTAAATATATTTTTCCTAAAAGTGTAATTGAATTGGAAAATATAAGTTATTAATTTTTTTTCTTTCTTCCTTGTTTCATTTGAAAAGTTAAATTCTTTTAATAGATAATTAAATAATTGATTAAATTAAAATTGAGGAGTCCATTAGGGTTTTAATAACTCTTATATTGATTCCTATTTATATTTAAAGAGAAGAGGTGTAACCTTAATCCTATTCTAATTTGATTAGTTGAATTCCCGAGTAGAATACTTATACGCACTGCAGCTCATTAGAAAAATCATAATTAATTCATCTGATGTCAGAATTAAATGAATCCAAAGCCTATTTCTTCAGTTTTTCGTTCTCTATAATTATATAAAGAGGAAGAAGAGTTATTTGACATCATTTTCATGCCTAAAATTGATGAAAACCGCAACCTGTCTTAATTTCTGTTATTATTTGCAGTCCTAGTTTTGAAAATTTGTAACTCAGTCATATTAACTCCGAATCGAGTGATTCTTGAGCCTATTTCGTGTATCTTTTCGAGAGTTACAATTTTCGTGAAGATATGAAGAGATTTTGAAGAATTTAGAAGACCCAAAAGTCATATTCTTTACTACTGCGTATTGAAGAAAGACAAACAAGGAAGGTAAATATTATTTCGTATTTTAATTTTAGGTTTATTTATGAGGGTTTTTAAATTAGGTATTATTTTTTTAAAATATAGTAGAGACCTGGAATTAGATATCATGATAATTAGAAACAGGAGATAAATTTATATTAAGGAATATAATTTGATTGAATGTAAACGTTAAAATCTGAAAATCAGTTTCTATATTTTAAGATATATTGCGTGGGTTATATTTTTTAATCCGACCGTTGTATCGTTATAATTTTTGGATATGTTATACATATATAAGCTGATAATGTGTTCACCAATTTTGAACCGTTAAAAATTAACATATGATTTGTTATAAATTTTAAGAAAGGGCTGATCTGAAATTTTTGTAGCAGAATTGTCAGCAACAAGTTCTAATTAATTTTTAAAAATGTATAACTTAATGATTTTAAATCCGATTTGAGTGATTCTTGAGACTAAATTAGAGTATTCGAAGTCTAGTTTCTATTAAAATTAATTAATTTAATAAATAAATTTTAATTAATGGTGATAAGATCAGAATAGCAGACTGACGTTTTAAGACATTTTCTTAAATTATAATTTGTCATATTGGGGTTTTAAGATTTCTTAAATTTTGTTATTGACTTTTAAGTTTTGGAGTATTAATAGTGATCTAAGGCGATAATTAAAGGCACATTGAATGGATTATAAATTATTATGAAATTATTAGTTTGGATTATATTTAATTCGAGGCGAATATATTTAGGTGGTGATTAAGATTTTGTATTTGATATCATTGGCAATGGAGGTTAATATTTTGTGGAGTGTGTTATAAGTGGTTTTGAATATCAGGTACAGATTCTGTACTCAACTCTTTTGATTATTGTTGTATTCTATATATCTCGTGCTAGATCATCGTTCGTTATATTTTTCTTATATTTCTGTTGGCACTCTCGAATAGAAGTTTGATCTTTGATACCTTAAGTTTATTCAGTAATTTGAACTCTTTTCTTTCTATTACAATTTGTACAGATTCCATAGTTTTTTCAGCAATACTCTTATCATATTGATTTGTTTGTTTTGCTAATCGTTCAGAGTTTGGTCTTCGCTTAATTGTTTCGTTTCTAGTCAAATCCTTAGTTTGCTTTGGTTTGATCTAGATGTTCCAAACTTCATATTTGTAATCTTTTGAATTTATTCTTCATGCATAAAACTTTATTGATCTTTATAGAGCGGTATATGTTGTTACCTTCTTTTGGAGACATTGTGTTTATGATTTGATTTGGTTCAACATGTACGTTTAAAACCCTTTGTTGGTATTATGTTGCATGTGTTGTGATATATATCTTTGTAGAATAAGCGATAAGGTATACATGAGTTATAATCACCTGTGGGGGTACCACAAGTATGTCCTCTTAGCACCGAGGCATGACACTTTTCGTGGCGGTGTGATCAGTCCACGGCGTATCCTTTTGTTTTATATGCTCTAGGTGTGAGCTTTGGCCATTTGATATATTTGTTTAGGATGCGTATGGGTCAGCCCTAGTTTCTGTTCTGTTTGGGGGATTAATTGGTGATGTTTGTGCTAGACACACCTTCCGAATTGCATACATTTGGATTCGCGGTCCAATGTGTGATTTGTTTGTGTGGCAAGACATATTTGTGTTTTGTTTTGAGCTCGGTATGAAATAATCACTTAGCCACTTTGATTCAGCCTTTTGTTTGTTTCATTAATTTTGTTGATTCAGATATATTTTATTCAAACTTTGGAGATTATATTTTTCCGTCAATATTTATTCTTGAGACCTTACTCAGTATTTTGTTCAATTGATTCCGTATTTCAGTTGTGCATCTTTTGTATATATCTTTATCCGTACTGAGCATTTGGCTTATGCTGTTTTTTTCTTTTGGCAAGTTGTAGGGGTGGTTTAGAATTTCGTGTGAAGAGAGTTACCTTTGACCGAATATGTTTATTTGATTTTAAATTTTGATTATTTTATCAATTTTTGGAGAATTATATTTAATTCGACATTAATAGATTATCAACTAGATGATCCACCTTTAAAGTTTTTCAATTAGATGATTGAACTATTAATTTTTTCTAATTGCAGAAATTGAGGCTGCCACGTCAGAAATTGCTGACGTGGCTGCTTGGGTAGGGCATAGTTGAACTGATGTGTAACTAAAAAATAGTATTTTAATATCTATTTACATATTTATTATATATCAAAGGGCAAATTCGTCAAACCACTTTATATTAATTGTTTTATAATAGAAAGAGTAAAAGAAATGCTTAACCAAACAGCTTGTTCGAATCAAATCAGTGTTCGAATCAAATCAGATCTGGTGTTATTTTACAATAGAGTGTTCTGGTGGTCTAGCTGTATTCAATTGATCACTTTGAAACCATTGCCGTCATCGAAACCCAAGGCGCCATTATCGGAGCCGACGACGCAATCATCGGGTCTCTTTTTCTTCCCTTTAATCGAGTATTTTCTTCTTATTTTTTCATTCTTTCAATTTCAATTTTCCCCAATGCATGTATGGATGTATAGATCTTGGGTCTTTATAATTTTTGCCAGTAAATTATGGATAATGGTGATAGTAGTGGGTCTCTATGATCAAAATGGTGTTTTGATTTTGCTAATATTTGTATAGATTTTGGGTTCGAAGGCGGTGATTTGTTCTTAAATTATAGATGTGTTTTAAATGGAATAAAATTCCTCAAAAAAAATTTTCTCTCTCTTTCTTGGCTGGAGTTTACTTATACACTTGATTTCTTTATTGAAGTTGATTTCTTGGCTGGAGTTTGATCGATTTCTGATGGTTTTGACAAGATCGGTTCATGAAAGCTTGCAAGGAATAACATGTCGCAGGAAGAGCGAGGAGTACTCTACAAAATCATCGGCTTTTTCAACCATCACTTCATCAACTGGAGCAAATACAGTCAATTTCGACTAACCTAGAAATCCTAGCAATTGCAGATCTAGAAACGATGCCATCACAGAATATCCTCTAGATCTCAGCATTCCAGAAGCTTCGTGAAACGAAAAAGCTCCGGATGATTTTGGATATTCCTTAAACACTACACATCCAAATCTAGGGCTTTGAATTTGATCCAAAAGAGTAAAATTCGGATCGAAGAAATTTTCGATTCCGAAAACAACTAAGGATCCATCGTTGTATATCGGCGATCCGCTGATTGTGACGTTGTTCAGTGAGAATTGATAATCGAAAGTGTTTGAGGTGACTGTAAGGGAACCGCCGAAGGACATGGTAGGGATTTTGGTACCGCAGGGGAGGGGAGTGATCGGAGGCTTTTGACGGAGAAGGCGACAGGAACGAAGTGGAGTTGGAGGAGAGAGATAAAGTGGTTTGACGAATTTGCCCTTTAATATATAATAAATATGTAAATGGATATTAAAATACTCTTTTTTTGTTACACATAAGCTCAACTATGGCCTACCCAGACAGCCACGTCAACAATGTATGACGTGACAGGCTCAATTTCTGCAATTGCAAAAAATTAATAGTTAAATCATCTAATTGAAAAACTTTAAAGGTGGATCATCAAAGTGGAATATGTCTATAGTTTAGGGTAGTAAATTATATTTAACACATAAATATTTTGAAGTTATTAGTGTTCTGTTTACTTATTTTGAGGGTTGTTGTACTTTGGACGTGACCTCCCTTTCCTATTCGGGAAGGGGGTGTTACAAAGATGGTATCAGAGCCTAGGTTATGATTCCGTAGATTGCCTTTAGACTTGACCTGTGAGTTATGGATAAATCACTGGATAAACGTAAGAGTTTGTTTCGATTTGGTTCTCTGTTTGGTTGGTGTTGATTTTGATTTTGACTAAATGTTGGTCTCTTTTCGATTTGTAGTTAATTTGAGGAAAGTGAGATAATTTACCAAGGTTATTATTATTATGCGATGAAGCAATGATATTAGTTAAGAATTGTGATTGGATCATTAAGGAGAATAAAGTTTTATTTTAAACTATAATGAGAAATGATCATATATGTAATGCGATAATGATGTGAGTATTTGTATCAACAAGTATTTGATTTTGAAGAATTATTTGTTAAAGTTATTATGATCTCTGCATATAAAGACACTGCACAACTAATTAATTCACAGGACCAAAGCCAATGAAAGTTTCCATCTCATAAATTTAATGCTGTTGTCGACTTATTTAAGGGAAATTTTGCTCCCTTCTCCTTGGCTCACCTTAATCACTGACCGAAAATAATTTTAAATTACTTTTTTCTTGTTTATCGAATATGTCTTGAGGAACAATACAAATGACCATCTCTTTATTTGTTTCTTAAATATGTTTCAAGAAACTTGAGTAAGATGCATGGACAAACAACAAGTGCATTCATCAAGATCTAAATTATTGTCATTTACATCAATTTCATTTGAGAAGAAATTTTCCACAAGTCAAGATAATTACCGTAATAACGATAGATAATTGAGTAACAGAAGGTGGAATACGACCTTTATCCTTCCTCAATATCATACCTTCAATGATCGGATAATTCAAAGTTACCACGAAAAATGAGAGGAAAATTTGAATAAACATCTCATTGCAGCTCCTTGCAAGAATTGTTTTCGCAACTCCCCCAAGTAAAGCAGTTAAATTTAAGGCGATTAAGATACATAGCGGAGCAAGCAGCAGAGTCGATGCTTGGAAATCAAATATGCCCATTTGGTATCGTTTAAGTTGTTCATCATCGACGACTTTGTTGGTTGGTAAGAAGCTAGCTTCTCTCATACCCATTTTCTCCATAATTGCATTCAAGCTTCCATAAAGGTAACATGTAACGGACTTAATCATCCACATTCTCTGTTCATTCCTCCAAGTTTGGAATGACCCTCCGCTAGAGAAAATCTCTTGTATGTGTTTCAATTGCGATGAGACAAATATCAACGAGAATACGACGAAAAATGAACTTGAAACCTGCACAAGAAAAAAAAATAAACATAGCTGAATCATTATTAATTTTTCAACGATTTGTAATTATAAAGAAAGTACACATATGAGGAACCAAAATTTGCAATAAATGATTAATTCATCTCTTTTTTGGCTTACTTTTGGGAACAAAGGAACGTCATTTAGTAGACATAATGGAGGGATGGTAGCTAGACACCATAGGGGAAAGAAATAGAAGGGGAAGGAGGCCTGCTCTGCATAACACATCGCCTCAAGAATAGGCATTCTGAGTGAACCATAAACAAGAGGGGAGAACTTTGAAATGGCAACTTTGACCAATCCGGCACTCCATCGCGTGCTTTGAACCAATACATCATTAAGATTTGTGGTGCCGGCACCCAAAAATGCTGGTCTTGGTGGATCAAAATACACAGATCTCCAACCTTGGCAATGCAAGTTGAATCCTGTGAAGTAATCTTCTACCACGGAAAAATACCGAAAACCTATCTGTAGTTTAAGCAAAATATATACATAATATGTTAGTTTCAATTATATGTACTAAAGGGAAGGTCATTTGACAATTTTTTTGCTCACAAATTAAGCTTTAAAATTTAATGATTGTATCTTAAGGCACATTGTCCAAATGCATCATTGTTGATTTAACTTGCCTCTTTGCCCCAAATTGTATCATTCTCGTATGCACAAGAGGCCACAAGTTTGCTCTCTTCTAGCAATGCACTGGTTAAGTTTCTCATCATCAATGATACTAGGTTTATAGTTCCGAGTAAGGGATTCGATGAACTTATTGGATGTACCAAACATATGTTTAAGTTTCTTGACATCAAAATCTGGAAATATGTTAACAAAAGCAAATAAATACGTTTACGTGAAAGTAAATCTTAATGTGAATATAAAAAAAAAGAAGTAAAAATACGACTTTCATTTCGGGATGGAGCTAAAGATTATAAACTAGAATATATATATATATATATATATATATATATATATATATATATATATATATATATATATATATATACCATCTTGCATTGACGTTCTATAGAATGTCTCTCTCTTTATATAATAGCATGTACCACAAATGGGTGGTCCCTTAAGTCCATCCATACCCGGCCATAGTACCTGAAACCATATTTAAAAAAAAAAGTTTGACAATATTATTAATGACAATCAACTAAAAATATTATATATAAAAATTATATTGATAACCATAAATATACGTTGAAACAGTATCTCAATTGACTATCATAGATGTCGGTCTCGCTAATGTTGTGGAATTTTTGAGGGAATTGGACATGAGATAATGAGGGAGATATCTTTGGGTCGAGAAGGAAACACATTGCTTGGCGTGCTGAAATTGGATCGTTGCAATACATATCGCAATCCAACCCTAGTATGTATGGTGAATTGCTTATTTGCTTATCATGTTTGAGACTCTCAGCTACAAAAATAGTAAACACAAGAAAATAGATTACTCTAGTTACAAGAGGTAAAATATTCTATTTGAAGAGTGTGATGATGAGTGAAAGAGAAGTTACAAGAACATTCAGAGCTCCAGCTTTGAAATGGTGAGGATAAGCTAGTCTTTTTTCACGTGAAACATAAACAAGGAGAGGTATCACAGTTTGGTCTAAAGAATTATCATGCATCACCTGTTGGAAAAGACATTAATTATTAGATGTCCGAATTGAATATTAGTACAAATTTTGATCACATATATAAATACTTTATTAGTATCGATCAACCAACTTTAATATAGATGTTAACTTGATATTTTGTTGAGTCGATTTCTCTCTCTAACTGTTTAAACTTTTAAATGACTAGATAACTTAACAAGAACGGTTAAACTTCTGATAAGTTATGTCTTATACGCGACTTGCGATATTAATATAAGTTATGTTGTCATTTGAAAAAAAAAGATATATTTATATATTGAGATATT
This sequence comes from Aralia elata, assembly GCA_034770075.1. Taxonomy (NCBI): domain Eukaryota; kingdom Viridiplantae; phylum Streptophyta; class Magnoliopsida; order Apiales; family Araliaceae; genus Aralia; species Aralia elata. The sequence continues at coordinate 41,895,226 of CM068385.1, forward strand.
GATAAATTGAAAAAATAATATATACCTTTTCATATGGTAAGACAACATTGGTGTTGACAATTATTTTTGTATAGTAAAATTATCTCTTTCAAGAAAAATAATTTATTCAAAAGAACACGTTCTTGATCCATAGTAATATTGTAAAAATTTTAAGTTTAATTTGGTGTGTGGTTACAGACCTATTTATAATATGTTAGAGCTAGTTGAATGAAACAACTTTATACTAATTAGGTTTATAATGAATCAGGAAAGTTAATGTCATAATTAATATTACAATATTTTTTTTGGTAAGTCCAAGAGTCAAAATTAGACTACAATGTATGTAGTAATATTAATGTATTATTATATTGCACGTTAGTAAAATCTAAAAAATAAAATAAAATTGAATTGAGATGACAAAAAAAATAGCGAGTTGATTTGAGACTAAAGAAAATGATTTGTCTTTATCTTATTTATTACTCTTTTCATTTTCAAAATGATGATTAAATATGTATAAATTTTTTTGTTCCTAAATAGATGTGATAAAGTACATTAAGTGAAGCGTAACTAAGTCATTTAGTGCGGCCTATTAATATAAAAATAAATAGAAATACTCATCATTTTAAATTTTTTTATTTTTTTTCTCTACTTTTACGATTTTTTTTTAATATATGTGTGTAAATTATACTTTGTTTATCATTTTAAGGACCACGCAGAGAGTATAAAAAAAACTGATAAAGAGTAATTTTAAAAGTATCAAAAGTTTTAGACAATTCGAACAACCAACTTTTTGAGGGTAGCTAGCAAATTAGCTGATGCCTGGTAGGTGAGAAAAATACACTTAATTGTATATGTAATTAACAAAGGTCGTATATGTAGTTAAAATGTTGAATTTCATTACCTCAACAACAGAAGAATGATTGCGATTAAGAATGGTGATTTCATTTTCTCTGATTTTCATCACACTCTCGGTGAACACCTCATATTTTTCCTGCACCAATAATTAGCAACCCGTTTCACATACATACATACATACATACATACATATATATATATATATATATATATATATATATATATATATATATTATATAAAGATATAACTTAATAGTGTCCAACCTTAATAAAATTTCTGTCAGCTACTAATTCACTGCTAAGAAAATCCCCATAATTATCATTATCCTCCAAAGCCGAAAAATAAGCCTCAGGGCACCTAGTCTTAATACCAAACCTCTTACAGAAGGGCAGCCACCACTTGGCAAATCTCCAAGCCTCCATCATGGCTTTCAAAGTCACCGTAGAGCCCCCATCATCGGTGTTGCACGTTGGCCATTATTGACTAATATTTTTTAGTCTCACCAACCCACTATCAGCCCACCTTTTGTTCATGTTTGTCAAAGTTAGTGTGCCTTGCATTGCCTATAAATTGATTGCTCAATTGAGTAACAATACACACCATCAGTTGAAAGGAGCTAAGCATTAGAGAGAGAAAGCTCAAGAAGAGCATTAGAGAGAGATAGTGAGGTAGAGAGAAAATAAACAGTTAGTTTATTTCTCAGTTGAGAGTTTGTATTCTCCATTTTATTTTCATAGTGGATTTCTGAGATCTCTCCCCGTGGTTTTTCCCAGTTGGGTTTCCACGTAAAATTCTTGTTTTATTATTTCATACAGTAGTGTGCTTGTATTTATCTTAGTGTATTTGTGAAGGCCTGATTTCTCAACAATTGGTATCAAAGCTTGCAGTTGACGATGTGATGTCAGCAGTCTTGGACCAAGATAAGTTCAGGGGCACTACTTCTAGAGATCAAGGAGATAGTCTTCTTGTATTTTCAGATGGGCGTGGCAGGGGTCCTAATCGAAAAAATTCCGGCAAGGAACGAGGAAGGTCTCAGTCGAGACCAGGCAAGAAGGATAAATCTCAAGTTGAGTGTTATCATTGTCATGAGAAAGGCCACTATAAAAATCAGTGTCCATTGTCGAAGAAAGAAAACAAGAAGAAAGGTAAGCAGATTGAAAATTCTGCTAATGTTGTTGAGCAAACGGATGTATGCAGCGACGGAGAGTTGTACACAGTAACAGAAAATGAAGCTTCACAAGGTGATCTCTTATCTATTAGAGACAGTAGCAACCTTGTAGATTGGTACATGGATTCCGGTTGTTCTTTTCATATGTCCCCTCACAGGGATTGGTTTGATACTTTTACATCTTGCAATGGTGGTACAGTTTTATTGGGTAACAATGCAGTCTGCAAAATTACTGGAATAGGCACCATCAAAGTTAAAATGTTTGACGGGGTTGTCAGAACATTGGGCGATGTAAGGTATATTCCAGAATTGAAGAAGAATTTACTATCGGTTGGAGTACTTAACTCTATGGGTTGTAATATCTCAGTCAGAGATGGTGTCATCAAAATTACCAAGGGTTCGATGGTAATTATGAAGGGCCAAAAGAAGGGCACCCTCTACAGGTTGATAGGGGACACAGTTACTGGTGGAGCAGCAATTTATGTGCAGGAAAATTCCAATAGTGATAGCACAGAATTATGGCACATGCGACTTGGTCATTTGAGTGAAGGTGGAATGAAAGAACTTCACAAAAGGCAGTTGTTGAAAGGTGTCAAAACGTGCAGTTTGGAATTTTGCAAGTTTTGCGTGTACGACAAACAACGGAGGGTAAGCTTCAAGGCAGGAGCGCACACCAGTAAGAATGTACTTGATTATGTACATTCAGATGTGTGGGGGCCGATCAAGCATACTTCAATGGGTGGAGCCCATTATTTTGTCAGCTTTATAGATGACTACTCCAGAAAGGTGTGGGTTTATTTTATGAAGCAGAAATTTGAGGTTTTCAGAATATTTAAGCAGTGGAAAGCTAAAGTAGAAAACCAGACCGGAAAGAAGTTGAAGTATTTCAGATCAGATAATGGCACGGAATACAAGGACAGGTCATTCCTACAGTTCTGCCAGGATGAAGGTATCACCAGACACTTCTCAGTTAAAAGAACTCCAGAGCAAAATGGGGTTGCAGAGAGGATGAACAGAACTCTGTTGGAACGCGCCAGATGTATGAGGTTGAATGCGGGTTTGCCCAAGAGTTTCTGGGCTGAGGCACTCAACACAGCCTGTTATCTGATAAATCGATCTCCTTCAGCCGGAATTGATCACAAAATCTCCGAGGAGGTATGGAGAGGGAAACCAGTTGGTTTTTCTGTGATGAAAATTTTTGGTTGTCCAGCTTATGTTCATCTACCGGTCGAAGAGCGACAGTCCAAACTTGATCCAAGGTCAAAGGAGTGTATTTTCCTTGGATATGAAGATGGAGTCAAGGGATACCGGTTATGGGATCCAGTTTCAAAGAAGAAGGTTGTCAGCAGAGATGTGGTGTTCAATGAGAAACACATGTTGAACAAATCCGAGAATGAAGAATCTGCAGCAAGTGAGTTACAGACACACCAAGTTGAGGTGGAGCTTCCCGAAAAGACAAAAGAATCTGAAGAGATTGAAGATAATCATCCCTTAGATCCCCAAGAGAGGTCCTATAATCTTGTTAGAGATCGGGAAAGGCGAATCAGCAAACCAGTGCAGAGATATGGATTTGAAGACATGGTTGCCTTTGCCTTAATTGCTGGTAGTGGAGATCCAACTAGCTATCAGGATGTTATTCAGTCCGAGGAAAATGATAAATGGGCAATAGCGATGGCAGAAGAGATGGAGTCTTTACAGAAGAACCAGACTTGGGAGTTAGTTCAACTTCCAAAAGGATCAAAGGCTATAGGATGCAAGTGGGTGTTCAGGAAAAAGGAAGCTCCGTCTGATAAAGAAGGTGAAAGATTCAAGGCCAGGTTAGTGGCAAAGGGATTCTCTCAGAGAGAGGGAATCGACTACAATGAGATCTTCTCACCAGTTGTGAAACACACATCGATTCGGTTGATCTTATCTATTGTAGCATCACAGGATATGGAGTTAGAGCAGCTTGATGTGAAAACAGCTTTCCTCCATGGTGATTTAGAAGAAAAGATCTACATAAAGCAACCAGAGAGGTTTATTGAACCAGGGAAAGAGAGCTTAGTTTGTAGCTTGAAAAAGTCTCTCTATGGTTTGAAGCAGTCCCCGAGACAGTGGTACATGCGGTTTGACAGCTTCATGGTGGCTCATGGTTACTCTCGTTCGGAGTATGATCCATGTGTGTATTTCAGATCGCTTGATGATGGCTCTCTAGTATTGCTGACGTTATATGTCGATGACATGTTGATAGCAGCAAAGAGGATGTCAGATATTCTTCAGTTGAAGAAATTGTTAAGTAGTGAATTTGACATGAAGGATCTTGGATCAGCAAAGAAGATCCTAGGTATGGAAATTCACAGGGATCGTCAGGCAGGAAAACTGTGGTTAACTCAAAAAGGATATGTGCAGAGGGTCTTGGAGAGGTTTAACATGCATAATGCTAAACCAGTTAGCACTCCGTTGGCAGCACATTTCAGGTTATCTTCACAGTTAAGCTCACAAACAGAGGATGAGGTGGAGTATATGTCCAAAGTACCGTATGCAAATGGGGTGGGTTGTCTCATGTACGCCATGGTATGTACAAGGCCAGATATCTCACATGCAGTCAGTGTGGTTAGCAGGTATATGGAAAATCCAGGAAAAGAGCATTGGAATGCTGTCAAATGGATTTTCCGTTATCTTGCAGGTACAACCAATTACGGTCTTATGTTTGATCGTAATATCGCAAAGAGTGAGGTTACAGGATTTGTTGATTCGGATTATGCTGGAGACATAGATTCAAGAAGATCTACGACAGGGTTAGTATACACCTTTTGTGGAGGATGTATATGTTGGAGGTCAGTGTTGCAGTCTACGACAACATTATCAACAACAGAGGCTGAGTATATGGCATTGACAGAGGCAAGTAAAGAGGCTTTGTGGCTAAAAGGACTAGTTCAAGAACTAGGTTTCAAGCAGGGCAGTATCCAGATACAGTGTGATAGTCAAAGTGCTATTCATTTAGCGAAGAACCAGGTGTTCCATGCAGGACCAAACATATAGATGTTCGGTATCACAAGATTCGTGAATGGCTGAACAGTGGTGACATTGCAGTTCGTAAAGTTCACACAAAGGAGAATGCCGCAGATATGCTTACAAAGTCGGTGACATCAGAAAAGTTCAAGCATTGCTTGGACTTAATTCACTTCGTCGAATGTTGAGTTCGTGGTGGAGTATCCAGAGAGAGGGATACATTTATAGACATGAAGAAGTTCATAGTATGGAGTATTTGAAGAATATAAGCCAAGGTGGAGATTGTTGCACGTTGGCCATTATTGGCTAATATTTTTTAGTCTCACCAACCCACTATCAGCCCACCTTTTGTTCATGTTTGTCAAAGTTAGTGTGCCTTGCATTGCCTATAAATTGATTGCTCAATTGAGTAACAATACACACCATCAGTTGAAAGGAGCTAAGCATTAGAGAGAGAAAGCTCAAGAAGAGCATTAGAGAGAGATAGTGAGGTAGAGAGAAAATAAACAGTTAGTTTATTTCTCAGTTGAGAGTTTGTATTCTCCATTTTATTTTAATAGTGGATTTCTGAGATCTCTCCCCGTGGTTTTTCCCAGTTGGGTTTCCACGTAAAATTCTTGTTTTATTATTTCATACAGTAGTGTGCTTGTATTTATCTTAGTGTATTTGTGAAGACCTGATTTCTCAACAATCGGAAAGATAAACATTCAGCTTATCAGCCGGATAATCCAACGCCATGGCAGATATAACAGTGTTCAACACTCCCAAAGTTGGCTCCTTATTGGGATCCGCAGTACATATAAACACGTCGATGGCCGAAAGTTCTTTATCGTCTGGCAATCTCTCTGGGAAGATCTTTCGGGAGACGGGGTGCCATCGGTAAGCCTGGTTGAGGACCCAAATAAAGGAGAGTATGAGCTCAGAAGCAAAAACAAGACCATGGGGAAAGATTGGTGTGTGTTCTGTTCTTAGGGTTTGGGAGATAAAGGAAACTCTATAATAAACTAGGAATGATAGAGCTATGAAATGGAAGAAGGTATGGAGTCTGTTGATGATTAGAGAAAGCCTCTGCACTTGGCATGAATGGAGAGGAAGAGTTTTATCCGTTCCCATTACCTCACTCATTTCAAGACACGTATCTGGGTTTATATATATATATAGGTGCCCAGAAGGGAATTAATGTAGTATAGTGCAACACAAATATAGCATTACCGTAAATTTTGTCTTATAACCCAACATATTATCTTGGTCCCAAGTTTTGTATATTGGTCGTGATCAATTTGAGTTTCTCAAGTTCAAGTTGAGCATCTCTGACTTTCATGCTCTAACTTGAGGGGAGTATATTACCGTAAATTTTCTCTTGCAACCCAAGATATTATCTTGGTCCCTAAGTTTTGTATAATTGGTTAATTTATTTTCTCTTGCCCCCCAATATATTATCTTGGTCCCCAAGTTTTCTATAATTAATTAGTTTTCTTATCTTGTAAATCTTGTATAAATTCACAGTTGTATCAATAAAATAGTATCCGAGTTTTTCACATATGTTTAGTTTTACTCTCTCCCATTTTCAAAAAAATAACTAAAAGTACAATTATTTTTATCCTCAAAATGATAAAATAAAGTATATAAAGTGAACAATAATTATGTTATTTAATAAGATTCATTAATGTAAAAAAAAATATTACATATTCTTAGTAGTGTTTACTTGGTCGCCAATTAGCCCAACAAGTTTGAATAGTTGCAGCATTTTTGACAGTATCTAATAAGATTGTTTTTATATAGAATTAATGAAACAGCAGATTTAAGACATTTATAGTGTACCAGCTAATGGGAGTCAAATCATGCTTAATTATTCTTATCTAAATAAATTCATATGGTATGATCAATCAATTTTACTTGAACGATAAATTATCAATATTTGAAATAATTGTAAATATTGATAAATTATCAATATTTGAACGATAAATATTTTTCCTCCTCCCCCTCTTCTTGTCTCTTGCTTTGGTTTTCTTTGTTGTCTTCTTCTCTCTACTGCTATTTGCTATTTATTTATGGAGGGAAAGGGAAAACAAAAATGGGCGGAATCAAAGGAAAAATATAAGGCATTTTTTTTAATAAAGTCAAACGGTATTTTAATATAGTCAAACAGTATAAAACTACGTCCCTTGTTGGAAAATTATATATTCCGGCCAATTTCAATCGAAAATTGAAATCGGAGGAGGGACATTGTGTGAAATTAGGTAGTTTAGGGGCTAAATTATGCGTCCAATTAGTTTAGGGGCTAAATTATGAGAAGAGTGAAACTTAGTGCAACATAAATGTATTTAGCCATTTTTTCTGGTTGTTGAAGACAACGCCAAAGGCTGGAATTTTCCAGATTACAACGATGATTTTTTTTTTTTTTAATTTGTTGACAGATGAAAACTGCTCAATCTTAATTTAGATGAACACAATCATGAGTTACACAATCTTTGGCTTTAAGATTTTAGTTTCACCAAATATCTAGAAATTCCAATTGTTCTCTTTCAACCATGCTCTTAGGGATACAATTATTCAACTTTGATGTTAATTGACGCAACGAAACAATGGTTAGATGTAACGCTCTAATACATATAATGTTGGTGGCTAGCTACGTTAATAACATGAACGAAATAAAATTTTTGAAATCCCATCGAAAATAAAAACTCTCAAAGAGTAATTGATAATAATTGTCAAAAATATTGAATATCAAATAAACCATACAATAACATATTTATAAATCATAAGTAAATTTTGTAGGACTATCAAGGAAAATAATTAAACCTTAAAAAATATAAAAGCATCAAAACTAAACCCAAAAACTAGACCCGACAAATAGGTGAGTTTTGACGGGTATGGGTGAATTTGGGTTTAAATGGGTTGAAAATCAAGTGGATTGAAAGTTGGCGGTCATAAATAGATATAGGCGGATATATGGACTAGCCCATATACCAAATTTGAACACAAGTATAATTTAATGTATTTATGAATTTCTCACATTCTTTATAATAAAAATTCAATTTTTAGTTTCTCTATCTAGAATTTTATAAAATTTTCTCACACAAAACATACAGAATCAGTTGCATATAAATACGCACGATTCGAGAGTCAGGATATGAAAAATGAAATTTGTGTTGTAATTTATTATATATATGGGTTATATAGAGCTACACAACTGTGTAGCTACACGGTAGGCTATAGCGATGGTTTTCCAGGACTATAGCGACGATTTGTTTGTCGCCATAGATATTTTGTCTATAGCGACGGATAAACCGTCGTTATAGCCCTGGAATATCGTCGCTATAACCTACTATGTACTATACATCTATTTACCTACATTTTTCCATATATATATATATATATATATATATATATAGAAAGCATCACGTTCATCAGAAAAAATTTCTATATCCCATCTTGATTTTGCAGCAGAGCATAAATTGATTGTCAATGACATTGTTTTATATATATGATTGTGAGCGATATACATACATATATATACATATATGTGTGTGTATGTGTGTGTGTGTGTAATACCCAGAAAAAAATAATTAAATAATAATTAACATTTAAATTTACAGTTTAAATATTTTAATTGAACTTTGTCTTTTATTTGGGTCAAAAAAGTCATTTAATTTATGTGGGCTAATAAGTGTTAATAAGTGATAAATTAACTTAGTAAAATTGGGCTTTAAAATAAATTGGGTTTAATTTATATGTGGGTAATATTAAATTCTATTATAACTAAGAAAATTAATAAAACAAATCGTGTGCTCTGCCTCGTCGTGCAGTCGCACCCCTCACCTCCACTCTCAACCACTACAAGAAAATGCCTTAAGACCGACGGATTTATTTTCGACGGAATATAATTCGTCGAACATAATGCAATTTCGACGGAATATTTCGTCGAAAATAATTCCGTCGGTCTTAAATTTATCTCGACGAAATTCCGTCGGAATAATGATACCCCAAGGGCGCCAACATTTCGCGTCGGCGCTAATGATAATTTCGACGGAATCATATTCATAATCGACGGAATATCCGTCGGAAATAGTTAATCTCGAGGGAACTATTTTCGACGGATTGTCCGTCGGAAATACTCGATTTTAATTAGGGTCAGACCCTTCTTCCCCTCATTTTTTTATGATCTCCATCTTCTCTCTCTCTCTCCAGCGGCGGCGGCCCTCTCTCTCACTCTCTTTGTACGTCCGGCACCTCCCCTCCCCCCGTCGTTTCCTCTCCCCCTCGCCGGCGACGTTCCTCTCTCTCTCTCACACTTCATCGATCGGGCTTCCTCTCTCTGTCACGGTTGAAGGTAGCTCCGGTCGGCGACGTCGTGGGTATCGGCGGCAACGGCGTGGTATCTCCTCTCTCTAGTGTTCAAATCAAGTGAGGTACACAATTTCTATCTTCAATTAATTGTGTTAGGGTTTGAAATTTACTTTAATTGATTTTGGGGATTAATTTAGTGTTTAGTTTGATTTGTTATGAAACTGATTGAGGCTTTGAGTTTGATATTTAATTTAGGGTTTAATTTGTTCTTATTAGATATGAAATGATATTGAGGGTATAATCTGATATTGAGGCTGTCATTTCTCTTCTATTCATGTGGGTTTGATATTTACTGTATTGTTGTTTTTAAATTATTGTTTGATTTGTGCATATGTAATGTCTATAATCTGTTATTGAGGAGATTTGTTCATCAGTGTGTTTGGCTTTGTTCATCAGTGTATTCAGTATCCATGCATGTTCTGTATCAATTTGGGTTACTGTCGACGCCGGGTTTTCTCGTCTCTCGTCCTTTTCCGATTTTTAGCCTTTTGATTTAGGTGATTTTTGGGGAAAAGGTCGGCATTGATGTCGACGGGGTTTTGAAAGATTGTTTTTTATGATGAGCCAATTAACCAGAGTCGCCAGTTGGTATATTTGAAATGGATGTACCAACTCATCCAGGTTTTCATTTTTTATAAATCGATGGCTCATATGTGACTCCGAATTAATTGGTCTGCGAATCGAGATTCATAGAGTTCGGGGGCTTGCTTAAGTGAGAGGAAGGTGTTGGGCACCCCTCGACTTCCGTAAAACACGGTTACCGCAATCTTGATACTTTCCTATCCTTTAATTCATAAAATGTGTGTACGTGCGTATGTGTGTGTGCCTATGTGAATGTTGCGGTGAGTTTGTATGAAAGAAATTCTTTTGGGTATTTTATGAAAGAGGCGTGTTTTATTTTGGAGAGTGCTTTAGGATGTCTTTTCCTTTAATACGAGAAAGCCTTATTTTTTATGGGAAAGGTTTGATTTTAAATGGCAAAAAGTTATGAGATTTTTATTAAGTGTTGTTTTGGTAAGACATGAATTTTAAACCTTCGCCAAAATAGGAATCGAGATTTATACGTTGCTTTCATAATTGATGGCAATTTCTAGAATCTCTTTCACCCTATGTATCGAGGTTTAATAAAACGTTTCGCTCTTTTATAAAACCCATTTTTTGTGACATTTGAAAATAACCTCTTTTAGCTTTCTCGTAAAATAGGAATCAACTATTATTAGCATTTCCAAATTTTTAGCCTCGTGATGCTAATATCCTACTTTGATTGATTTTAGAAAAGATCTTTATCGTTTAATCTTTTTGAAACCATTTTGGTGTCACGAAAATATAATCAAGCATAAACATGCGTTGGGGCTATCCACGGGCATGTAAGCCATCAAAATATCCCCAAACGCCAACAATCACATATTCCACTAATACGGGGCCTCAAACCCGATTCTCGTCTTAACGTCGTTTTAAGGCCCAACGATTACATATTACAAAAAAAACGAGCACCTTGAATCTATACATACATCAAAACGTCCATTATCGGATTTGAACCACGGGGTCGCGTTCCTAGGCTCACACGAGGTTATGACATGCTCACAAAAATGAATACTACATGATTAACCAACCCGAATTTATATAATACACCATGACATCCGATAATGACAATCTAAATAAATTACACCCGATAAGTTATCATAAACAAACTAAAAATTTCATCAATTGGATATCCTCGGGTTATTAGGAAGAATTTTGTTCCGATGGAACCCTCATCAATAATCCCTAATCCATGATTGTTCAACAATATTCTTGAAAATCACAATTTAATTTAGCCAAAAGACATGATAGAAGTTACAAAAATAATAAGATTTTCACCTTGCAAATGATCTCAAATGGATGTGAACTTGTGTATTTGAATAGGATGAGGAGTATATTTGATACAATCAAAATCAAAAGAACACAAATCCTCTCCTTTTTTCTCTCTTTTCTTCCTATTTGGTTGCAAATGTTGCTCTTTTCCCTCTCTATTTCCGTGCTCTTTTGCTGCTGTTTTTCTTCTTCTTCCGCCAAAAAACTGCTCTCTTCTTTCTTCTGCAGGAGGAAATGAGCTGAAATAGGCTGGCCAGAGCCAGCCGCAGATCCATCTGCGGCTGGCTGGCCCACCTCCCATCGCACTCGGCTGATAGTGCTGATTTCCTGGTTTCCGTGCTGGCGCACCCACTTGGCCGCAGATCAATCCGCGGCTGGCTGGCTTGACTTTCTCGACTGTCGTGCTACGCCTCGATTCTCGTGTCATGACGCTGGTTTTCGCTGACAGGCTCGTATTTTACATTCCGGTAATCATTGGGAGGCGTGCCACACCTTCCGGGAATGCTAAATTCGGATATCCTTGTTGTCACGTCAGCTTTGATTGCCAATTACTGCGGTGGTGTCGGGCGCTCGCATTTGGGCCCACTCCTTCGCTCCCGCCAGCTGGTTCAACTGACGATTTTGCCCTCCTGTCATGGTTAGTACAGGGAACGCAAAATTTGGGTGTCTACAACTGCCCCTCTTTATCATGTTCATGCAATGTCTAATGCAATGAACAGGATAAAGAATAGACACTCGATGCATGAATGACAGTGCACAAAGGTGATAATGTATACATGATGCAACACATATGATTTATGATGCCACGTAAGATGCAATTGATGCAAATTATTCAGCAAAAGGTGTCGAGGTTGATGATCGCCTCGTCGGGGCCGGGTATCGTCGCCGGTTCACCCATCACATAACCCCCGGTTATCGTCGCCGGTTGGTTATCTTGTCGGAGTCGGTTTTCGTCGTCGGACATCCAAATCGTAATCGCCGGTTATCGTCGCCGGTCGATTGTCTCGTCGGGGCCGGTTTTCGTCGCCGGACACCCATCTCGTAACCCCCGGTTATCGTCGCCGGTTGGTTATCTTGTCGGAGCCGGTTTTCGTCGCCGGACATCCAAATCGTAATCGCCGGTTATCGTCGCCGGTCGATTGTCTCGTCGGGGCCGGTTTTCGTCGCCGGACACCCATCTCGTAACCCCCGGTTATCGTCGCCGGTTGGTTATCTTGTCGGAGCCGGTTTTCGTCGCCGGACATCCAAATCGTAATCGCCGGTTATCGTCGCCGGTCGATTGTATCGTCGGGGCCGGTTTTCGTCGCCGGACACCCATCTCGTAACCCCCGGTTATCGTCGCCGGTTGGTTATTTTGTCGGAGCCGGTTTTCGTCGCCGGACATCCATCTCGTAATCGTCGGTTATCGTCGCCGGTCGATTGTCTTGGATCTCAGCCCTTCCCAGGGTGTTAGTGGTTTGGATATCAGCCCTTCCCAAGGTGTTAGTGGTTTGGATCTCAGCCCTTCCCAGGGTGTTAGTGGTTTGGATATCAGCCCTTCCCAAGGTGTTAGTGGTTTGGATATCAGCCCTTCCCAGGGTGTTAGTGGTTATCAGCCCTTCCCAGGGTGTTAGTTGTTTAGATATCAGCCCTTCCCAAGGTGTTAGTGGTTTGGATATCAGCCATTCCCAAGGTGTTAGTGGTTTGGATATCAGCCCTTCCCAGGGTGTTAGTGGTTTGGATATCAGCCCTTCCCAGGGTGTTAGTGGTTTGGATATCAGCCCTTCCCAAGGTGTTAGTGGTTTGGATATCAGCCCTTCCCAGGGTGTTAGTGGTTTGGATATCAGCCCTTCCCAGGGTGTTAGTCGTTTGGATATCAGCCCTTCCCAGGGTGTTAGTCGTTTGGATATCAGCCCTTCCCAGGGTGTTAGTTTTTTGCTTGGATGCCTTCCCAGGTTTGCTCACCACCTTGTTGCGGTTTGCTTGGACGCCTTCCCAGGTTCACTTCTTGTTTGGATACCAGCCCTTCCCAGGGGTCATTGATTGGATTTGAGTGATTTTTTTTTTTTTTATGGGATGTGTGATCGGTCCTTGTCCTGGATCTCCCACCAACATCATCCACGTATCATGCCGCAAAAGCCATCACAGTCTGATCACTCGCGAGGTTGAAAGCGACGTGCTTGTACTTTCTTGAAGATTTTCATTTTGATCGTACATGTATGCATGCAAAAGATGTTATGCATGATCTGGCAGATATATTATGGACAGATGCATGTGCACACATATGTTTGGATAGAAATGACCCATGTTCAGTCAAATGATACGATTCAACCGTCGTCATTGTTTGCCAACATTTGATTGGATCACGCCTCGTCGTGAAGTGGAGTTTCTAGACTTCAACATTGGTTTGGTACTCTGCCTGTTCTTGGTCGTCTTCATTTCATCGAGTTGAGGCGGTCTATTTCGCTCTCTGTGATGATCGACAGCTATGTTGGGCTCTTTGGCCTTTTGATCATTTCTGTTGGCCGATATGCTGTTATCCCGCATTATATCATCCTTGTATGTGCTCATGCACGTGGATCAATTGGATGTCGAGGCAGTGATAGTCAGGATTGGGGAGATGCCCAATGACGAGAAGTTCTGTGCAGCATTGGCTTCCTTCCACTTCACGATTCTTAACTGCCCCTGCCTTGGCGCGTGTTTTTACCAAGACTTTCTTTTGAAAACTCGCGATGCTGACCGTGCTGAGTTATCCACAGCTCTGCAAGATCCTGCATATCAGATGACTAACAAATGCCAAAACTTGAAGGCTCGGGCCGTTAGTGTTAGCTCAACACAAAGATATTATAATCTCGACAAAAATGCAGTTAAAACACATGAAATTGAATATCTGTTGATCGCACAATCTAGCAAGTTGTGAACCGTGAATGTACTAGATTGAAATTCTTTTTTTTTTTTTTTTTTATTATTATTATTATTATTATTATTCAATCCCTCGCGAATTGATGATTTTCCATTTGACGAGTTATGAAATTGTAAGAACACCTTCAAGCATTCATGGTCATTGTACGTGAGTAAGGTCGAATTCAAAAGAACTACCTTCCCTCGTCAAAAGTATTTTGTCTCCATTCTCGACAACGTCCTTAGCAGGATTGACGTCATATGATAAATGCACTGTGCGATGCAGCACTCAGTAGGGGCTTCTCTTCTATGACTTCTTGTTTAAGGCCGAGAGTTTTTTTTTTTTATCTTTTCTTTTTATTAGCCCACTTCACTTGTCTCGTTTTCTTAGGCTATTCAAAGTTACCCATTTAACGAGTTTTGGACCAATGACTCCCAAACCAGACGGTTTTGGGGCATTAAGTGTACAGACACCCCTTCGGGTTTATTTACTCGAGTAACAAAGGCCACGGTTCGAGACAAGCTGGTGGTCTGCCCCATTCATTCTTTGCTTGACCTTGCGCAAGATTCGTTTTCTTAGGCTTGAGTTACCCATGTAGCGAGTGTTAGGCCGGTGACTCCCAAACCAGACGGCTTTAGGGCACCAGATGCAGAGACACCCCTTAGGCTTAATTACTCGAGTAGCCCATGCCACGATTCGAATCTGCTCGGCCTCCTCTACTGTAATGCTCGTTTTCTTAGGCTCTGAGTTACCCATGTAACGAGTGTTGGGCCAGCGACTCCCAAACCAGATGGCTTTAGGGCACCAGGTGTAGAGACACCCCTCGGGCTTAATTACTCGAATAACCCAGGCCACGATTCGAGACATTAGCTTGATAATCATTTATCGTCTGACCTCTTGATATTGATCATTATTGATTGTCTGACGACGTGTTAATGGCCATCAACATCGTCATAGTTTTATACCCCACAACTGAAAGTTTGTGCAAATGCAAAGTGAAGGTTGTCACATGAGGTCGATTCTGTCGCAAACGTTGCTTTGAATTAAGGCTTTGTACCCGATCAAAAGGTTGAATAGCCTTCTTCGTCTAATCATACTCACGATCGTGCTCCACGGTTGCTTGTCAGAATTAATCCGATTCCTATCAAGCCAAATAAAATCCCCTTTCACGCGGATCATCGTATCCCGGGAAAACTATGTTTGAAAAATGACAGATGATCGTACCGTTGAAGATTGAATTGACATGAGGTAGCATTTGATGATGATGGTGCATGTTGATGGGATTGTTGCATGGGTGCCAATTTGCATGTCACCATTTCCTTCGACCCATCCCTTGATCTCGCCAGGCGTATTGTCGATATCTGCCTCGTCCTGCTCGATCCCCATTAGATCGAAATCTAGCCTTGTACCAAAAATCGTGATCCTTTTTCAAACATGGCCTATTGCTTGTCAGGCTAGAATGCCTCAATTCGGGGTACTGCCATAAAACAAAAAAATGCTTGTCATATATATAAAACATTTCAGCACATGATCTTCTTTTTGGATAACATGACAAAATGACATGAGCGTGCAGGGATTTGAAAATAAAACTCAGAATTTTAACACCCATTGATCCTCTACTGGCCGGGATTCACTGCCATACTTCTGGATTCACCCCCTTCCCCACCATGCTTAGGTAGAGGATTTAACATTTGGTGACCCTGGCTGTTCCACCACGATTTCCCCACTATCAATCAAATCCTGAATTTTGTGTTTCAGCGTCCAACATTTCTGCGTATCATGACCAGGGGAACCTGAGTGGTATGCGCATCGCTTGCTTGGGTCAAACCTTCCCCCATTCGGGTCACTTGGGGGTGCTAAATCGACTATTTTCCTTTGGGCTATCAATACTGTCAACACCTGCTCAAGAGGATCCCCGAGTGGGGTGAATACTCGATTTTTCGAGGCCTCGAATCTCCTTCGCCCATCCACCCTCTGATCAGTGAAGTTAGGTTGTCGGGATGGCCCCACTCTCTGCACCTGTACTGGAGGATTGTTCTCTGTCTTTCTAGATGATCCCTGCAGGATGAGGGAAACATCTTCCTCCCTTTTCTTTTGTATTCTGTGGGAAGCACTGCCATAGTTTCCACTCCGGATTTGCTCCGCAGCTGTCTCCAAAGCCGTGAAATCCCGGATCTTGCCAGACTTCAACCCCATATCCACCATTTCTCCATGTTTAATCATCTCAGCAAAGGGTCTTCCAATCCCCGATATGACCCGCTCATAATAAGGCGCCTCCTGGATATCCACGAAGGTCATCACCATCTCTGACTCGCTCATCGGGGGATTCACCTGTGCCGCCATACCCCTCCACCGCTGTGCATAGTCCCTGAAAGATTCTTTTGGTTGTTTCTTGATCTTTGTCATTTGGTATCTGTCAGGGGCCATCTGGGCCTGAAAGCTGTATTGGGTTAAGAAGGTGTGGGCCAATTCCTCCCAATTATGAATCCGGGCGTTGTCAAGACGGGCATACCAGATTCTTGCTTCTCCTGTCAAGCTCTTTTGGAAAAGTTGCATCCTTAGACCTTCGTCTTCTGCATAAGATCCCAACTCCCCAATGTAGATTTTCAGATGTGTATAAGGATCCCCCTTCCCATTGTATTTCTCAAACTCGGGGACCTTGAACTTTTCTGGATATCTGGCTCCGGGGAAGACACACAGATCTGCATAATTGACCCTACCCAGGGAGCCTATGCCTTTTAGAGATTGGATGGTCTCCTCCATCTGTTTCATCTTCCTGCGAAGGTCATCAGTATCTCCCTCCTCTGGAATCATGATTACTGTCTTGTTGAGGGCAGGAATGACCTTTGGGAGGACCGGCTCATCCTTAAGATGATATTGGTTATTTTTAAACAGGACTGCATCATCCTTAGGAGGATTCTGGTCACCCCCCGGTGGTGGTATATTATGCGGTCCCTGGTTTGATGAATCCTGTCTGACTAGGAACTGTTCTTTTAGCATTGTGGCCATTTCCATCATCTGCTTTTTAAAGTCATCAAACTCTTCCATCATCGACGCCGGGTTTTCTCGTCTCTCGTCCTTTTCCGATTTTTAGCCTTTTGATTTAGGTGATTTTTGGGGAAAAGGTCGGCATTGATGTCGACGGGGTTTTGAAAGATCGTTTTTTATGATGAGCCAATTAACCAGAGTCGCCAGTTGGTATATTTGAAATGGATGTACCAACTCATCCGGGTTTTCATTTTTTATAAATCGATGTCTCATATGTGACTCCGAATTAATTGGTCTGCGAATCGAGATTCATAGAGTTCGGGGGCTTGCTTAAGTGAGGGGAAGGTGTTAGGCACCCCTCGACTTCCGTAAAACACGGTTACCGCAATCTTGATACTTTCCTATCCTTTAATTCATAAAATGTGTGTACGTGCGTATGTGTGTGTGCCTATGTGAATGTTGCGGTGAGTTTGTATGAAAGAAATTCTTTTGGGTATTTTATGAAAGAGGCGTGTTTTATTTTGGAGAGTGCTTTAGGATGTCTTTTCCTTTAATACGAGAAAGCCTTATTTTTTATGGGAAAGGTTTGATTTTAAATGACAAAAAGTTATGAGATTTTTATTAAGTGTTGTTTTGGTAAGACATGAATTTTAAACCTTCGCCAAAATAGGAATCGAGATTTATACGTTGCTTTCATAATTGATGGCAATTTCTAGAATCTCTTTCACCCTATGTATCGAGGTTTAATAAAACGTTTCGCTCTTTTATAAAACCCATTTTTTGTGACATTTGAAAATAACCTCTTTTAGCTTTCTCGTAAAATAGGAATCAACTATTATTAGCATTTCCAAATTTTTAGCCTCGTGATGCTAATATCCTACTTTGATTGATTTTAGAAAAGATCTTTATCGTTTAATCTTTTTGAAACCATTTTGGTGTCACGAAAATATAATCAAGCATAAACATGCGTTGGGGCTATCCACGGGCATGTAAGCCATCAAAATATCCCCAAACGCCAACAATCACATATTCCACTAATACGGGGCCTCAAACCCGATTCTCGTCTTAACGTCGTTTTAAGGCCCAACGATTACATATTACAAAAAAAACGAGCACCTTGAATCTATACATACATCAAAACGTCCATTATCGGATTTGAACCACGGGGTCGCGTTCCTAGGCTCACACGAGGTTATGACATGCTCACAAAAATGAATACTACATGATTAACCAACCCGAATTTATATAATACACCATGACATCCGATAATGACAATCTAAATAAATTACACCCGATAAGTTATCATAAACAAACTAAAAATTTCATCAATTGGATATCCTCGGGTTATTAGGAAGAATTTTGTTCCGATGGAACCCTCATCAATAATCCCTAATCCATGATTGTTCAACAATATTCTTGAAAATCACAATTTAATTTAGCCAAAAGACATGATAGAAGTTGCAAAAATAATAAGACTTTCACCTTGCAAATGATCTCAAATGGATGTGAACTTGTGTATTTGAATAGGATGAGGAGTATATTTGATACAATCAAAATCAAAAGAACACAAATCCTCTCCTTTTTTCTCTCTTTTCTTCCTATTTGGTTGCAAATGTTGCTCTTTTCCCTCTCTATTTCCGTGCTCTTTTGCTGCTATTTTTCTTCTTCTTCCGCCAAAAAACTGCTCTCTTCTTTCTTCTGCAGGAGGAAATGAGCTGAAATAGGCTGGCCAGAGCCAGCCGCAGATCCATCTGCGGCTGGCTGGCCCACCTCCCATCGCACTCGGCTGATAGTGCTGATTTCCTGGTTTCCGTGCTGGCGCACCCACTTGGCCGCAGATCAATCCGCGGCTGGCTGGCTTGATTTTCTCGACTTTCGTGCTACGCCTCGATTCTCGTGCCATGACGCTGGTTTTCGCTGACAGGCTCGTATTTTACAGTCCGGGAATCATTGGGAGGCGTGTCACACCTTCCGGGAATGCTAAATTCGGATATCCTTGTTGTCACGTCAGCTTTGATTGCCAATTACTGCGGTGGTGTCGGGCGCTCGCATTTGGGCCCACTCCTTCGCTCCCGCCAGCCGGTTCAACTGACGATTTTGCCCTCCTGTCATGGTTAGTACAGGGAACGCAAAATTTGGGTGTCTACAGTTACTGAATGTATCAATTTAGGTTATATTTTATATATACGCCTGTTTAGTGTTTGATTTATGTTATTTTTAGGTATACTGAATAGATGATTCTGAGAATTATTTCTGACGGAATTCCCAACGGAATTTCTGTCGGAATTATTCAATTGCAAAATATGTGGGTCCTGCAAGTATAATTATGTATTATTTAATTAATTTCCCAATATTAAAATAAACTAAGTAGCATTTACTTAGTTTTATCACTAATAAATAAAATAAAATAATATAATAACATAAACTAAATTTACATAATATAATATAAAAAAATATAATATTAAATAATAAAATTAAATAACATATGATAACATAAGATACTTAAGAAACAAAGAAATAAAAATTAAAAAAAATTAATTAATTAATAATTAATAAATTAAATTAATGAAAAAAAATAAAATAAATTAGACAATATAATAAAATGTAATACAAAATAAATTAATTATTTTGTGAGTCGAAGTTTATTATATATGGTAATAGATAAATCAATAATTAATTATAAAAGACAATTAAGACTTAGTTTGCCACTATAATAAAGTAAACTACACAAGTAAGTAGCACTTACTTAGTTGACAACATAAAATGAAGTAAATAAAATAAAATTAATAAATTAACTTAAACTAAATAATAATAAATTAGAATAACATAAATTAGTTTTAATAAATGAATGGACCACATGAATGAATATCCCTGACCTAAATGTGTCTTTTGTTCAGTTAAAGATGTCAGCCGACCGGAGTTCACGGTGATTCAAACGCCGATGACTATGATGTTGTGGAGATGTTGGTGGATGCTTATGGGCCTAACAATATCAAGTGGACTGAAAACGATCATTCTTCAGGTAGTGCTCGACAAGAGCCAAATGACACAGCTGCTGCCTTTTACAAGATGCTATCTGAAGCCCCTGGTATACAGTTGTCACAACGAAAACACGTGCATTTGATAGTGCAAATATGTTGGGGATGGATGAGGCGTTGCAAGAAGATGTTAGCAATCCTAGGCAGGTGCAGCTAAATGATGAAGATGTGATGACAAATGATGTGGTTGACGTACCCGACGATGAGGAAGTAGCAGATTTGGAGGTTGTGCATGAGTACGTTATCATTGAAGATGATAATGACAACGAATCTGATATCGATGATGATGAGGAAGAGACTGAATCCGATGATGATATTGATGTTGAATCTGATGGGTTTGACGGCGTACAACCTCTGAACGTATTTAACATTAGTAAATAATTTAATATTAATATATTAGATTTAAATAGTAATAATATATTATATTTCCGTTATTTCAGTAGAATATTTATGGCTAGAAATAGCGGTGGCGGTCGTCGCGGCGGGGGGCGATCAGGATCCGAAGACGCGAGCCAGGCTGGAGGCTCGTCTTCAGGAGCTAGTAAGTGGTTTGATTCGTGTTAACGTATAATATATCTCAATATAAATTAGTTTACGTATAAGCCAAAAATTACAGGACTGATTTCAGGCTAGTCGGGACCAGCGTGTAGCTGAGTTGCAGGCTGCTAGGAGGGACTCTGAGATGTTAGATTCTACAGCTCCTCATCCCGAGATTGAATTATCTCGGGATGAGGAGCTGGCACTATGGGTCGCGTCTCAGGATCCCCCTACTAGCAGTACCAGCAGATATCGAGTGCTGGGATTGCCGAGGATACCAGCGTATACATTACCTGGAGGTAATATTTTTTCTAATAAGTTAAGATTAAGTAACTGCATATATTAGTAGTAATGATATATTTATTTGCGCAAGCTCTAGCCAGCGTCAGCGCTCGAGAGCTTCTGTCGGACCATCTCATACCGGCGATGGCTTGGACGACGAGATTTTCCAGAGGGTTATGGCGGCGGTGTCGGAGACGTTCCGTACGGATCCGGTCATCCGTCGTCAGGAGTTGCCCAGTCGAGCTCGCCTTCACCAGCTCGCCCAGGATATTGCAGCAGGGGCCACCGTCGATAGTACGGGTATCCCACAGGAGCAGTTCATCGCGATACGCGATGAGGTGCTCCAGTTGGTGGTTACATTACTATCGGAGGCTTTTGGCCCGATTGGGAGTCAGCAGCCCCCGTCTACCCAGGTATATTATATTTACTTTTAATTATTTAATTTGCATGTTATTCAAATAATACTTTCATACGGACTAATGGGTTATATTTTTAATTGTATCAACAGGGTGGCGATGGCGATGGCGATGGCGATGGCGACGGCGACGGCGACGACGACGGCGACGGAGGTCATGCTGATGTTGATTTGCATACACCATAGTCATACGCCCATGTTATATATATAGTTTAGTTTGTTTAGGTGTTTTGTATTTAGAACTTACTTAAATATTTTGTAACTCATATATTGTAAAGTTTAGTTTGATTCTTTGTAAATCAATGTAATATTCTTTAGTTTTGAATGTATTTCGGGACATAATGAGTTATTTTTTAGAGTTTTTAACGTTATAAGTTGATTCTGATATACGTTGTTCTTGGAAGCAGCTATTGGTGTTGTAATATATGTATTGTTGGGATAAAGCAGGTTACAGGTACAAAAATGGGGTTTAAAAACCTGGAAATTTAAAAAGCAAAAAAATTGTTTTAAAAAAAAAGGGTATTTCCGACGGAATAAGGTATTTCCGACGGAAATTCCGTCAGGGTTAAACATTAAAATTTATACCAAAAAATACTTATTTCCGACGGTAATTCCGTCGACATTAGCTAAATAATAAAACGACCCAGGAGTGCCACGTGGCGTTTTATCGTCGACGGACTTCCGTCGAAAAAGTCTTATTTCCGACGGAGGTTTCGTCGGAAATAATTCGTCGGAAATATTATTATACCGACGGAAGTTACGACGGACTTATTTCCGAGGGCTGTATTTCCGACCGAATTTCTGACGGAATATTCCGTCGGAAATAGTGTAAGATCGACGGAATAGTACTATTTCCGACGGAATAGTTAACTAAGCTCGCCCCTGTGTCGTCGCCCTGGGCAGTCGCGTGCGCTATCACATGTCGCCGTGTTGCAGTCGCCAAAATATAGAAAAGACCAAATGGGTGGGGGAAACAGGGGGAGGAACCTCTAGGTGTCATATGTCACAACAAAGAAATGGGGGAGGAGAAGATGTCGCAGCAAAGAAATATGGGAGGAAAGAAATTTGAGAGGAAAAAAGAAATGGGGGAGGAAATCTCAGAGGGGAAAAGAATTAGGGCCTATTTTTCCCAAGCGCTTACTTTTGCCGTCAAATTCCAACACCCAATCTCGACGGCATACTTAATATCGATGGACTTGCCGTCGAGCCCATAAATTTTCCCGGCCTCAATGTCGACGGGTCATTGGCAACGGCTATGCCGTCGAGAATGAAGTCAAAAGCGACGGGCTTTATGCCGTCGGGAATAATCTCGTCGTCTATGACTAATTTTTTTGTAGTGGAAGTTTGGATGATCAGAGGAAAAGGTGATGAAAATGATGGTGATCAGGCTGAGATTGGTGGTGGTTGTGGTTATCAGGCTGAGGTTAGTGGTGGTGATCAAGCTGAGATTGGTGGTGGTGTTGTTGGTGATCAGGTTGAGATTGGTGGTGGTGGTGGTGAGTTTGTGAAGGAAATAATGGTGGATGGAATGTTATTTTTAAAGAGGAGTTTGGATGATCAGAGGGAAAAGGTGATGAAAATGATGGTCATGCTACGTGGGGAGGAGAGTGTGGAGTTGAGCAGAGAAGAAGAGTTGATGGTAATGATTGAGAAGCTTAGGATAGAGTTGGAAAATAAGAAGAAGAAGAATTCTGATTTGGAAATGGAGGTGGAGTTTTTCAAGTTGCAGCTCTATAGTGCTGCTTCTGAGTAAAAGATGGTTTTGATCATTTGGCAACTTCATGTTGCTCTTTAGTCTCTTACTTCAGTTGTGTTTTGTTCTTTGTTGTCATTTGGTCAGTCTTTTGTTTTGGTCTTGATGAATTTGTCTCTACAGATTTTGTAATGTTTGAATATGTAGTATTTTACAACATCGATTGGATGGATAAATTTGTTATATGTGATGTTAGTGATTTGTTGGAGGACAATGAATATAAATTCTCTAGGCTTTATACTTCAAATTTTTGTTCTTTCTTATCGAAGCACAAAAGTTACATTGAGATATGATATTGGATCATAATTTAGTTAATACATATTTTTGGGATCTTGGTTTCGACCACACAAACACATTTCATGTCTTATCCAAGAAGCATTGTGGAACAATAGAAACTGTTAAGTAACCAGAGGGGATGGTGTAACTGTGGTTGTCAAATTATATTGACGTTTCGGCTTAAATATCCTATGCATGTTGCAGGTAGCCATGGATCGTGAGGTAGGTGGGCCAGATTAGTTCTGATGTGAGCTAGGTGAGTTTTGGGCCATAGTACGCTGAGTCAGGGCTGGCTGTGGTGAATATTGGGCTGGTGGGATGTTTTTGGGCCGTGGGGAGTGGATCAGGGTGGCTTGGGATAGTGTTGGTGGCCTGGGCTGTGTTTTTGGGAAGGAGGGGGCTGTACATTTGTGGACGGGACAGGGCTTGGAGGTTCCACGTGTGGACTGGGCCTGTTTGGTGTTTGAGGTGGGGTTTGTGAGCTTTGGGTATGGGTCAGTGGGGATGTACGAGGCTCAGTTTGTTACTGGGGCTGAATGTTACTTTGATTTAGTAAATGATGTTGCAACAAAGGGTGCAAATTATCATCTAAAAAATAATAACTAGTAGAAGATGGGGTATGCAGCTTGGCAAATGGAAATTGGGACTCATCAAATGTGACATGTCTAGATATAATAATTTTACGACTAGACAAAACATAACATTTATATCCTCTATGATTAGGCGGGTAACCCAAAAAGACACACGGTGTGGAACGGGATTGTAGTTTATTGATTGTGGTAGAGGGAAGAAGAGGATAGCAAAGACAATCAAAAACCCGTAAGTGTGAATAAGTTGGATCCCGCTGATAGAGAATTTAAGTTGGAGAGTAGTGTTTGAGCTTCTTGCTAGGGAGAATGTTCAAGAGGTATGTTGCCATTTGTAAAGCATGATGCCAAAAAGAAGGGGGCATAGATGAGTGAGCAAGGAGAGTTCGAATCAAGTTGTTTATGGTTCGTATTTTTCGTTCGGCTTTTCCATTTTGTGGGGAAGTGTGAGGGCATGAGAAACGAAATATCATACCATTTTTGTGGCAGAATAATTTAAATGCCAACGAAAATATGAAGAAGAAATCATTGACAGAGCCGGCATGACTTCTTGCAAACCCGCTCCCACTCCGGTAGATACGAAATATAAGTTGAGTGTCACCTCGGGATCTGCATATGAGGATCCCACACATTATCGTAGTTTGGCTGGAGCATTGCAATATCTTACATTCACGAGACCAGATATATCCTATGTCGTGCAACAAATTTGTTTGCATATGCATGATCCGAAGGATGAACATATGAATGCTCTAAAAAGAATTTTGCGATACATTCAAGGTACTCTTGATTTTGGATTACATCTCTACAAGTCTTCAGTTTCTAGTCTCATATCCTATACCGATGCTGATTGGGGTGGATGCCCAAATACGAGACGATCCACCTCGGGTTATTGTGTATTTCTTGGAGACAACTTGATCTCTTGGTCCTCTAAGCGACAACCCACTCTGTCACGATCTAGTGCTGAAGCCGAGTACAGAGGGGTGGCAAATGTTGTCTCTGAATCATGTTGGATCCAGAACCTTCTCTTGGAGCTTCACTGCCCGATCCACAAGGCTACATTGGTATACTGTGACAATGTTAGTGCAATATATCTCTCAGGAAATCCAGTTCAACATCAGCGCACTAAACATATTGAAATGGATATACATTTCGTACGCGAAAAAGTTGCCCGTGGACAAGTTCGTGTCCTCCATGTTCCATCTCATTACCAAATTGCTGATATTTTCACTAAAAGAGTTCCGCGCATACTCTTTGATGATTTTCGGGACAGTCAGAGCGTACGAGAACCTCCTGCTTCGACTGCGGGGGTGTGATAGATTATGTAAATAATCTAGTCAAATCTGTTAATTTTAGAATATAATTATTCTCATAGATATCCTTGTAACAGTACCTAACAAATAGCCTAAATTGTAGCCTGACTAAAAGCCTAATATGGCAAACATGTATATTGTATATATTCCAACCAAAAGTAACGCAATAGACACGGATCGCAATTCCTTCAGAAACGACCATCTTATTATTTGATAGCTAGTATTACAAGTTTGATGAGAAATTAACATGGACAAACAATAAGCAACCCTGATGGCCTGATCAATAGAAATTTCTATATATGGACTACATTTCAATTGACAAGAAATTTTCCAGAAGTCAACAAAAGTATCGTTAAAACGATACATAATCGAGTAACAGAAGATGGAATGCGACCCTTATCTTTTCTCAATATCATACCTTCAATGATCGGATAGTTCAGAGTTACTACAAAAAATGAGAGGAAAATTTGAATAAACATCTCATTGCAACTTTTTATAAGAATCGCTTTCACAACTCCCCCAATTAAGGAAGCCAAATTTAGGGCGACTAAGGTGCACAGTGGAGCAAGTAACATAGTCGATGCATGAAAATCAAACATGCCTATTTGGTACCGTTTAAGTTGTTCATCATCCACAACCTTGCTGGTTGGTAAAAAGCTGGCTTCTCTCATACCAATTTTCTCCATAATCGCATTCAAGCTTCCATAAAAATAACATGTAATGGACTTTATCATCCACATCCTCTGTTCATTCTTCCAAGTTTGGAACGACCCTCCGGTAAAGAAAATTTCTTGTATGTGTTTAAATTGGGATGAGACGAATATTAATGAGAATACGACGAAAAATGAACTTGAAACCTGTAAAAGAAGAGAGAAATAGTTAAATCACATGTTTTTCTGAATTATTTTTTTCAATATTAAATTGTGGGCCAATATTTGAAATTGTAAAGAAACTATAAATTAATACAAGTAACCAATTTGTAAATTGGAAACAACGAAGGGATTAACACAAAATGGAGGATAATATGATAGATACAAGAAGGAAAACGATTTATGTGTCGCCTAACTTTATGTTCAATGTGAATTGTGACTAAAATACAACAATAATATGTGGGTCTCTTAATTCTTATACTCTTTTATTCAACATATACATGTACGTTGGTATTTAATATCGAAATAATTTGTCATTATATATAGCAACATTCATAGATAATTAACTCATTTATCTTTTGTATTACCTCTGGGTACAGAGAGATGTCATTGAGTAGACAGAGCTGAGGAATGGTAGCTAGACACCATAGTGAGAAAAAATAGAAGGGGTATGAGGCAAGCTCTGCATAACACATGGCCTCAAGAAAAGACATTCTGAGTGAACCATAAATAAGAGGGTTGAACTTTGAAATGGCAACTTCCACTAGCCCAGCGCTCCATCGCGTGCCTTGAACCAAGACATCGTCAAGATTTGTGGTGCCAGCACCCAAAAATGCTGGCCTTGGTGGATCAAGATACACAGATCTCCAACCCTTGCAGTGCAAATTGAATCCTGTAAAATAATCTTCTACCACGGAAAAATATCGAAAACCTACCTGCAATTAAATCAAGATTAGAGCAAAACATATATGATGTGCTAATAGTTCAATTATATGGTTTAAACGAAAAGATCATGGCGAATACAACCTTTTTTTTTTACTTAATTACAAAATTTGGAAGTTAAATTAGTATATATTAAGGGTCATCCATTGGTGAATTAACTTGCCTCTTTTCCCCATTTGGTATTGGTTTCATAGGCAGAAGCGGCTAGAAGTTTGCTCTCTTCTAGCAATACGTTGGTGAATTTTCCATCATCAGTGATACTAGGGTTGTATTTCCGGTGAAGGGATTTGATGAACTCATTTGATGTACCAAAAATATGTTTGAGTTCCTTGAGATCGATATCTGAAAACATGTCGACAAAACCAAACTTAAATTGTTATGATGACATGCATGAAAATATAAAGTCATGCTTTCAAATTCCAAAAAGATAAATTTATGGTTGAAGTGTGAGAAAATCTTAATATGCAGTGAAAGAAAAAAACTCAAAACGAATTTTGATTTCGAGATGCTGGGAGAATAAATTAAAATACCATTTATATCATCTTGCATAGATCTTTTATAGAACGTCTCTCTCTTTATATAATAGCATGTGCCACATATGGTTGTTCCCTTGAGTCCATCCATACCTGGACATGATACCTGAAACCATATTTAAAAAAAAAAAAGTGACAATATTATTAATGACAGTCAATTAAAAATGTTATAAATTAAGAAAGATCTTTATGATTTGTGCTTATAAAAAATTATATTGATAATCATAAATATACCTTGAAAAAACTTCTCAGTTGACTATCGTAGATGTCGGTCTTGCTAATATTGTGGAATTTTTGAGGGAATTGGACATGAGATAATGAGGGAGAAATCTTGGGGTCAAGAAGGAGACACATGGCTTGGCGTGCTGAAATTGGATCATTGCAATACATGTCGCAATCCAACCCTAGTATGTATGGTGAATTGCTTATAATGTTCGAGACTCTTAGCTACAACAATAGTAAATATTTAAAAAAGAAGAATTAGGTAAGTTTAATTACAAGAGGTAAAATATTCTATTTGAAGAGTGTGTGAGAGAGAGGTTACAAGAACGTTCAGAGTTCCAGCTTTGAAATGGTGAGGATAAGCTGGTCTTTTTTCACGCGAAACATAAACAAGGAGAGGCATCACAATTTGGTCTAAGGATTTGTCGTGGATCAGCTGTTGGACAAGACATTAATTATTAGATGTTTGAACTGAATATTTGTACAAATTTTGATCACATGTACATTACTGCCGATCGACCAACTTTAATAAAAGTGTTAACTTGATATACATTTTCTAGTCTCCTCTTAATCATTTAAATTTTTAGATGAATTGATAACTTAACAAGTATTTCCTTTGTTCCAAATTAAAGATATATTTTTTTCTTTTTAGTCCATTCTAAAATTAGAGATGCATTTTATTTCACGACTATAAAATGATATGATGTTCCTAATTTGTCATTATTTTTTTACTATTATTTTCAATATCAAACCACCACAGCTAAATTCCTAGTTAATACTAAGGTTATATTTAAGAATATAAAAGTATCCTTAAAAATTGTCGTTTTATAAATATATCTCTAATTTTGAACGCAGTGAATATTAAACTTTTGATAGTGTAAGTTGAAATTTTAAGTTGCGCAAAAATTTGAGTTTAAATTTACCAGCTGCATGTTGCTCGTGCAAGGTTTTAATTTTCTTATGTCCTTCCTGAGAGTCAATTACTTAAAATAAAATCAACTTCACTTTTAGAATAAAACATTCTTTTGAGACTAGCGCTCCGGAAGTTAAGAAAACTACACCTAAATATTGTATGTGTAACAAAGTCATATGTATTGAAAATGTTACTCTTTCACATCCAAAATAAAGTTTTATTCGTCAATTTTTTTATTCTAAAAAATAAATTCCATTTCATTTGATAGTTGTAAAAAAATGACACAATATTTTTAAATTTATGATATTAATTATATGTTATCACTATTAAACAGAAAATTTAATAAATCTAACGATAAACTTAGAGTAAAAATATTACTATAAAGAACAGTGAGATTCATTTTGTATAAGGTACTTAACATACCTCAACAACCGAAGGATGATCTCTATTAAGTATGGGGAATTCATTTTCTCTAATTCTAATCACACTCTCTGTGAACTCCTCATATTTTTCCTGCACCATTAGGCATTGATTAGCAACCCATTTCACTTCATTTCATTTCATGTATGTGTATATCAAGATTAATTTAAATAGTGCCCCAACCTTAACAATATTTTTCTCAGCTACAAACTCGCTAGTAAGAAAATCCTCATAATTATCATCATCATGCTCCTCTGTGGCAGAAAAATAAGCCTCAGGGCACCTAGTCTTGATACCAAATCTCTTACAGAAGGGCAGCCACCACCTAGCAAATCTCCAAGCCTCCTTCAAGGCTTTCAAAGTCACCGGAGAACCCCCATCATCCGAAAGATAAACATTCAGCTTATCAGCCGGATAATCCAACGCCATGGCGGATATAACAGTGTTCATCACTCCCAAAGTTGGCTCCTTATTGGGATCAGCCGTACATATAAACACGTCGATGGCCGGAAGTTGTTTATCTTCCGGCAATCTCTCGGGGAAGACCTTTCGAGACACGGGGTGCCATCGGTAAGCTTGGTTGAGGAGCCAAATAAAGGAGAGTATGAGCTCAGAAGCAAACACGAGAACATGGGGTAAGATTGGCGTGTGTTTTGTTCGTAGGGTTTGGGAGATAAAGGAAACTCTGTAATAAAATAAAAATGATAGAGCTATAAAATGGAGGAAAGTATGGAGTCTGTTGATAATTAGAGAAAGCTTCTGCACTTGGCATGATTGGAGAGGAAGAGTTTTGTCCATTCCCATTGCCTCACTCATTTAGACAAGAGGTATATGGGTTTTTTGTCTATATATAGAATCGCAGTGCTAGGGTGCCCCAAAATTTGGTGCCCCCAAGCGCTTTATAATGTAATGTAGGTTGTGTATTGTACCGTACAATACTATAAAGCTCTTTCGGACATTTTGAAAATTAGGGTACAGTAGATATAACCATGTTGGTTCAGGTTCATGGTACTCCTTTTTTTTTTTGTTCGGTGCATCTAGTTTGTTGGGACCGGGAAGCAAATTAACAGGCTAGGTGATTAACTTGCTAAAAATACTCGTCACCAGGAAAAAATTGTTGAGAAAATCGGGAAGCTCGTGTGACACGTACACATACACAAGGTACAAATATATATGTTTGAAAATTAACTTGACTCAAAAGTTTAAGACATTAAGTTTTGAGCTCATTCATATATATAAGTCATTTACTCCTTCATTATTTATTCACCCCCCTCACAAGTAAGTTTATCAAATAAAGAGCTTTCTCGGCGAGAGCACCTTTAAGTGAAACACCAACCCATCATCGAGAATTCACCATCATCTCTTGGCTAACTATTCTGGGTCCTTTTTCTATATTGAGAGTCAACTTCTATCAAGAATTGAACTTCTTCTCTTCAATCACCTGGGATCACCAATTCTGGTGTCGGAACCAATTCCCGGCGAGAGCACCTTAAGGGAAACACCAACAGTTCATCGAGAATTCACCATCATCGCGTGTCTTTTGAAAAGGTCTTTCGAAATTTAATTTTCGGGATCAATCTTCTGTAGTTTGATACTAGTTATTGAAAAAATCGAGAAGCTCGCGTATCGCGTACGCGTACACAAGGTACTAACATATATGTTTGGAATCCAACTTGACTTAATAACGTAAGTCATTGGGCTTTGGACCCATTCATGCATATTAATTATTTACTCTTTTATTATTTATCGATCCGTTGTGAGATTATAACTCACTTATAATATTTTAACAAAAATAATTCAGTTTCATAGTATTCTTTTATTTTTGTCTAAAAAATATATGACTTGATTTTAAAAGGAGAATCACCCCTAAATATAGGGTTATAAACTCTTAAACCTTGTGTTTTTGTCTCAAATGTTGTTAATATAAGTTGCATGCCAATAAAAAAAGATACAACCATATTAGAATGAGTTCATACCAGTGTGAGCCATACCCATTTGTGGGTCCATTATTACTTGATAGGCATGTCAAGTGGTGTTTACTTGGCTGCCATGGGCCACACAAGTTTGAATAGTCACAGCAGCATTTCTGACAGTAGCTAATTAATAAGATTGTTTTATACGGTAGAATGAAACCAGATTCAGACAAATATAGTGTACCAGCTTATGAGAGTCGATTCATCTAAGTTCATGTTATAAAAAATATTGTATCAATAAATTTTATATATAATTTTTTTGTTGTATTAGTTAACTGGACTGATCTTGATCGGAAGATAATATATAATACGTATACGCTTTTATTGAGATTGACAACATATTCCAAAGATTAGTATTGGCCTGGCTAGGAGGGGAGACTTTAGGAGACGTGTGCAACCGTACAAGAGTATTAACTCCAAATTTCCAAGTAAGAAAAATAAGGAACATGGGACCCTTCACTGTTAAGGCCGTGCAAATATGTGGTTCATATTCATGCAGGCTAATAAATGGTCGTCGAGATTTACGGCTCAAAATAAATTACCTTTCAGACGAACTGAAGCAATACACAATTGTATTATTAAAATTTGTATTTGAAGAGAGAATTTTTGCAATGGAAAATTATCATTTAAGTAAAATTCATATGAGTTTGTCTAGATAAATTTGTTAAAATAAAATTGATTGATACCGTATGAGTTTATTTAGACAAATTTGTGAAAAGAAATCTCCCCGTATCCTCGTCCATATAAATAATTAAGATATTAAGGTAAAGTTGATATTAATTTTATTGTAATAAATTTATATAATTTTTTTTATTATATAAAATATTACATTGATAAATTTTATATATAATTTTTTATTATATTAATTAATATAATATTTTTTTATATCAATATGTATAAAGATTATGAAGTCAATTTATTTGGAACGTCATCAATAGACATCTTTAAAGATTTTCGTACAGGAATGAATTTTCAATAACGCGAAGTTCAATTATATTAAACATTTATAAGTTTTAAAAAACGTAGTTATATCATCATAATATATGTTACATTCTAATCATTTACATATACATTTCGTCTCAACGAAGATTTCTTTTGTTTAACGGTTTAAACTTTTAAGTCTCGTTTAAATTCTTGTTATCTTCGCACCATTATCTATATACTCCATTTGATAGTTTGACATCCTGGTGAGATAAATAATGACCTATCATAGCACAGCCACAGCATCAGTGTGGTCTGACTCACACGTCTATTTTAGAATATTGTTCAATAATGGCTGCTGCTTGATTTAATTATTACCCTACTAAATCTTTAAGAGTATTGAGAGTGACACAAATAATAAAAAGTGCTGTCACACTCCTAATTACTTGTTTCAATACAAGACAAAGACATGCATGCAGGTGTAATCATTATCTACATAAGAAAATAGAAAATTTTAGTGCCCACGGAAATATCCGTAAATAATTTTAGTTATTGATATAAATTTATAATTTTTGTCGATATGAGATTCGGTCATAGGTAAACCTGGCAAACATGCCGCATCAGTCTAAACGGGCTGAGTTAGAGATGAGCAAGGTTAATAATGGGTCGGGCCAAAAGAGTTCAATTATTTATGGGCTAAAATTTATAGGCCTGTGGCCCGGGAAAGGCCGGTTCGCGAGTTTTCTATTATTTTTAAAAAATAATGCATTTATTAAGATTTGAACTCATGACATCCTATCCTACTACTAAATAAGAATTCATACCAATTGAGCAAGAAGAACTTCATTGTATTATATACGTTAATAATATATATATATATATACACACATTAATAATATGGTAATATATATATATATATATACACACACGTTAATATATATATATATACACACGTTACTAATATATAAATATATATATATATATATAACAATAACGTATATATATATATAACAAATTTTGTAAAACTTTTGAAAATCTTTGAAAAGGAAAATGTAACTTGGAGAGAGAAAAGTAAATAATAACAAATATTGTTATATATATATACACGTTAATAATATATATATATATATATATATATTGTTATGTATATATATAACGTTAATAATATATAATTATATATATATATATACACACACACACACGTTACTAATATATAAATATATATATATATAACAATAACATATATATAACATTTTTTGTAAAATTTTTGAAAATCTTGGGAAAGGAAAAAGTAACTTAGAGAGAGAAAAATAAATAATAACAAATATTGTTATATATATACACGTTAATAATATATATATAACATTAACATATATATAAATATATGTATATACACACACACGTTACTAATATATAAATATATATATATATATAACAATAACATATATATAACATTTTTTGTAAAACTTTTAGAAATCTTGGAAAAGATAAAGGCAACATAGAGAAAGAAAAATAAATAATAACAAATATTGTTATATATATACATATATATATACACGTTACTAATATATACATATATATATATACAAAAGCATATAAGATATATTAATAAGATTGTACTAATATATATATATATTATTTTGTTTTATTTTGTTAGCTTATGTTGTGCTTGTGTTGTTTTTCATATCCTTCCGTCGGTTCTTCCCTTAATGGTATCAGAGCCATGCTGTTTGTTGCTCTAAAGTTATTTGATTAATCATATCTGCGTAAACTGTTCATCTTTTTTTTCCATAATCTTCTACTATTTACTTTGTTCCGAAGTCACCTAACATACTGTAGACCATCTTGTTCAGGTGTCACAGGCCGGTGTAAGTCCCAGAGTGAGTGCAGTAAGTGGTTGTAGATAATAGTTCATAGGTATGTGTATGCTTAAGGTATGAGGGTATGTATGAAAGAACTTAGTAATTAGTTATAGATTTAGGTTAATAAGATGAGTAGATTATTTGGATCTGGTTCTTAAGATACCTCTAGGTCAGCTTTACCACCTGTCCCAGATATTATTAATCAAGAAGAACATAGTTATGAAAACATTAGTCAAGCACTTAGTAATTGGAATGTCCCCAGTGTATCTCCCAGAGAGATTTATAAGTCAACATTTTTGAATAATTTCAAGTCCGATTATAATATTAAAACTGTTGAAAAAGTTTATGCTATTAACAAAGAATATAAAACTTGTAGTCTTTTAACTCCTGATGTTATTAAAAAAACATAGGAAAAGGGGTTACAATTTTTTTTATTTAGGATTAATTCAATTTGCAGTAAAACCACTGAATATTAAAGGAATAAATTCAAGTATTTATTTGTGTCTACGAGATGCAAGGTTTCTTAATTATTTTCCATGTATAATAGGAATTATGGAGTCAAGTCTGCATAATGGTTCTATTCATTTCAACTGTTTTCCGAATTTCACTTTCAGTTTAAGTGATCCAAATTTGTTAAAAGCTTTAACTTTAAATATTAAAACATCTGGTGAAATTACTCAAATGATGGAAGGCTCTCAAGTCATAGCGTTAATTTATCGTATTTATTATAAAACGGTGAAAACAAATTTAAATGTTCATGCTCTTAATAAAAGTCCTAAGGGTCAAACTGTTTTAATTCAAAGCAGTACTAGTGACGTTAATATCCAAATTCCAAAAACTATTCTTTGGAAGGATATTACTTTACCCAATCGGTGGACTTTGCCCACTGAAGTGCCTCAAAGGCCAGTCACTAATAATTTATTAAATATTGAAAATGTTAGACAATTTTTAGATGGTACTGTACAAATTAACTTTGAACGTACCAGAAGACCATTAATAATTGAAGATTACAATAGTACTACAGTTCCTTCTGAAGTTTCTTCTAAAAGAGATACTGAAACAGCTAGTAACATCTCAACTCAAGATATTAAAATGAAAGGTGTTTTAAATGAAGGTCAAACTAGTCATCCATGTTATACTACTAATGAATCTATAGATGATGAGCAATCATCGCCTACTCAAACAAACTTTGAAGCCCTTATTTGTCATCAATTAAGGGTTATCGCTAAAGAATTTAAATTGGATTGGGATTATCTTGCTGATGATTACAATTCAAAAGAGAATAAAATTAATAGACATATTTTCCGAGCTAATCACCCGGAAAAAGAACGAGAAAAAATAGTTAATAGATGGAAAAGATTTATTCAAGGCGAAAAAATAAATATTACGTTTTTTAACTGGTATGAAAAATATCATGGTAAATGCAATGTTTTAACAAAAATTAATTGGACTAAAGAAGATAAGTCTAAAGTCTTGTCTAGTCATCCCCCACTAGAAACAATCATTTTATCAGTAAAAAATACATCTATTGTTGCTAGTCCTTTTAAAATTTCGGATGGTAATAAGGATGAAAAGAAAATTATTGAACAAAACAATTTTACTAACTAGTACCTAGCAACTATAGGTAAACAGTTAGATAAAATCGAAGAAAAATTTGAGGAAACAATTATTCAAAATCCAAATAGTAAGATTGAACAACCTTTGCTTAAACTTCCAAGAAATAGGCAAAGTTTAGGTTTACCTAATAAAGATGATATAGTCACCAAACAGTTAGATAAAATGTTTAAAAAATTACAAGAAAGAGGTGAACCCAGCATTCTTGCCACAATTGATCAAGTTAGCAACAATAGTCATACTGAATCAGATTCTAACTCAGACTCAGATTCAGAATCAACTGATAATAACCACACTATTATAGATCAGTTAAATAAATTAACTTTTAATCATGCTAGTATTACAAAAAAATGGTATACTAGACCTACTCCTCCAGATCTACAATTTGAAAAGAGAAATCTAGATAATCAATTTTCTGTATCCTCTAATAAAATTTACGAATGGAACATTGATGGATTTAGTGAATAAGAAATACTAAACAAATTAAATCATATGTCCATAGTGGCTAATAGTTACATCACTAACTATAATACTTTGGCTCAATCTGATATTGTTGAGTTACTAGTTAGTGGTTTCACTGGCATCCTTAGGTCTTGGTGGGAAAAACACATTACTGAAGACACCAGAGTTGCTATTATTTACGCCATACAATGAGATGATGAGGGTAACCCTATATTCAATGAAGAAATAGGTGTTGGTCCTCCTGATGGAATAAATACTTTAATTTATACAATAATAAAATATTTTATTGGAACTCCTAGTAATATTACAGAAAGAATTCATGATCAACTTAGTAATCTTACTTGTCCCACTCTAAGTGATTTTAGATGGTACAAAGATGTTTTTACTTCTAGAGTAATGATGAGAAACGATAGTAATAAACCATTCTGGAAAGAAAAATTTATGAACAATATGGTTTACCTCCTGTTGCTCCCTCTAGAAGAAAGCATAGGCATAAACATGAATTTCACAAAAGTCATAAAAAATATAGACATAAACATCGACATAGTCAAGCCAAAAATAGTAATGATAGTTATTATAATAAACCAAGATCTTCTAATAAAAACATTCAAATAAAAAGAAAAATTATGACAAAAGTAAAGTAATTTGTCACAATTGTGGTCAAAAAGGTCATTACAAAAATGAATATAAAATAAAACAAAAATTAAATCAATTAAAAATTTTTAGTGAAGATTCTGAACAGATTTTAGAATTATTAATAATTGAGAATAACTTCAGTATTGAAGATTATCATGATATTCCTTATGATTCTACTAGTAACACTAATAGTAATTCCAATAGTGAATCTGAAGAAGTTACTTTATGTACAGAGGATTGTACTAATAGTTGTTGTGTTAAAAGATTAAATATATTAACTAAAGATGATGAAGAACAGTCTTTGTTAATCGATTTAATCAGTAAAATCACAGATCCTCAATTAAAGGTTCAATATATGTCTCGGTTAAAATAATTATTAACAAAAGACACCAGTGAAAAGGATAAACTAAAAAGGAGTAAAGAAAAACCTATCTTTAGTTTAAATAAAACTCTTGATAGATTTAAAATCCCAATTAAAGAAGTCACTTTACCAGAGTTAAATCAAGAAGTCAATACTTTAAAGAAAGAAATCTCTAAGCTTAAGTTAGAAATACCTAAGTTAAGAGATGAAATAAATGAAATTAATAAAAACTTGAAAGATAAAGATAACATCCTTCAAATTAATGAATCTTTAGACGAAGAGGAAGCTGAACAAGCTGAATCCTCTAATCGAGATGAATTAGATTTGATTAATTTACAAGAATTTTTTCTTAAAATATTAAAAGATATAACTATTCAAAAATGGTATATTAAGATTACTTTAGTTATTAATAAAACTTTCATTCTTGAATTACCTGCTCTAGTTGACACTGGTGCAGATTTGAATTGTATTCAAGAAGGATTAGTTCCTACTACTTACTGTGAAAAAACTAATGAAAGGTTAATTTCAACAAATGGTAGTAATATGGAAATTAAATATAAGTTACCTAAAGTTCATATTTGTTAAGATAATATGTGCTTTAAAATCTCATTTGTTTTAGTCAAAAATATAACCGATAAGATAATCTTAGGATTACCATTTATTTATTTACTTTATCCTTTTACAACTAGTACAGAAGGATTAAGCAGTAAACATCTAGGTAAAACAGTTATGTTTAAATTTATTACTAAACCAAAAGAAAGAGATTTAAAAATAATTCAAGAAGAATCTATTTCTAAATCTTTAAATCTTTTGACTAGTAAAACCAATCAGTTAAAATTTCTGAAAGAAGAAATTAAATACAAACAAATTGATAAATAATTAACTGATAATAAAGTTCAGGAAAAGATAGATAATTTAAAAACCTATCTTAAAGAAAATATTTGTTCTGATTTCCCTAATACTTTTTGGCATAGGAAGAAACATATTATTAGGTTACCTTATGCTAAGGAATTCAAAGAACACCTAATTCCTACTAAGGCTAGACCTATACAAATGAATCATGAATAAATGGAATTGTGTAAAAAGGAAATTAATGAATTACTTAGTAAAGGGTTAATTCGTCCTAGTAAATCCCCTTGGTCTTGTCCAGCTTTTTATGTAAATAACGAAGCTGAAAACGAAAGAGGTGCTCCTCGCCTAGTTATTAATTATAAGCCATTAAACAAAGTCCTTGAATGGATTAGGTACCCTTTGCCCAACAAGGAAGATCTCCTTAGCAGGCTTAGTAATGCCACGGTCTTTAATAAATTTGATTTAAAGTCTGAATTTTGGCAAATCCAAATTGATGAGAGAGATAGGTATAAGACTGCCTTTACTACTCCTTTTGGTCATTACGAATGGAATGTAATGTCATTTGGTCTTAAAAATGCTCCTAGTGAATTCCAGAATATCTTGAATGATATTCTAAATCTTTTTAGTCATTTTGCTATCGTTTATATTGATGATATTCTCATTTTCAGTAAATCCATTAAAGAACATCATAAACATTTGAATTCGTTCTTCAAAACAGTTAAGCATAATGGTTTGGTTCTGTCGCCAACCAAGTGTAGTCTTTTTCAGACTAAAGTCAGATTTCTTGGTCATACTATTCATCATGGTCTCATTCAGCCCATTGATCGAGCTATTCAATTTACTGATAAATTCCCTGATAAAATTACCAATAAAACTCAACTTCAAAGATTTTTAGGTTCTCTCAATTACATTGGGAAATTCTATAAAGATTTGAAAAAAAATCTGCAAACCCCTATTTCAGCGGTTGCAAGACAATCCCCCTCCTTGGACTGACACTCATACTTCTGTCGTCCAACAAGTCAAAAAAATATGTTAAGGTTTTGCCTTGCCTTGGCATCTCTAATGATTCAGCATTCAAAATTATTGAAATTGATGCCTCCGATATTGGATTTGGTGGTATTCTTAAACAAAAGTTAACCCCTGATTCCCCCGAACAAATTGTTCGATTCCACTCAGGAATATGGAATCTAGTACAAGCTAAATATAGCACTATTAAAAAAGAAATTTTGTCACTTGTTTTATGTATTACTAAATTTCAAAGTGATGTATTAAATCAGAAATTTTTAGTAAGAATTGATTGTAAATCTGCTAAATATATCTTAGAAAAGGATGTTGAAAATATTGCTGCAAAGCACATTTTTGCCAAATGGCAATCTTTATTAAGTATTTTTGAATTTGATATTGAATATATTAAAGGAAGTAACAATTCAATTCCTGATTTTCTTACCAGAGAATTTATTAATTCAGGTACCCTAAACACTTTCCAATGAATGTGAGAGGTGGTGGTCGTGGGTCGGGTCGCCCTGCAGGCCCAAGTAATCATCCCAAAGGAACGCTTGTCCCTCACCTAGTAAACCCCACTGAAAAGCCCAACTTAGTAAATAGGTTTCAAGTTCTTGGTTCTGTTCCAAAACCATATAATTCGGTTTTGGTTAGTCAACCCAAATCAATTGACCCATATTGTTCATCTTCTTCTAGTAATCCCAGACCTCAAGGTCTGAATTCTCAGAACACAACCAATCATGAAGTCAATCTCTTTCATATTGAGCCTTTTATGACTCCGAAATATGATCCAGTAATCCTTGCCTCCAAGTATTTCCCTGTTGGATGGCATTTTATTCCTCTAGCTCCTTATAAATCTCTTACGTATTATAAGGACATCCTCATTCAAACCGAGTCAATTCTCATCAAACCGATATATGATCAGAATGATGAATCCAAAGTCATTTATCACTCCCTTTATATTAAAAAGATTATCTCAATGCTTGATTGGGGTAGTCATCCTTCTGATTTAGAACAATTTAAGGATAATGGAAATTATTTCTCTTATTATGATTATATTGAAGCCTAGGATAAGATCTTCTTACACCAGAATTCGTCATTTAGTCATTCGTGGTTTATTCAATTCGACCACAAATTTAAAAGTCAAATTCCTTTATGGTTCACTCGCTGGTGGTCAAGATATGGATCTTCATTCGATATCTTTCCCCAAGAATTAAAATCCCAAGTCACTCATTTTTCTTGTCATAATAAATACGGCAAAAAATTTGATGGTATCCCAATACTGCTCCAATTTGTATCCAAATACAAAATTCCCTGAATATTAAAATGGCAGTATAACCTTCAAAGTCCAGTCACCGAAGTTATTCATTGTTCTCCTTCCGGAGAAAAACTTGTCGTTGCCCAAGAAGTCAACCTAGTCAGTTTGGTTTCCCGCATTTTCTTTATAAAATGGTGGGATAAATTTGATGTTCAACGTATTGTTGGTTAAGTTCAAAAGGAATTTCCTCTTGTACCAATTCCTCCTATTAAATCCGTCCCTAGTAAAGGTTCAACTAGTAAGACAAAAGAAATTCAGTCAACTCCTAGTCCAGCTGGTTCACTTGACCTTTCTAGTGTCAAAAATTATTCCAGTGCAGAGTTAAAATTATTGGCCCAAGCCATTCATGAGAGGATCAACAAGCTCCATGAAGAAGTTGAAGCTAGTAGCTGTTCATCGTCTTCTTCACAGAAGACCGCCTCCAGTAAAAGTGTGGATCCGTACGATAGCATCAATCTCCATGATGCTCAGGACCCGTTTGCATAGTCACCAGGCCCCACGGCCCACTACTCAGCAGTGCTCCAGCACATTTTCATCTGCACCTGTTTTTCCTCAAAACAGTCATTTAGTCAAAAGGTCATCACCAACTCCACCAAAAGAAGATGTCGCATCAATAATTGTCGGCCATTTGTCTTTTGTTTAGTTAATGAGTCATTTTCCATGTACTTTTTTGCAATAGTAAAACGCATCTGTAATCATTTACTTTATGTAATAATTAATTGTAATAGTCTTTTGCTTGCATTATAAAAGGAAGGCTAAGTTATTTGTATCCTCAGGTTGTAGTAACCAATACAAGTTTTAGAAAGACTCAGAGTTCCTTCCTTGACGAATCTTTGAATTTGTACCCAGTCAACCCTTCTTTAACCTCTCTAATGTTCTAGTTAATCGAGTCAACTTGTAAGTTAATTTTGTTTTTGCTTTTGTACATAGTATCAGTAAAATGAAGTATATATATATGTATATATTAGTAACGTGTGTGTGTGTGTGTATATACACACACACACACACGTTACTAATATATACATATATATATAACGTATATACATTAATAAGATTGTAGTTAAGATATAAAATTGTAGTAGCTCAGTTGGTCAAAAACACTTATTTATATTATATATATATATATATATATATATATATATATATATACACACACACACACACACGTTACTAATATATACATATATATATATATAACGTATATACATTAATAAGATTGTAGTTAAGATATAAAATTGTAGTAGCTCAGTTGGTCAAAACACTTATTTAGTAATTTAGAGTGATCGTGGGTTTGACTCTTCATTGAAACATTGGTATTAGATTTTTTAAACAAATAACACACGGATGTGTCGGGCCGGGCCAAAACGGCCTAGTTTTTCGTGGGCTAAAAATCTTAAGCCCGTAGCCTAATTTTTACGAGTCAGCCCGGCCCGCGGGCCCGGGCCTAATTTGCCAAGTCTAGTCATAGGTACATATCTGCTTGAATGATTAAATTTTGGGATTTTTAAAAATTGATGAAAAGTTTAATAGTTTTAGGGAAAAATAATTTATACTTATGATTTTTTTTATAACTTGATAAGAGTTTAATGATTTTTTCGGTCAAATCATTTTTTTCTAATTGTTGATGAGAACGCCAAAAAATGGAATTTTCTAGATTACAAAGATAAATTTTTTATTTTTATTTTTTAAAGATGAAAATTGCTCAGTCTCAATTAATTTAAGTGAAACTTACGCAAGCTTTCACTCTAAGATTTTAGTTTTCATCAAAATATCTAGAAATCTCAATTGTTCTCTTTCAGCCATAATCTTAGGGATACGATTATCTGATTCTAATACCAATTGACGCGACAAAATAATAGTTAGATGTAACGCTTTAACGCAACTAATGCTGATGACTAATTACGTTAATAATACGAAGGAAATAAAAAATTTGAAATTTGATGGAAAGTAAAAAGTCTCTCAGAGTAATTAATAATAGTTGTCAAAGATTGAATATCAAGCAAACCAAACGAGAACATATTTATAATCATTAGCAACTTTCAACTTTCGTAGGTCGACTATTAAGGAAAATAAGTAAACCTTAAAAATATAGAAGCATCAAAACTAAACCCAAAAACAAACAGACTAAAAACAGATTAAACTACCGAATTTCCTTAAACAATTAGTAAAATTACACAATGAATTTTAGATCTCTCTAAATATTAAATATACTAAAATAAATAAATGATTTTTTTTATTTTTATAGATATTATCCTCTGCATTGTAATAATAGTAATTCCTACATAGGAAATTTAAAAATAACGACGAAAATAAGCCAGTGGTGTGAAATATTGTTGGCTACTAACATTTGAAGAGAGGGCACCTTAGTGTAGATGAATCCGTCCATGTCTTGTTGGTATGTAAATGTCTTTGGAGCTGTTCTAGCAAGAGAATACATCTCTGTATATAAAGACACTGCACAACTAATTAATTCACAGGACCAAATCCAATGAAAAGTTGCATCTCATAAATTTAATGGTGTCGTTGACTTATTTTAGGGCAAATTCTGTTCCCTTCTCCTTGGCTCACCTTAATCACTGACCGAAAATCATTTTACATTACTTTTTTCTTGTTTATTACTTTTTTATTGTTTATCTCTTGACGAACAATACATCCATCTCTTTATTTGTTTCAAAAGGTTAAATATGTTTCAAGAAAACATGAGTAAGATGTATGGACAAACAACAAGCATGCGTTGATCAATATAATTATATGGATTATAACGAGATCTAAATTATTGTCGTTTACATCAATTTCACTTAAAAGAAATTTTCCACAAAAGATAATTATCTTGATCAATATAATAGATTATAACGAGATCTAAATTATTGTCGTCTACATCAATTTCACTTAATAAGAAATTTTCCACAAATCGAGATAATTATTGTAATAGCGATAGATAATTGAGTAACAGAAGGTGGAATACGACCTTTATCCTTCCTCAGTATCATACCTTCAATGATCGGATAATTCAAAGTTACCACGAAAAATGAGAGGAAAATTTGAATAAACATCTCATTGCAACTTCTTGCAAGAACTGCTTTCGCAACTCCCCCAACTAAAGCAGCCAAATTTAAGGCGATTAAGGTACAGAGCGGAGCAAGCAACATAGTCGATGCTTGGAAATCAAATATGCCCATTTGGTATCGTTTAAGTTGTTCATCATCAACGACTTTGTTGGTGGGTAAGAAGCTAGCTTCTCTCGTACCCATTTTCTCCATAATTGCATTCAAGCTTCCATAAAGGTGACATGTAACGGACTTAATCATCCACATTCTCTGTTCATTCCTCCAAGTTTGGAATGACCCTCCGCTAGAGAAAATCTCTTGTAAGTGTTTCAATTGCGATGAGACAAATATAAATGAGAATACGACGAAAAATGAACTTGAAACCTGCATAAGAAAAAAAAAAATGAACATAGCTGAACCATTATTATTTTTCAACGATTTGTAATTGTAAAGAAAGTACACATATGAGGAACCAAAATATGTAATAAATGATTAATTCATCTCTTTTTTGGCTTACTTTTGGGAACAAAGGAATGTCATTAAGTAGACATAATGGAGGGATGGTAGCTAGACACCATAGGGGGAAGAAATAGAAGGGGAAGGAGGCAAGCTCTGCATAACACATGGCCTCAAGAATAGGCATTCTTAGTGAACCATAAACAAGAGGAGAGAACTTTGAAATGGCAACTTCCACCAACCCAGCACTCCATCGCGTGCTTTGAACCAATACATCACTAAGATTTGTGGTGCCGGCACCCAAAAATGCTGGTCTTGGTGGATCAAAATACACAGATCTCCAACCTTGGCAATGTAAGTTGAATCCTGTGAAGTAATCTTCTACCACGGAAAAATACCGGAAACCTATCTGTAGTTTAGGCAAAATATACATAATTAACTAGAAAATTATAAATGGGAAGGTCAGGTGAAAATTTTTTTTCTCAAAAATTAAACTAGAAAATTAAACGATTGTATCTTAGGGGATATTCCGAAGGCACCATTGTAGATTTAACTTGCCTCTTTGCCCCAATTTGTATCATTCTCGTAAGCACAAGAGGCCACAAGTTTGCTCTCTTCTAGCAATGCACTGGTTATGTTCTGATCATCAATGGTACTAGGTTTCTTGTTCCGAGTAAGGGATTTGATGAACTCATTTGATGTACCAAAAATATGTTTAAGTTCCTTGACGTCAAAATCTGGAAATATGTTGATAAAAGCAATTAAATTAATATTGAATATATTGTTTATAACTTAGTAAGTAATGAAATGAAGTTGTTACGTTGACATGGAAAAATAATTAAAACTACTTTACTATAGCTTTAATTTCTAAAAAAATAGATAATTATATATGTTTAATTAATTGAAAGAAAATTTTAATATCAATAAAAAAATAATAAATAAAAATTAATGGAACCTTCACTTCGAGATGCAAAGATATATAGCATAGCATTTAAATATGTACCATCTTGCATTGAAGTTCTATAGAATACCTCCCTCTTTATATAATAGCATGTTCCAGATATGGGCGGTCCTTTTAGTCCATCCATACCTGGCCATAGTACCTGAAACAATACACAAAAATAAAGTTAATATTATTTACTAAGAATCTATAAAACTAATACAAAGAAAAATTAAACGAGATGTGCATTTAAATATGTTGTAGTCTCCATATACATATACCTCAAAATAGGTTCTCAACTGACTATCGTATATGTCCGTCTTACTGATGTTGTGGAATTTTTGAGGGAACTGGACATGAGATAGGGAGGGGGATATCTTGGGGTCAAGAAGGAAACACATTGCTTGTCGTG
The DNA here is from genome assembly GCA_034770075.1 of Aralia elata. Lineage (NCBI taxonomy): Eukaryota > Viridiplantae > Streptophyta > Magnoliopsida > Apiales > Araliaceae > Aralia > Aralia elata. Next base: position 41,940,027 of record CM068385.1, read on the forward strand.
CTGAATTTGGATCGTTACAATACATGTCACAATCCAGGCCTAGAATGTATGGCGAATTGCTTATCATATTCGAGACTCTTAGCTACAAAGATAGTAAAAAATAAAAATAAAAATAAAAAAATCAATCAGTTTAGTTACGAGTGAGATATTACTCTATTTGAAGAGTGTGAGAGATATAGAGAGTTTACAAGAACATTCAGAGCTCCAGCTTTAAAATGATGATGATGAATTGGTCTTTTTTCACGCGATATATAAATAAGAAGAGGCATCTCAGTTCGGTCTAAGGCGGCTTTATCATGTATCACCTGTAACAAAATACATTGATCAGATGTTTCAATACGTAATTTTGATATATACTTGATAAGTTTGAATTTTAATACAAATTTAAACGCATAAAAACTTTATTCGATATTGATCAACCAACTTAATGAAACAACACTACAATGATATATAGAAGTGACAAATTATAATGTGACACGAATTAGAAGAAAAAGAAAAAAAGAGAGAGAGAATCACTAGGGCCCCACAGGCCGGCTAATTATGTCTTTACTACAAGACAAAAACAAAAACAAAATACTGATTGAATAATTTTAAAGGTGTCAAATATCATTGTCACTTCGAGAACAAATTATAAACAACCTTTTGCACGTAGCTAGCTAATTAGTTGATGTTTGGCAGTTCAGAAAATAAGCCTAATTGTACTCGTAACAATGTTCATGTATATATATATATGAAAAAATGTAGGTACACAACTGTGTAGTACACAGTAGACTATAGCGACGATTTTTCAGGGCTATAGTGACGATTTGTTCGTCGCTATAGACAGAATATCTATAGCGACAGACAAACCGTCGCTATAGCCTACTGTATAACTACACAGTTATGTAGTTACATATAGCCCATATATATATATATATATATATATATATTATGTTGAATTTCATTACCTCAACAACAGAAGAATGATCGCGATTAAGTATGGTATTTTTACTGTCTCTAATTCTCATCACACTCTCCGTGAACGCTTCATATTTTTCCTGCACCATTAATTAGCAACCCATTTCATATGAATATATTTTTATATACTTATTATATATATATATATGTGTGTGTATTATGTACATATAAAAAGAGAGAATTGATCCATTTCAAATATTCATTATGACATTATTCAAATAATTATATTTGTGGCTATCCTCAGGAAAAACTAACAGTTCATATCTAAAAATTTTAATATAAGCCAGTTGTTTCTCCTATGTATAAATGATTAAATATGTTTGTCAAAATAGTGTTATAATAAGCATTTATTATGAATCACTCGAAATATAACTTATAACTTAAGAGTGTTCAACCTTGATAATTTTTCTGTCAGCTACAAATTCACTGCCATGAAAATCCCCATAATTATCATGCTCCTCCAAAGCCGAAAAATAAGCCTCAGGGCACCTAGTCTTAATGTCAAATCTCCTACAGAAGGGCAGCCACCACTTGGCAAATTTCCAAGCCTCCTTCATGGCTTTCAAAGTCACCGGAGAACCCCCATCATCGGAAACATAAACATTGAGTTTATCAGCAGGATAATCCAACGCCATGGCAGATATAAGAGTATTCATCACTCCCAAAGTTGGCTCCTTATTGGGATCAGCAGTACATATAAACACGTCGATGGCCGGAAGTTCTTTATCTTCCGGCAATCTATCCGGGAAGACCTTTCGGGAGAGTGGACGCCATCGGTAAGCTTGGTTGAGGAGCCAAATAAAGGAGAGTATGAGCTCAGAAGCAAAAACAAGAACTTGGGATAATATTGGTGTGTTTTTTGTTCCTAGGGTTTGGGAGATAAAGGAAACTCTATAATAGACTAGGAATGATAACGCTATGAAATGAAAGAAGGAATGGAATCTGTTGATGATTAGGGGAAGCTTATGAACTTGGCATGAATGGAGAGGAAGAATATTTTCCATTGCCTTGCTCATTTCATTTCATGAGGTGCATTGGTTTTTGTCTCATATATATAATCGAATGGACGACCTCTGGTCAGTTCATGAGGTGATGTACAGTCCCTTCTTTTTTTTCTTTCTTTTTGTTCTTTTCTTTCTTTCCACTTTTCCGCCTGCAAGTAACTTTGTTCTTTTTAGTTATCCATTCCATTATAGTACTCCCTCCGTTCCTGTCGTTTTTGAGAAATAAATTGGTTCTTTTTTTATTCTGTAATATATAAAATCTAAAGAAGAATTAATATTTACTCAAGTTTCCATCTTATCCTTGACAAGTAATTATATTCTACACTAATTTGGTTATCTTTCATTGCATTTAATTTTTGAAGAGGTATATGCGGTGTGTGTACCCTAACGAAAGAACATGCCTAGAATAGATTTCTAGGTGTGGTACGTAACTGTTGGGATATATTGATTCATACTTTTTGAACTTGGAGATTTATTAGTAATTTAATTTTGAGTTTGATAAATATTTTCAGCCTCATAAATTTGAGTTCATGTTATAAAATATAGGGTTTTTTAATTATTATATAACATTATTTGGTGTGTAGATTTTTGTAAATTGTGTTAGACACATGAATATATCAAACAAGCATGACGTACTAACTACAATTTGGTGAACTTGACTATATCTTTTGTTGTTTATTTTTCATTATTCTTTAATTTTTGTGAGATCATTTGCAATATTTGATCCTAATTCTAATAGTAACCTATGTATTTCATTAATTTTAGAGTATTGTTATGGTGATAAAAAAAAATCTTACCAAAATAATATAACAAAATATAGTTAGTTGATGATCCACCATACATGAGTAGGCCTAGTAATAACAACCAACCACAAACTTGTGGACAACATTCTCAATCTTCAGTCTCCTGCCAGCTATTAACAGCTCTTAATTTCTTCGCGCAACTCTCTTATCTTTCCCACTTTGGCAGCATCTTCCAATTGACGAGCAGAGCATATAGATTGGAGTTACTATTTCTACAAGAATATTTGATATTTCTACATGGTCACCTTTCACATGAGTGTGGAGTGTGTCGCACTTCATATGAGAGGAACACATGTAAAAATATCAAATGTAAAAATATCATTTCCCAATTGATAGGTCTCCAACTTTTAGGAAATATTTTGATGATAACAATAAATAGGAAAAAATCTCTCCTTAAGATTTACTTTTAATTTCTATTATTTTATTTACTTTTGATTAAAAGTATTTTTCAAATCCTATTGAATTAATTTTATTGACCTTGATAATTTAATATCAAGTGTTAAAATAATTAGTTCATAAAACAACATTTCCGAGGGCAAGAAAAACTCCTATTTATTCTCAAAATGATTTTAATCTCAAAGTTTTTATGGGCTAAAAGATATATAATTAATATTTATATATATATATATAACGGATACATATACATATAGATATATATGTGCATGTGGGCATTTATTACTTGATTATATATGATATCTATACATGCAATCATGTGCTGGAAGTAATCTTGCAAAGTGTCACTAAAATTGGGACAATCTCATATGAATCCATCCGTGCATGTACTAGATTTTGGAAAAGATTTCCATGTGATCATTTATTACTCCTCTTTGACTAAATCAGATTCAGAAGGAAATTTTTGAACAAATCCGCGTGAATTGAAAATTGATCCGAACCCTTTATTTTGAACAAATTGATCTGATCCATTTATTTTAAATAAACTTTCAAAAATTACCTTTATGCCCTTAGTCTCAAAACTCCTATAAATAGGAACCTTTTTCTTTCATTTCAACTCACCAATTTACTATCAAAGAAAAAGCTTACTTCTTGCCCACATATTTTCTCTACAAAAGCTTTATATCTCTTCTACTCTAAAGTTCTAATTTGTGTGAAGAAGAGAAAATTGGTCACAAGTATTAGAGATAAGTTGTTTAATTTATTCACTTGGATAATCTCTTACTTGTTTGTTGTTATAGATATACAAATATAAATTGTTATACACAATTATATATATCTATATTTCATCTATCTATTAATAAAAAGTCAGTACTTAGACACCGAGACTATAGCGGAGATATTCCTCTTAAGTGAGGGAATTAGCCGAACGAGTACTCAAAGTCCTAAGTGGCCTTTTATTAATATTATTTATATAAATATTAGTAGATTAACACTCAATTGTCATAACGACGCTGTGATACTCCTTTTGTAACAAAGTGGGTTATCCGAACTGTAATTGAATTTTGAGTGATCTATTGAAAGTATTTATATAAATATCAATTGCGAAATTATAAATTTGGTAAACACTTAGATACCGATTTTATTTGGATTTATTCATCTTGAGTGAATTATCCAAACGGTCTTTAAAAAATTCTAAGTTGCCATATTTATAAATATTCACATAATAGATTAAATATATTAGTATATATTCTCTGAGTTAAACAAATTTATTTGTTATATCAAATATTGTCTAACTGATTCATTTATTACACTTGACATTTGCTAAACTAGTATTTGATCATAAATTTATTTATTCATAAAAATACTTGTTGCATATTATAAAAGTTATTTAAACTTTTATACCTGAAATCAAAACTTCATCTTTTTATAGAAACACATTCTTTATTTATAAAAGTGAAGTTAAATATTTATAAATCTGAGTATAAAATATTATCTGCTTATTTTAAGAAGCATAAAATATAAAAGTTATTTAAAATTTTATATATACATGTACTGAATTATATCAGCTTGTTCTAGAAGCATTTCTTTATCAAAACTTTTGTAAAAGGGAAAAGGGTAGAGTTAGTTTATTTTATGTACCTGTGAGAAAGACGTGTAATTCTTTGACCAAGACCAGAGTCTTAGAGAGGTCAGCTGGGAGTTGGTTCTCTAGTGAACTTGTGAGGTAAAGAAGAGGCTGTTGTTTCAAGACCAGATCATAGAATAGAACTGAACTCAAAAGGAAGGTACAGCTAAGCTTGAGGAAGGAGCTGGGAGCTTGTTGTCCAAGATAGTTAGTTGAGAATAGTTGTAAGTTTGTCTATAAAACTTTGTAAAGGTTTCTCCGCCTGTTGAAGGAGTATTTATTACTGATAGTAATAGGATCTCAAGTCCTGGAGAGGAGCTTGAGACTGGACGTAGCAACATACCCGGGATGTATGTTGTGAACCAGATAAATCTTTTTGCATTGTGTGATTGAATTTTTAACTGTATTGCATATTAATTTTCAGTACTACTAATTAACTTGCTAAAAATTCAAAAAGGCCTTAGATAATTTTTAAACTGTAATAATCTATTCAACCCCCCCTTCTAGATTATTATTGGACTTTCAATTGGTATCAGAGCAGTGCTCTTTAACTTGTTTGTTGAGTGAATACAGGCATATCTAAGAGTAGATCCATCTATGGCCTACAATGCTACTGGTTGCGGAGAAGGACTATCAATGTCTAGACCTCCACTATTCGATGGCACAAATTTTGCCACCTGGAAGAATAGATTCAAAATCTATGCCAAATCACAAGGAATCAAAGTTTGGTTAGCAATAGAACGAGGTTTAAAAGTTCCCACAAAAATTGAAGGTGAAAAGCTCGTTGAGAAAGATGCTGATGAATTCACCACCGAGGATGAAGAGGCTATGAATATAGCTTCCAGAGCCGAACAAGTGTTGACTAGTGCTCTTATTGAAAAAGAGTACAAAAGAGTTAGTAATTGCAAGAATGCAAAAGAAATCTGGGAAAAATTGATTATAACCTATGAAGGAACCAATCATATCAAAGAAACCAGAAAAGATGCTCTTATACAAGAATATGAAAGTTTCAAGCTAGAAGAAGGTGAAAAGATCATTGATATGGAAACACGGTTTTCCAGAATCATTGATGAGCTAGAACAGCTAGGGAAGGCATACACAACTAATGAGAAAAACAGAAGAATTCTCAAAGCCCTTCCATCCGTATGGAAAATGAAAGTGACAGCCATCAAAGAAATGCAAGATCTAACTACATATCCTCTTGATAGCCTCATTGGAAATCTTCGTGCTCACGAAGTCGACATGCTAATCGAAAAAGCAGGATCGGATACAGATCTCAAGAAGAAAGGAATCGCCTTCAAAGCTCTACTCGTAGATCAAGAAAGCGATGATGAGGAGTTAAATGAAGAACTCCTGAGTTTGGATAATAATGAAGTTGCCCTGTTATCAAGACAACTCAGGAGAGTAATCCAAAGCAAAGCTAGAAAATATGGCAAAGGCTTTCTAAAGACAAACAACAATTTCAACAACTTCAAGGGCAAACAAGTCTTCAGGCCAAAAGCACAAGGAGGAAACTTCAAAGCAAATAATAACAGCAACTTCAGAAATGCCAGCTCAAATGACAATTCAAATACATGTTTTGAATGCAACCAGCCTGGACATTTCAAAAAGGACTGTCCAAAACTAGTCAACAAAAAAGTACTAGTAGCTGAGGAAGGCTGGGATCTAAGCGACGAAGAAGGAACTATTGAACAAACTGAGGAAATTGCTAATCTATGTTTAATGGCAGACAATGATTCATCACCAAGATCTGAGGTAAACTCGGAACATCAATTACCCAACACTTCATTTGTCACACACACTTTAGATAATATAAATGAAGAACATCATGAACTACAAGAAGCATATAATTGTTTATATGAAGATAATGAAATCATTAAAGAAGATTTTATTAAAATAAAAATTTCATTAGAAAAATTAATTAAGACTAATAGAAATCTTGAAATTGAAAATTCAAATTTGATTATTATTAATGAAAGTTTAAAAGAAGAAAAAGAGAAACTAGAAAATAATTCTTCAGAAATTTTATTAAAGGAAGAATTAGAAAAATTAAAAAACATAAATAAGAATCTTGAGATAGAAAATTCAACACTCATTATTTCTATTGAAAATCTCGAAGTTGAAAATTCAACACTAGCAGTTATTAATGAGGATACTCAAATACAAAATCAAGTGTTGAATGAAGATATTAAAAATCTCAAACTTGAAAATTCATCACTAAAGACAGAATTAGAAAAACAAAGTATAAACTCTTCGTTGATAGAGCAAATTGAAGTTCTGACTAAAGAACGGGATGATTTGAGCACCAATGTTTTTAAATTCACAAAAGGAAAAGAAAATCTTGATGTCATGCTTAATCAACAAAGATGTGGCTTTAACAAAGAAGGATTAGGATACATTGGAGAATCTAGTAAAACAAAAGGCAAAGGACTCTATCATGTCAAGAGTAAAGAAAAAGAAAATCATATATCTCCCTTTACTAAATGCACTTACTGTAACCGAAATGGTCATTCTTTTTACATGTGTAATGCTCGAAATGGGAACTATAAAGGAAAAATGATTTGGGTTCCAAAAGGAACTTACACTGCGCCTATTATTGTTAATAGAAGAAAAGAAGTCTATAATTATCAGAGACATCAAGTTTATAGACCTGGTACTCATAAAATGCCTGTATCTTCTAAAATGCCTTATACAAAATGGAAAACTTACCCAAAGGACCCTTCTTATTAAAGGGTACCAGTTTGTGAAATTAGTGTATGTTGCAGGTGTGTCTTGCAGCTGATACTAGTAAAAATAAATGGTATCTTGATAGCGGTTGTTCAAGACATATGACGGGAGACAAATCAAAATTGAACAATATACAAGCTACAGACTGTGGTGAGGTAACCTTTGGAGATAGCAACAAAGGTAAAGTAATTGGAATTGGAAGTGTTAGTAATAAACACATAACAATTTCCAATGTACAACTAGTCACAGGACTCAGGTACAATCTTTTATCTATTAGTCAACTATGTGATAGTGATTTTAAAATATCTTTCAGTCCTCATAATTGTTCTATATTTGATCAATCTGGTAAACTTGTATTATTATGCCCTAGAAATCAGAATGTATACACATGTGACTTAGATACTTATTCTCACCTAGACAATATTTGTCTTATGTCTGCAAATGATGATCCATGGCTTTGGCATCGCAGATTAGGACACATTAACATGAAACTGATCAGTAACATTTCTTCTAAAGAACATGTTCGTGGTCTTCCAAAACTAAAGTTTTTAAAGGATCATGTTTGTGAAGCCTGTGAATTAGGAAAACAAATACATGCATCTCATAAACCCAAACTCACAGTATCAACCTCTCGACCTTTAGAACTTTTGCATATGGACCTAGTAGGACCCATTCCTAAACATAGCATGGGTGGTGCTATTTATATTCTAGTTTTGGTCGATGACTATTCTCGATTTACATGGGTTGATTTTCTGAAATTTAAAAATGAAGCTATCAATTCTTTTTCTGCTTTATGTAAGAAAATTCAGAATCAACAGGGAAGCTCTATTGTTTATATTCGGTCTGATCATGGAAGAGAATTTGACAATTCTGATTTTATTATGTTCTGTAATGAGCACGGTATAAGTCATAACTTCTCTGCTCCTTATACACCACAATCAAATGGTGTGGTTGAAAAAAAAATCGAACTTTACAAGAAATGGCAAATACCATGTTAAATGAATATCGTCTTCCTAAATATTTTTGGGCTGAAGCAGTGGCAACATCCTGTTACATTTTAAACCGAGTTCTATTAAGACCATTTTTTCTTAAAACTCCCTATGAGCTTTATTATAAAAAAACTCCAAAAATAAATTATTTTCGTGTTTTTGGGAGTAAATGCTTTATTCTAAATACTAAAGGACACATATCAAAGTTTGATCCCAAATCTGATGAAGGAATCTTTCTGGGATATTCACTTAATAGTAAAGCATACAGAGTTTTTAACAAAAGAACTCTAGTTGTTAAGGAGTCAATGAATGTAACTTTTGACGAATCTAAGCCTCCTCCCAAATATAAAGAATTAGTTGACAGTGATGTTGTCATTGAAGATATTCTTAGAAATATGGAGGAACCAAAACTAGATAATATAATGCATCTCCACCTGTCAATGTTAATCCTCTTGAAAATCTCAATCCTCAGTTAAACGACTTGCCCAAAGATTCACATGTTATTAAAAATCATCCTTTAGAAAATGTGATTGGTGATATTGATAGAGGAATACTTACTAGATCACAAGCACATAACTTGGTTGGTCATTTATCTTTCTTATCTCAAATTGAGCCTAAAAATGTAAAAGATGCTTTGTCGGACGAAGATTGGATAATAGCTATGCAAGATGAACTTGAACAGTTCATCAGAAACAAAGTCTGGGAGTTAGTTCCAAAACCCGAAGATACTTCTATCATTGGAACTCGATGGGTTTTTTTCGCAACAAATTAGATGAAAGTGGAACTGTAGTACGCAATAAGGCAAGACTAGTTGCACAAGGATACAATCAACTTGAAGGTATTGATTATGATGAAACTTATGCTCCTGTTGCTAGAATTGAATCTATACGTATGTTATTAGCTTTTGCATGCCATAAAAATTTTAAACTATTTCAAATGGATGTCAAATCTGCATTTTTAAATGGCGTTATTGAAGAGGAAGTTTATGTTAAACAACCTCCTGGTTTTGAAGATTTTAATCATCCTGAGTATGTCTATAAATTGCATAAATCTTTATATGGTTTAAAACAGGCCCCCAGAGCTTGGTATGAGCGTTTGAGTAAATTTCTGCTAGAAAATGATTTTAAAAGGGGTACAGTCGATACTACATTGTTTACAAAATATAAAAATGATGATATTCTTATTATACAAATTTATGTTGATGACATCATCTTTGGTTCTACTGATAACAATGTGCAATGAGTTTTCTGAAAGCATGAGCAAGGAATTTGAAATGAGCATGATGGGAGAATTAAATTTCTTCCTAGGATTGCAAATCAAACAAGGAGAAAAAGGTATTCATGTCTCTCAATCCAAATACTGCAAAGAAATGATTAAGAAATTTGGTTTAGAATCTGTGAAACCTCTTAATACTCATATGTCAACTTCTGATAAATTAACTGCTGATGAAAATGGAAAAAGTGTTGATACAAAGAAGTATCGAGGAATGATTGGAAGTCTGCTATATATTACCGCCAGTAGACCTGACATTATGTTCAGTGTCTGTAAATGTGCCAGATTTCAGTCAAATCCTAAAGAATTACATTTGATTGTTGTCAAAAGAATTTTTCGATATCTTAAAGAAACCACAGACTTAGGCCTATGGTATCCTAAAGGTCAACCATTTAATCTTGTGTGCTTTTCAGATTCTGACTATGCAGGTCATCATGTTGATCGAAAAAGTACTAGTGGGACTTGTCAGTTTCTCGGAGGATGTTTAGTTTCTTGGTTTTCTAAGAAACAAAACTCCGTATCTATTTCTACCACTGAAGCTGAATATATCGCTGCTACACGTTGCTGTGCACAAATATTGTGAATGAAACAGACCCTTGCAGATTATAATATAAAATTTAATTGCGTATCAATATTATATGATAATACTAGTGCTATCAACTTAAGTAAAAATACGGTATTGCATGCTAGATCAAAACATATAGATGTTAGACACCATTTTTTACGTGATCATGTAAACAGTGGTAATATCAAATTAGATTACATTGATACAGAATTAAATATTGCTGATATATTCACCAAACCATTAAGTTCTGATAGATTTTGCAAATTACGAATTGAGTTAGGCATGCTAGATATCTCTTCTTAAATATAATATTCATTTTTTTTCATACTTATTTTTTTTATAATTATTAATGTCATTAATATTCTTTAAAAAAAAATTTGATCAATTAATTATATATATATATATAATTGTCCTTAAAAGATATTATTTCTTTTTTTTAAGTTCTCTTTATTTATTATTTTATTTAATAATCATTACTCATATTTTTCTGTTTTTATAAATATATTTATAAGTTTTCTAATATATATATATTCGCGTTTACTGTGCACCGTTCGATCAAATGGTTCATGATCCAATGGATAAAAGCATTGATCCATGTCCATTCAAATGAGCCAATCAGATTAGGTCACACGGATTAAGCCTCACAACCATTCGATCATCTAAAGAAGCACAAACCAATTCCATCCGTCAGATCGCTGCTTACTCGGTCAAAACAAAGTTTAATTTCCAGGTTCCATCTCCACCGCTGATTCATTTTTGGATTAATCCTCATCCGTCGGATCTATCTGATAACCCTAACTATAAAATCCTAAATTTTCATTTTCTCTCATTTTTTTCCTTCCTTCTCTCTTCCGCCGCCCCAACCTTCTATCTCTCTCAACCCTAGTTCACAAATTAACCACAAATCCATGACTTCCTGTCTGATTTTGCGAAAATTAGTTCGATCAAATGAATCATCATCATCTCAATCCTACTTTGACCGATTATTTTTCGATTTTTATTACACCGAGTTTGTGTTCTTCACTCTGTCAGTCGATTTGTGTTCTTCACCCTATCAAAAACATTAATTTGTGTTCTTCAACATATATGATAGATCTGAAGTTCTCTTTTGATTCTATGTATGTTATTCCTTCATAGAACCAGAGTTCTATTTTTCTAAATTCTTTTAAAATATAAATATATATATTTACATATTATATATTCTTACATCAGTATGCTTCTGAGATTGTAGAATAAACCTCTGATACAAAGATGGCATGAAGAACACTGAGTTGAAACTCAAGTATTATCCTACATCCCTCTACGATATAAAGTTTTGCAGTCTGCTCAGGTAAAACTATCTTACTGATATAAGGTTACTATAAGGACTAATTCCTTGTCTACATGCATGTTTTATTTAGAAATCTGTCGGAATTATTGGGACAAAATGCATTCTGTATAGCTATAACTGATACATTTCATATGTTTATCTTGTGTGCTGAACACTGAGGGTCAGCTGTTGATTTTTTTTTACCTATCTTATTTCTGTACTGAACACTGATTGTCAGTTGTTGCTTATCCTTGATATATCTTATTTGTGTGATAAACACTGAATTTCTTTGCTACCTTTGAACTATCTAAATTGGGACTATTGTAACTCTCTTTCTCCGTTGATTGAACTAAAACATTCATATTTTCAACTAAACAGAGTTGGTGGATTTTTTTTTTAAAAAAAAGTACAGACTACTGTTTTGCTGCCATGTTACTGTTTTTCTTAAATACTTCTTGGAAAAGCAAATCACAGTGAAAAGTATGGCTCGTTTTCTTGCAAACCTTTCCATGCATTTACTGATGTAATCTACATTCTTCATATGTATCTCACTGAGTCAGTCACTCTCCATATCTTTGTATTAATTTCTGAAGTGATATCTCTGGGTATATACTACTTATATAAATTAGCTTTAAGTGAACATGATACATTCATCTCTTAGTTCCACCAGCATACACCTTTTGCATCTATCTGAGTCTCTTTTTCTTCAAACTGCTTGTCTTTCAAAGCATGGACTCTACTTTTTCAAAAAGAAAGAAAACTCCTCCCTCACATTCTGAGATACATTCCTCAGGATATACACCTCAACTAGTCACACCTTCTGCTCAAGATAAGTATAAATTGATGAAACATAATCTCACACCAGGCTTAGGGATTGCATTTTGCAGCTTTCCTGATTTACTTGAACATCTTAAAGCCATAGGTTGGGAATGTCTTGTTGAATTCACTGATAGGCACATTTATCCAGAACTAATTGCTGAATTTTATACGCACATGGTATTCCATAGAGACCCCACTGGTCTTTTACTAAGCATCAACACTTATGTTCAAGGTAAAAACTTTAACATTGATGAAAATCTGCTTGTTCATGCATTACATCTTCATCCATCAATGTTGGATCTACCTAGGATAAATGAATACTTGCATCCCTTAGGCACAACTGTCAGTGATTGTTTACAATTCAAACAAAATCTATCCATAACAACTGATCAACTCATACTTGCTGTTTTGTTTGATTTCCCTATTAATGTTGGTTTGAAATTTCTGACTGCTGATAGTCAGTTTCTAGGTAACATACTTAGACAGAATTTCATGCCTGTAAGAGAAAATAGAACCATGCACCCATTCGATTTGGAAATCATCAAGTGTGTTCTAAATGAGTTCATGCCATACAATCTGGCATATTTTCTCTTATCATCTTTTGAACATTGCTTCAACAACAACTGTCTTGGCTATGGTCTTCTTCTTACTAAAATCTTTCAATATCTGGAGATAGATTTTTCACAACAGCAATTTCAACTCATTCTGAATACCAACATTGTGTCTAGATTGAATCTTCCTCCTCGTCCACTTATACTCTTTAAAGTTTCTAATCCTGACATCATTGAGTCAAATCTGAACATGTCTTCACAATTCGATGTTATCAATAGCATGAACCAACTAATGTTATTTAATCAAAATAACATAATGGTTCAAATGGAAGGAATGCAACAATCTGTGCATCACATTCAAGACATGTTGCATTTTTTAATGGAGAATATGAAGCTTTCCATGCCACCTTACCACTTTACTGCCAGCACCAGCACTGCTAAGGTTGAACCTTCAAATTTATTTCCTCTTGATGATGCTCTTCCCAATCTCGGTCTCCACTTTTTCCCTCTCAATGAAGCAGATTACTAACTATTACTAACTATTTGGGAATAATGTAATCTTATATACTAACTATTTGGGAATACTGTAACTAACTTAAAGTACTGACATATGCAGGTTTCTTTTATTATGTACGCAGGACATATATTCAGAAACTACTATTTCTGAAAAATATATTTCCGACAGACACTGTTACTAACGACTCTTTTTGCAGGAAAAGGAAGAATTCTGACAAGTATTCTTTCCCCTCTTTTTGTAATGACAAAGGGGGAGAAGAAAAATATTAAAGAAGTATATGTGCGCGCAGTATAACACAGGGATATAGCAGGAACTACTGTGACCTATAAAGTCATGAGATGTTTCTGAGCATGGATATTGTGGATGTACCCTTTTTGTATGCATATGGGGTGCTGAATATGTTTCATTTTTTTTATGCATATATTAAGGGGGAGCGATGGGAAATATTTTTTTGGTTATTGTCATCATCAAAAAGGGGGAGATTGATAGGTCTCCAACTTTTAGGAAATATTTTGATGATAACAATAATTAGGAAAAAATCTCTCCTTAAGATTTACTTTTAATTTCTATTATTTTATTTACTTTTGATTAAAAGTATTTTTCAAATCCTATTGAATTAATTTTATTGACCTTGATAATTTAATATCAAGTGTTAAAATAATTAGTTCATAAAACAACATTTCCGAGGGCAAGGAAAACTCCTATTTATTCTCAAAATGATTTTAATCTCAAAGTTTTTATGGGCTAAAAGATATATAATTAATATTTATATATATATATATAACGGATACATATACATATAGATATATATGTGCATGTGGGCATTTATTACTTGATTATATATGATATCTATACATGCAATCATGTGCTGGAAGTAATCTTGCAAAGTGTCACTAAAATTGGGACAATCTCATATGAATCCATCCGTGCATGTACTAAATTTTGGAAAAGATTTCCATGTGATCATTTATTACTCCTCTTTGACTAAATCAGATTCAGAAGAAAATTTTTGAGCAAATCCGCGTGAATTGAAAAATTGATCCGAATCCTTTATTTTGAATAAACTACTCTGATCCATTGTTTTTAAATAAACTTTCAAAAATTACCTTTATGCCCTTAGCCTCAAAACTCCTATAAATAGGAACCTTTCTCTTTCATTTCAACTTACCAATTTACTATCAAAGAAAAAGCTTACTCCTTACCCACATATTTTCTCTACAAAAGCTTTATATCTCTTCTACTCTAAAGTTCTAATTTGTGTGAAGAAGAGAAAATTGGTCACAAGTATTAGAGATAAGTTGTTTAATTTATTCACTTGGATAATCTCTTACTTGTTTGTTGTTATAGATATACAAATATAAATTGTTATACACAATTATATATATCTATATTTCATCTATCTATTAATAAAAAGTCAGTACTTAGACACCGAGACTATAGCGGAGATATTCCTCTTAAGTGAGGGAATTAGCCGAACGAGTACTCAAAGTCCTAAGTGGCCTTTTATTAATATTATTTATATAAATATTAGTAGATTAACACTCAATTGTCATAACGACGCTGTGATACTCCTTTTGTAACAAAGTGGGTTATCCGAACTGTAATTGAATTTTGAGTGATCTATTGAAAGTATTTATATAAATATCAATTGCGAAATTATAAATTTGGTAAACACTTAGATACCGATTTTATTTGGATTTATTCATCTTGAGTGAATTATCCAAACGGTCTTTAAAAAATTCTAAGTTGCCATATTTATAAATATTCACATAATAGATTAAATATATTAGTATATATTCTCTGAGTTAAACAAATTTATTTGTTATATCAAATATTGTCTAACTGATTCATTTATTACACTTGACATTTGCTAAACTAGTATTTGATCATAAATTTATTTATTCATAAAAATACTTGTTGCATATTATAAAAGTTATTTAAACTTTTATACCTGAAATCAAAACTTCATCTTTTTATAGAAACACATTCTTTATTTATAAAAGTGAAGTTAAATATTTATAAATCTGAGTATAAAATATTATCTGCTTATTTTAAGAAGCATAAAATATAAAAGTTATTTAAAATTTTATATATACATGTACTGAATTATATCAGCTTGTTCTAGAAGCATTTCTTTATCAAAACTTTTGTAAAAGGGAAAAGGGTAGAGTTAGTTTATTTTATGTACCTGTGAGAAAGACGTGTAATTCTTTGACCAAGACCAGAGTCTTAGAGAGGTCAGCTGGGAGTTGGTTCTCTAGTGAACTTGTGAGGTAAAGAAGAGGCTGTTGTTTCAAGACCAGATCATAGAATAGAACTGAACTCAAAAGGAAGGTACAGCTAAGCTTGAGGAAGGAGCTGGGAGCTTGTTGTCCAAGATAGTTAGTTGAGAATAGTTGTAAATTTGTCTATAAAACTTTGTAAAGGCTTCTCCGCCTGTTGAAGGAGTATTTATTACTGATAGTAATAGGATCTCAAGTCCTGGAGAGGAGCTTGAGACTGGACGTAGCAACATACCCGGCCCAAGATGTAATCGTGTTACACTATTTTTTTTTCTTCTTTTTTTGCCTCTATAACTTCAATCACATTACTATTTTATCCTTTTTATTTAAACTTTTTTTTATCTCTAGTTTTATTTATTCTTTCAAATTTTATAATATTTATATTTTATCCCTATATAATTTACCCACCATGTATGTCACCGGGTGCTAATTTTATTTATGCATTGAGCATACTTGAAAATGCGTTGCCTTACCGGGAACAAAGAATGAAACCCATTAATTGTTGCCTAAATAGAATTTTAAACAAAATCACTAATTTCAAGATTATGAAAGTACTAGTAATTTTCCAATCCCTAATAATATTTAGGAAATTTGATTAACAAGATCTAGAAGTGTGGCAAGGATATACTACCTTTTAAAATCAGGCCGTCCACTAAGCTCCTAAGAAGAAATGCCTTATTAAAATTAATGTTAGAGTTGAATGGCTGAATCGGTTGGTGCGTTTGTTTTGATCTGAATAGTTGAATCGGTCAAATGATTGAGCTGAATGGTTAAGTCAGATTTTTTTAGCTGAATGGCTGAATGAGTAAAAAAAAATTTAAAAAATTAAAAAAAATATTAACTATTATATTAATTAATATTAAATAAATTTATAACAATTTTAAATTTTTTCAGAGGGGTAAAATAATAAAATTTTGTCATTCAGATGTCTCAGACATGTCAATTATCAAACAACTTTTTTCATTCAGATTCAGATTCAGCTCATTAAGATTCAGATTCATTCAGTTTTTATCAAACACTCCATAAAAATTTAGGAATCTTAACTAAAGATATATTTGATGTCTAAATACGTACCCAATTTTCAAAATTAAAAAAAAAATAAAAAAAATCAAACGTAATAAGAAAATGTTTACATTTAGCCACTAAAAAGAATAGAATTCAAACGCTATAGAAGTAGTCAAAGAAAAATTAGTTTTGTATATAGCTTACCTTTAACGTTGTTCATTTATTTTACCGCATCATGAAAGGCATAGGAATAAAGACATGATAACATATTAGAAACAGAAATAAAATTAGTAGAGAGGCAATTGTCCACAATATTAAATACTCATTTTGTTCCATATTATTTGATTATTATTGACTTTTTAAAGGTAATTTAAAAAAAATTTAAACTCAAAATTGACATAAATTCTTTTAATTTAAATCAATACAACGATGAAAATTGTAAACAATCTAAAAAGTATTACTCATTGTAAGTTTTATTGTTTTATAATTTTTAATGAGTCATCTTAATTTTGCTTTTGAAAATGTTTCAAACAGACTCTCAAAAATCAATAATTGTGTTATAATTTGAAACGGCGGGAGTAGTAGCTAACAGTAACAAAACAAAAATTCAAGCAAATTAGCAAAATTAGGAGATGAAACAGCAAACGCGGTATATGGAAAAACATCTATTGATAAGATTATAACAAGTTAATTGCTTAATTAGGAGTATCAAATTAATTGGTCTGGTTGTCATTATCGCGGTCGGCAAATTAATCAATGACAAATAATTTAATAGTATTATGTTTATTGTAGGAATCAAAGATGGTATGCAAATGAGTATCAGTTAGCAGTCCGTGATGGTGATGTAAATCTAGACAGATCACCAGTTCAATTGGTTTATTCGCCAAGGAAAATGATAGGAATGAAAAGTAATACTATGCCACAAAGACTCAGACATGGGCTACTGTAATCAGGAAAAACTTATAGATAAACTACAAAGTACATATTTAAGAGTATAATAAAGTGCCAAATGTGCCAAATATGCCAAACGAAACAATTAAGAAACATATACTTGTTTGAAAATAATAAAGCAACAAAAATAATACTAGTAAAAAAAAATTGAAAAAAAAAACAATGATACAAGACACAAATTTTACGTGATTAATCCAAAAGTTGGATTATATACATAGTTGGCATAAAATCAATCCAAGAATACTAATTCAATCCGAAAATACAAAACTATCCCTAAAATTTTGGGTCGGGGCCGCTCCTTTGGAACCCATCTAGTTTAAGCAGAGGTAAAAAATAATAAAATATCCTAATAGTAGTTTTACCGTCATTTCTAAATTAAAGTCGGATTAGGATTCACTAATAATAATACTAATAAAATATATCAAACAAGCGACGTATATGTTTACTTTATTGCTAATTTTGTTTATGATCCGCTATATATACAAAGAACAAGAGGTGCCTGGCCAAGAAACAGCGCAGGACAATAGAAGAGATGGCCACCCTTTCTCTTCAGACATGCACAGTTCAGCAACCTCGTGCAATAATCAACAGAATTCATATATTTTTCCACTTCATAGTCATAATTGGCCTACTCTATTACAGAATCTCTAACATCTTTTATGGTGATGGAAATGTACCAGTTTTAGCATGGGGCCTTATGACCACAGCTGAGCTTATATTTACCTTCCTTTGGTTTCTCACTCAAGCATTTCGCTGGAGGCCAGTGGCTCGGACAATTTATCCAGAAAATCTTCCAGGGGATGAGGAGTTACCAGGGGTTGATGTGTTCATATGCACAGCTGATCCCACTAAAGAGCCAACTATAGAGGTGATGAACACGGTGTTGTCAGCTATGGCACTTGACTATCCACCGGATAAGCTCGCCGTGTATCTGTCTGATGATGGTGGTGCAGCCTCAACACTGGATGCGATTACAGAAGCATGTTCATTTGCAAAGTCTTGGCTACCTTTTTGTAGAAAATATGGGATCAAGACCAGATGTCCGGAAGCATATTTTTCTAAATTTGGCGATGATGAACGTCTTCTGAGGAGCGATGAATTCAAGGCAGAGGAAGAAAATATTAAGGTAAAAAGAACTAGGCCACACAAAAGTGAAAAAAATGAAACATAGATTATAGCATCATCAGATTAGTAATCAGTATAGAAATGTGAAGACATGGTTAACTGATTCTATAATCTCTGCAGTCGAAATATGAGCTGTTCAAGATAAATGTTGAAAAAGTTGCCACAGAAGATGCCGTTGTTCATGATCGACCCCCTCACATCAAGGTATGTAATAAATCAAAAATATATTATTCAAATTTAAGCACTTATAACTGAGAAAGAAAATGGAAAACTAGAAAGATGTGTGTTTAATTACTTAAAGAGCTAAAATTTATCAGATTAAATGGTAAAAGATGTTTAAGCGACAAATAAACATTAGGCCAAAAGTTGGATAAAATATTTGTGACTAAGTTTCTGCGAAATACATCTCATATCGTATTATTCAAGGTTATAATTTCAATATTATCGTACAACTTGACATTTAAAGAATTACTGGAAAGTGCATGCAGTTCAATGCTTGACAGTCTTGATTAGTTTTCAAACCTTGATTTTTCTGTCTTTGCTAGTTAATTATTCTGATCACGCTCTATTAGTCTTACAAATTTTGGGAGTGAAATACCTTCTAGGAATGGTGGGGGTATCATTAGATCTTCTAAATAAGCCTCCAGCCATAAGCTCTTGTGATAATGTCCAAGCACTAACTGAACATAAAATAGTGCTGCCTGCTTAATAGTAGAAAGGTACAATATAGAAAATTATATGGAGGTTTAATCTACTTGATTATACTTTATTACCTACTAAAAGTTAAAATAGATACTTCCACCCAGTCATGTCAGACAATGATCAAGAAAAAGAATATGAGAAATCAGCAGAAAGTAATCAATTTTTCAGTTAAAAAAAGAGGGAAAAAAACTTTTATCAATTTGTTTATTGCTTTGTAGGTAATACATGATAATAGCAAGGATGTAAACAATGATGACGGCCAAAATAAGATGCCTCTTCTTGTTTATGTATCCCGTGAGAAAAGACCATCTCGTCCTCATCGTTTCAAGGCTGGAGCCCTCAATGCGCTTGTATGTATTGTATTCCTACTCTCTTTTCTCTCCATCTCCTTCACATAATGACAATCAATTTGTTACTAATTTCTATCAGCTTCGAGTTTCTGGCATAATGAGCAATGCCCCCTACATAATAGTGTTAGATTGTGATATGTACTGCAATGACCCTGCCTCAGCCCGACAAGCAATGTGCTTCCATCTGGACCCTGAGATGTCTCGAACTCTCTCTTATGTACAATACCCTCAAATTTTCTATAATGTTAGTGAAAATGATATATACGACGGCCAAGCAAGATCAGCATACAAGGTGCAGTAACTTAGACAAATTGCTACTCCTTGTGTTTTCGTTACAGATAATTAAGTGATTTTTTTTTGAGGTTCAGCTATGATTGATAACAATATTTGTAACATCCATATAACAGACAAGGTATCAAGGTATGGATGGACAACGAGGTACAGTTTGTGCAGGAACTGGTTATTACTTGAACAAAAAGGCATTATATAGTAGTCCCAATCAAGAGGGTATGCTTAATTATATTTCTTGCAAGCAATTGAGCTAGCAGTATATGTACTCTCAGTATATTTATGAATAACTATGATAGTGAAAACTCATCAATGTTTATATTGCTTTCCTTTTCCATTGTATTTCACAGACAAGTTTCTGCTCGAACCAGAAAAGAATTTTGGTATATCTAGAGCGTTCATTGCCTCACTAAAAGGTAGTGACAAAGAAGATACCTCCGGAGTGAGAGACTTGTCAGAAGTAATTATAGAAGAGGCCAAAATTCTGGCCTCTTGCGACTTTGAGAAAAACACACAATGGGGTAAAGAGGCAAGTGCAGTGTTATACTAATAATACTCATATGTTACTATAACATAATTTTAGGTTGTTTTTCCTTAACCTTCAAACTTGTGTTGATGTGATGGCAGATTGGCTACTCCTATGATTGTTTGTTGGAGAGCACATTCACGGGGTATCTTTTGCACAACAAAGGGTGGCGTTCCGTCTATCTTTATCCAAAAAGGCCATGTTTCTTGGGTTGCACCACCATTGACATGAAGGATGCTTTGGTCCAACTCATGAAATGGTCCTCTGGATTGCTTCAAGTTGGTCTCTCTAAGTTTAGCCCTGCCACATATGGTATGTCAAGGATGACCATTCTCCAAAGTATGTGCTACGGGTATTTCACATTTTTACCCCTTTTCTCAGTTGCTTGCCTATTATATGGAATTATTCCTCAGCTATGTTTCTTGAGTGGCACTCCCTTGTACCCAAAGGTAAATGATGACAAGTTTGGATTATCTTTCTTTTATTTCCTTTTTTGTGTCTACTAAGGTCACATCTATTAATTCCCACTAATTTTAGAAATTTTTTATTCAGAGTAAAATTAAATACAAATATTTGCCTGTCAACTTAAAACTATTTTAGCATTCTCTGCTTTCAATTGTTGTTGCAGGTCTCAGACCCATGGTTTTTGGCATTTGCAACAGTATATACATCATCCCTTTGTCAGCATTTGTACGAAGTACTCTCTAGCGGTGGCACAATTAGGACATGGTGGAATGAACAAAGAATTTTTATGATAAAGTCAGTTACAGCTTTGCTGTTTGGATGCCTAGATGTTCTAATGAAGTGGGTGGGCATACAAAAAGCGAGTTTTAGGCTGACAAATAAAGCCGTCGACCAAGAAAAGCTCGAAAAATATATGAAAGGCAAATTTGACTTCAGTGGTGCAAAGATGTTCATGATTCCACTGACATTATTAGTCATACTGAACGTGTTATGCTTTATAGGTGGAGTGAAAAGGGTAATAGGCAAGAAAAACTTTGAAGAGATGTTTGCTCAGGCTTTTCTTTCCTCCTTCATTCTAGTTCTCAGTTTTCCTATACTCAAGGGGCTCATACCAAAGAGAAACAAGTGAAATCATTCACTCTGACTACTTTTGTTCCTTCCACAGCCTAAAGCTATTTCTTCTACTGATCGACTACATTGTTGCTGCAGAACGGGAGTTGTAAACGTGGCATACTTTATTGAAAGCAAATGTAGACTAAAGTTTTACCTAAAGTAGAAGACATACTACGTAATAAACCCATGTTACTGCATAAGTGATATATAAGTGTTTCGAAAAATATATAACTATCTAGCCATGCATGCATTGTCATACGTTACTGCTTACTTCAATTACGCAACATTACTTCAAATTTTATATGTTGGTAGAGTAAAACAGATGGAAAAACTTAACGTTGATCATCTAACAAATTTTAATCAAAATAAGTCATAATTATATCATGGGGGTGTTTAAGGGATAAAATAGTACTCACTTTTCACACATGTTTTTATCAAATATCTATCGGGAAATGATATTTTTACATGTACATTTGATATTTTCACATGTGTTCTTTCCACATGAAAGTGACCCTTTCCACTCTCATATGAAAGGTGACCATATAGAAATATCAAATATTCTTGTGGAAATAGTGCTCCCCATATCTATATGCTATGCTCGTCGATTGGAAGATGCTGCCAAAGTGAGAAAGATAAGAGAGTTGCGCCAAGAAAGAAGCTGTTAATAGCTTGGTGGAGACTGGAGATTGAGAATGGTGTCCACAAGTTTGTGGCTGACGAGGATGACACCCACAGAGGAGATCTTCAAAATGTGAAAACTTAAAATTAGTCTTAGAATTATGATAGTATTTAGGTGATAAAGAAATTGTTACAAAAGATAAATACAAAATGATATAAAATGATGTGATTAATTGTAATTGGTTATTATTATTAGGTCTACCCATATATGGTGGATCATCAACTAATTATACTTTGTTACATTCTTTTGTTACATTCTTTTGGTAAGATTTTTTTATCACCATAGTAATACTCTAAAATTAAGGAATTAAATACATAAGTTACTATTAGAATTAAGATCAAATATTGCAAATGATCTTACAGAAATTAAAAAATAATGGAAAATAAACAACAAAAGATATAGTCAGATTTATCAAATTATGGTTAGACATGTTTGTTTGATATATTAATATATGTGTTTTACACAATCTACAATAATTCACAAATCAAATAATGTTATATAATAATTAAAAAATCCTATATACTATAACATGAGTTCAAACCTACGAAGCTGAAAATATTTGTCAAATCCAAGATTGAATTACTAATAAATCCCCAAGTCAAAAAAGTATGAGTCAATATATCCCAATAGTTACGTACCACATATATTCTAGGAATGTTCTTTCGTTAGGGTACACACACCACATATACCCCTTCAAAAATTAAATGCAATGAAAGATAACCAAATTAGTGTTTAATATAATTAATTGTTAAGGATAATATGGAAAATTGAGTAAATATTAATTCTTCTTTAGATTTTATATATTGCAGAATTAAAAAAGAACCAATTTATTTCCCAAAAACGACAGGAACGGAGGGAGTATAATGGAATGGATAACTAAAAAGAACAAAGTTACTTGCAGGCGGAAAAAGGGAACGAAAGAAAAGAACAAAAAGAAAATAAAAAAAAAGAAGGGAATGTACATCACCTCATGACATAGTAATTAATGAATGATACGTGTATTCGAAACACATTTATAAAATTGTGTTATTACGTAGTCACGTTTATGATGAAACATATTGTAAAATTATACCCACAGGTTGACATTGAATTCTAATATAATTGTTAATATTTCAATTTTTATAATATTATAGTTCATTTCAAATATTTGTAAAACTGTCTCCACTATCTAACAAATTTTAATCAAAATAAGTCATAATTATATCATGGGGGGTGTTTAAGGGATAAAATTGTCATTTTTCACACAAGCCGACGGTGTTTTATCAAATACTTATTGGTGAAAGTCCAATAATAATCTAGAAGGGGGGAGGAGTGAAGGAATGAGTAGTTGACTGTTATATATCTACATGAAAATATAAAATTTCTCCGAAACTCTCCTCATATAATTAGTAAATGATCCCACATTTACGCAAAACAGATTTTTATGAAAATATTAAAATCTCTATATGAAAATATTAGTTGTCTATTAATAATTGTCAAAATAGGCTTCCAAAGGAACCACCTCACACTATAGATTCCATATCAAACACCAACACTTTATTCTTTATTATATTCCCTGCTTTCACTTCACTTGTCTTTTCCTTTGTCATGAGGTTTTCAAGTATGGAATCACTCTGAATTAGAATCAAAAGCAGAGGCAATTAAACTTGGCCAAACATCTCACCAAAAATATTTCTGAATCATATTCTCTCCCCCAAATAAAGGCAATAATGAAGCGTGCCATCTTCACCAAGACTAATTAATAATCTCAAGGAGATCATGAACATCTCAACCCCTTGGAAATTGGAATCGAAAGTTGACCCTTTTCGTAATTTTTTAAACTTTTCCTGATCTACGGCTTCATTTGCAAACTAAATCTCACTTCTTTTATGCTCAGCCACTTCAAATGGAACATATTGTGGCGCAGTTAGGAATGGATGGGAGCCCTCTCCTACCCCTACCCCTACCCTTACCCTTACCCTTACCTCTACCCCTACCCTTAATTCTATCCTTGACTCTACCTATACTCGTACGTCGTACCCTTTTATAGCATAATATATAAATTTTATGATAATATTGATATTGGTCCTTCTCTATGTACCAAAAAAAAAGAAGAAGATATTAATCCCTCTTATTATATAAATATTTTAGTAGTAAGCTCATATTTTGATAATAATTATTTATATTATAATATACCTAAAATAATATGTAAAATTTATTTTCAAGATTCAATACATGTCAAAGTTTAATTATAATTTTCAAAGACAAGTAAATAAAGTAAATATTAAAAAATTAACTTAGCCTTAAAGTCAAATAGATAAGATCAAAATTATGGCCTTAAAGTCAAATAGATAAGATCAAAATTATGATTACAAAATTGGTCTCTCATGTTATCGTAAATATACATGTTATTATTGAATTAGTATGTAATAAAAATTTTAGGTTTTACTATAATATTGAATAAATATAATGATGACATGTATTGATGCATTGAAAATTTTTTGAGACCCTTAACTTTACTCTAATTTGAATGTAGGGATGGAGTCAAAAGCGGAGTCGTAATAAGAGTTTTCGTCAAATAAACTTCAAACAGACATAACTTTTGATATAGAAAGAATAACGGACCCATAATATATCAAATAGAAACTAGTGACATGCCTTACAAGACACATCGCCTTCAGCTATTACGTATGCCGTTTAAAGCCGAAAAGACGTATTTAAAGTGGTCATATTGTCGGTCAAAGTTTTGGTCAAACTTTGGACTACTTTTTATATTTTAATAATTCATTATTATCTTTTGTAATTAGAGTTGGAAAGTGTTTTAAACTATAAATATGTTATCTTAGGGCTTGGGAAATATTCTTTTGACAATTATTATTAATATTAACGTGTTTCTCTTGGAGAATTCGTTACTTCCCTTTGTGCGCAAAAATTTATTTATCTATGTATTAGTAGGCTAAACTAATCATAGGATAAATTAATCATAGTAATCCGTTGTGTCAGATATTAAAACTGTTTGACGTAGAGGAATTCATATGTATGTCAAAGCTAAAAATATATACAGCTTTATTCTGAATTTAAATTTTTTTTAGTGTTATATTAATATTTTTATTGTTGAAAACTTTTACATAAATTTTTTAGTCTCCTCCCACACAAATTTTTGGCTACACCCCTAAATGCATTGGAACGAGCATGAGGCATAACTAACTTTATCGTCCATAGGTTCTGTTCATTTTGCAATGTCCTAAGTTACGTTTGGATTGAAAGAATGGAATGAAGAGTGGAATGATTCATTCCATTCTAGTTGGAATGAGTTATTCCATATCATCTCTCTCCCTCAACGAACCAAACACAGTTTTTTTCATTCCAATCGCAACCAAACACAATTTTTTTTCATTCCATAAGAATGAGTCATTTCATTCTCCCTCCAATTCCACCAATCCAAACGTAGCATGAGTGTGCCACTAGTGAAATGTAACCTTGTAGTATTATGCTGAGATGAGAAATGAACTGACTAAGTAAGATTATAATTCAGCAGGTCTAGTCTACTAATTAAGATCAATAACAATATTCATTTATCCGTCACTATTGTTTAGGTACTTCAACAGAATTAATAGGAGATTAAGACACTTTTTTTGTAAATAAACAAGACCAACAAATTAATCTTAGCTGTAAAAATTTTAAAATTTCTATCTTGAGGAAATGGTAGGATTTTCCCAACAGAGATGTATCTGCTCTCATGTAAGGCAACTACTGCATATGAATTTTGATGCTGACTCCTAGCTAGATCGAGGAATCTATAAAAATCTAGCCGTGGTTAAATTCTATATTCTGCCAACTTTTTTACTTTTGGTAGTACTATTACCCTTCCAAAATTATATATAAATTTATAAAATTACTTTAAACGGAAAAAAAATCAAGCATATTCATATTTTACTAAAAATATAGAAGTTAAAAATGAGAGATTTGTGCTACGACTAGTGGTAATAGAGACAAGGTATTTCATTACCGACCTTGAAGTCAAATAAGGTATTGAAAGGAAGTATTTTTTGATATCTTTAAATATATTTTCATAAGAGGTCGCAAACATAAATAATAAATGGTTTTAAATTCATGTAAAATAAAATTTACAAGAAAAATAAAATTTATTTGAAAAAATAACAATTACTCTACCTTAAACATAATTTTGAGCTAATGCATTTATTTTGCAACGTATAAGAAACAATTGGCAAAATACGATTTTTTGGGATATAGGCCCAAAAGGCCCGACTAGGCCCAACTAACTCCAGGCTCAAAGATCATAAGGCCCAAACCCGTTTGGTAAATAGCATGTAAAGGAAGCTGAAGAGTTTTTATTAGGAGGTCTAGGTCTTCCAATTGAGAAAAGGACCTTCCTATACATTTTTGACACGTGTACAATAATTATTTTTTTAATCAATAGCCCATAACATGTGGGGGGCAGTTTGCATTAATTATGTATGACCATTACACGTGTCGAAAATGTATAGGAAGGTCTTAGGAAGACCTGAACCTCCTAATAAAAATTCGAAGCTGAGACATTAATTCTTTGACTAGAGGCCTTCACTATAGTACGAATGTCATTTGATGGGGCACTACCCGCCAATTCACATGGCCTTATCCTTGAGGTGATAGGCTGAAATGTCAGAAACTAAGTTATGTGATTATAAAAAGGTGTTTTTCACGGTAAGTGAAAGGTTAGGCATTTTTTATATTTAAAATTTAAAGCTTGATTATCTATCTTTCTACCATATTCACTAACACTTAGATCGAAGATGTCTTACGACAACTAAAACCATTAATTAATGACGTTTGTACAAATTCAAAAGAATTAAAATCCATATTAAAGATGTATACTTGAAGGTTAAGTGGTCATCAACAATATCTCACCTAAATTGATACGTGTAAGTAACAATTGGCGAAAACCCGTCAGTTGAATTGTTATAGAGATAGATATATTTGTAAACCAAGCTTATAGATTGGAGGACAAGTATTCAAATTTTTCCTTTATTCTTTCCTCTCATCTGTGTAACCGTATTGTCCTTTTGTGAAAGTTCTCTATTAGTTATTAGAAAGAATATGCATAAATAATTGACATGCACATGTATTAGATGGACTTTCTAATTTACACATGATTAAGGAGTGATTTGCAAGTAGACATGCTTAATTTATTTTTATGGTAATTTCAACCGTTATTCTTTTTTGTTTTCTTATGTGATGCATTTTAAATATTTTTCGACTACTTATAGATTTCCTTATTGTACAAACTCTAAAATATTAACCGATAAGACAATTATGAATCATGTACATTTGTGATTTGATTATTCTTATTTTTATCTATTCCATCCGTTCTCAAAAGTATAATAAAATATATTTTTGACATATATTAAGAAAAGATAAAACAGAAGAAAGAGAATAAAAAAAAGTTTCAAATTTATCTTTAGTAGCCCCGCCAAATTAAATAAAATGACAAGTATTTTTTTATATATTAATGGACTCTACTAAATAATAGTCATTTTTTTGAGGATGAAATGAGTATTATAGACGTATAAACTGAAAAGTAATATTAAATGTCCTAATTAAATTTAAATGACCAACTATAAAAACAAAAATTGGGTTTAATAAGTTGATACGTTTCACATCCTACACCTATTACTATATTTCTGTCCACATGATAGTGCAATAAATATAACAACTCTTGTACGTATGGTCATTTATCTTAAGGAAATTGATATTAAATATATATTTTTATTTATTATTTATCCATAGAAATATAAGTTGTTAGTAAAATAGTAATGACATGTAATAAAATTATGAATAGCTCCAACTTTTGTGAATAGCTCTATACCATAATTCGCATCCAACTTATACACCATCCGTTATAAAAAAAAAAGTCTGATTTTTAAAAGTTATAAATATTAAATATATATTTTTATTTATTATTTATCCATAGAAATCTAAGTTGTTAGTAAAATAATAATGACATGTAATAAAATTATGATAATAAATGTAAGAATATTATATTGTTTTATACTACTATTAATTAAAATAGGATTTTTTGTGATTTTTTTTTTACTTCATCACGTTAAAAAATACTTTGGATCCTTTTTATAATTTAGTCCTGTAATTTTTTTTCCTCTTTCGGTAAACAATAAATGTATTTCCTTGTGCAATGTTAAACATTATCATTAGGGACGAAGCCACATTGAGAGGAGTGAATTAAATTTTTTTTTTTAAAAAAATAAGTGTAATATATTAAATGATCCAACTAATTTTTTTATAAATTTTCTAATCTACGGGGTCAAATTAAAATATTTATAATTTTCTCAATCTCATTAACTCCTACTCATTCATATATGCATCCCCTTCTAATATTCTTTAAATAATTAATAATTTAATTTATGTTATTTTTTAAATAATTAAAAAAACAAGTATTTATGAACAACTTTGTGCTTAGAAAAATATATTAAGGGTCAATAAAGTGTATATACATGATGTTATTATTTATTATATTAACATTGTAGCTAAATACATTTTTATATATACAAGTGAAAAGTGCAAAATTATTCAAAAAATTTGTTCAGAGGTAATCCACTCTAAATTATTAATAATTTTACAATATTTTAACCCCACTAAATAAACATTCTAGCTATTGCTGATTATCATGCTTCAGAGTTTAGATAATGAATTAGGTGGTGTTTGATTGCATTGCATCTTAACAGTCCATCACTTAAATACATCATAACAACTCATATTTTTGTATTAAGAGATGTTTTGAATAGTTTAAACTCCTATTTGTATGTTAATGGTTTAGCGTCATTCAGAGGACATTTTTTTTATCTCAATTTTAAATATTAAAATGTATTAAGAAATAGTATATTAAGATGCATTAAGATTTATTCAAACACCACCTTAGTGTCAACCCATACCATATTTATTGGTTCAAATGTTCAAATATGTTGGATCCAAGCAATTCAAGAAAAACCCGAATGCGACCCACCCAAAACGCTAACTGCCTAACACCTGTGTAGGGCCCACATAGTGTTTAGCCAATCAAACACAAAACAAGTCCAAGGTATCAAACCAGCCCTTGTTCTACTTGCTTTCGCACAGTCACCCAACCGTCCATGTGTAAAATACGTTTTATGTAATAAAATTTATACATAAATACCATCTCCAGAGGTTTTTTCATTTTTCTGCAATTTTTTTTTTCGAGCTATCAATTTTATTTTCATTTTTCTTTGTAGCAGAGAGAAAAGAGAGAGAGAGGGAGGGGGGAGGAGCCAGCAAGCTCTTTGTTTTCATATCTCCTTCTCACTGTTCTTCGTTTAAATGTATAAAAACTCAACACCTATACTTACATATTTATATAATATAATAATTATATAAATATAAATTATTTTATTTCGCCTCTGCTCTGCTGCTCTCCTTCGACCTCAAAAATCTCTTTTTCTCTCTTCATCCCTTTAGACCTTAACAACAGCTATCATCCCATTGACGAAGCTCTGTATTTGCTTCAGGTTCGTTTTATTAATCGATCTGGGTGTCGTGATTTTATTTCTCTTGGGATTCCCGATTTGGCTTTTGGGGTTTTAGGGTTAGCTTTCATCTGGGATTCTAGATTTTTTTTAATCTTCTAATTGTTAGTGGCGATGGATTGTTGTGGTGTTGATTGTTGAGGCTTTGATCGAATTGGGTGTATCTCCTTTAATTTAAGTTAAAGGTTTCTCTTTTGTCTTCAGTTTGTCAATTTTTGCGCTAATTAGGTCCTCTCTTACTGCTGATTTTTGAATTTTGCAAATTCAGAATTAGGGTTTATTGGTATTTGTGTTTGTAGATGTGGGTTTATAAAACCCTTTGATGCAATTGTGTTATTCACTCTGAATTTGTAACCTGGAGAATCGAAAATGCTGATGTTAAGGATATTGTTGGCTTGTCTTGAAAGAGACACATTTTTATGTGGAGTACCATTTGGGGAATCCAATATCAGTTTGAGATTGAGAAGATGGAGCACTGAATTTGGGGCTTTTTATAATCATTTTAAGTTATGCAAAATTATGTTACTAAATTTTAATTGTATTGATTAGTAGGATTTGTTTCGTTCGCTGCAGCTGAAGTTCAGGAGTGTGTAGTGTAGGGAGTTGTGGGTGGGAATGGCTGGGACTGTGGGTGAGGAGTCTGGAGTTGGAAGGTCCTTGGAGGGAATATCAATCGGGCAGCAGCAGCGTTGTCAGTCCAGTGAAGCTTTGGCAGAGTGGCGGTCTTCCGAGCAACTGGAAAATGGAACCCCTTCAACTTCACCCCCTTACTGGGACACTGATGACGATGATGACTGTGGTGTGCTGTTTGTCTCCTTAAAGCTTAATTAGTCTCTATGTTTGTAGTTTTGAATTGGCAACTAAAGTAGAAATCAAAAGTAATAGTGAGAGAAAATATGGCATTCAGCTCAGCTTTTTTCTCATCAACTATAGGGTAATAGCTCGAGGCCTGGTTTTAACCTTAATTTCAGACATAATTCTTTTCTCTCTATGGGGATAGAGCTGGCAATTCTCTTGGTTTGCAGTTTTTCTGATGCAATTATGACTGTTAAATATTAGTGAAATGTTTTAATTGTATTTTACGCTGATTAAGAAATAAAAGTCTACCCCAGATTACCCTGTATATGTTTTAAATTATCATTAATGTGAGTAGTTTCAATTTAATCCATGACAATTTTTTAGGCTTATAATGATTATTTCTTTTAGTCAATTTCTCTTTCCTTCACTTTCTCTATCATGACAAACTCACTTTTTAAGAAAATTTTCTCTCTACATTTTGTTAGACAAACCTCCTTTTTTCCCTATGAATTGCATAAACCGAATATCATATGGATGGAAATTGATTATATGAAGCAAATTGTCCCGTGTAAACAAATTATGTTTACCTTAAAGCCCATTTTACTTTTCCTCATCTTTCGGCATGGGAATAGTTTAGTTGTGGGCAGCCCAGAACCTCCTACATGACCAAGAAATCAATACATTTTCATTTAATAAACATAATGCCTTTTCAAATCAGTTTCAAATTTGCACATGATTTCTGGTTGGATTTTCAGCTTTACACTTCGTGACAAGTATGCCACCGACTATATACACACACACACACTTTCACCGTCCCACCTTTTCTTAAAATTTGTATTTTTACAAGATGCTGTTAATTTATATATGACAGACATCAGACTCCTCATTTGTATCCGTGAGGTTGTAATCACAGATAAAAATGAATGAATTTATAAATTTCAGAAGAATTTTGAAGCAACTTTTGTTTCAAGTTAATACGTATGGCTTACTATGCTTTATAAATTTTCTATGTTGGTGCAAATTCTGTATCGCTGCTGTGGTTGATCATTCATTACTTCCTTCACTGAACTGCAGGGCCAAAACCTTCTGAACTATATGGGAAGTTTACATGGAAGATAGATAAATTTTCTCAAAACAACAAGAGAGAACTTCGCAGTAAAGAATTTGAGGTTGGCGGCTACAAATGGTAGGGGTTGTTATAACACATTGTTTGACAAACTTTGTTTCTTGCTTTCTTATTTTTCTGTTATAGTTTCTCTCATTATGTATTCTTGTTCTTTTTACACTATTTAGACCAATAATTGTATTACTCCCGAGTTTTATAGTGTGTACGTTTTGTCTTAACATATTATATATATGCATATGCTGTCACAATCATAGATTGTGCTCTGAGTCCTGTATTATGAATTATGTGAAACTAAAGATGAAGAGAAGATGTGGAGAGAGTTTGAAAATGTTACAAAGATGCCACTAACTAACTACAGTTGTATAACCACCTTTCCCGAATAATTGTTAATGAAATGCTAAAGAAGTCACTGTGACAGACTTCTCCCCTTAAGATAATCCATGTTCACATGGATGATGATTGCAGCAGCTACAACAACTTCTCTAGTGACATATCCACCATGGTTAAAACGGAAGCCCAAGAACTTGTTCTTTATATTTATTGAATTGAGTTGTTTATATAGTGTCCATACAAAACCTCCAAGTTCCATCCTTTTGTTTTGACAACGAAAAATATAGACGCAAAAGGAGAGAGTCTATGTCTAACGATCCCAGATGTAAGCATTTCAGCCACTAGTTTTTCAATTTCATTCTTTTTCTTAAAAGAGTACGTACATGGCCTTATAGAAGGTTCAGCATGTGGCTGGAGGTTTATTTGATGATCTAAGAATCTCTTAAGGGCTACGATTTTGGTTCAACAAAGTCATCTTAATAATGGACAAGCAATGCAACACTTTGAGTGTCAAGAGATGATTGAGGATGGTCAGTTTCTATGGAAAGAGTTGACCTATAGGTTCAAGAGTGGGATGCATAAGGACTGAGCAGTTCTAAAATGAGCTAGGCAGACCTAGATGGCAGAGGGAGCTTTGAGCACCTAGGCCTTGTGGACGGGGCTAAGCGTTTTCCTAGATGGAAGCCTAGGCGACTTCCCCAGGCGGAGTAGTTTTATTATTTTGTTCATATTTGTAATAAAATTAAGTTTATTACTGTTTTTTGTATTTAACTATTTAGAAAAAATTAATGTTATATTTATGAAAAAGTAAAAGTTTAGGGGTTGCTTTAAGAATTATCAAGTTATGGGGCCAAGTTTGAATAGTGATAAAAATTTTGGGTATCTAATAGTAATTTTCAAAATTAAAAGGATAATATCAAATGTTACCACATCACACGTGTTAAAATAAAACAGATTGCAACAACACATTCTTCAGGGAAGAGGAGGAAACAAGTTGCAATTATGGCGATGGATGGCGACATTATTGGCATTAGATGGTCAACCCCTAGGTGGCTAGGCGGGCGCCTAGAACCTATTCACCAAGGTTGGGCGGCGCCTCAACCTTGTTTTAGAAGCACCTATTCACCAAGGTTGGGTAGCATCTAGTGCCTAAGTGGTGCCTATATCTTGTTTTAGAACACTGGGACTGAGTGAATCAAGACCATCATACCATGATGTTGATGTCTAGAGGACTCAAACATTGCTTCTCCTGTGATCATCTTGAGGCAGACTTAACTGTTTTGGGGTTGACCCTTGACTATAATCTCTTTTACATCCTCCTTGAAGATCATTTGTAACAGCTGGAAATCAACGATTTGGGCCCTAGCTGTTGGAGGCTGCAGCCACTGAACTCCTAACACAGCATCCTAGATTTGCATTTATATACTTCAGATTTTATCATTCAAAAAAGGTGTGGAATGTTGAAAGTTGTTAAATCTCATTTTTTCCTTCCTAATAGTATGTATGCTCTCTCTCTCTCTCTCTAATTTCTGCCTATCACTTTCTTTATCTCTATCCACATCTTCTTTCTTCCTCTTCAATTTTACGTAATTCAGTTACAGGGCTCAAATCGCACAGTTCTGATTGTGACATATACACATTAGATTTATTATCTACTCAGCCTAAGCTTGTGGGCCTCTTTGGCACTTTGAAACCCACTGCCTAATCACCGTGTCGATTGGTACGGGACCATTATTATGATATTGAACATGCATATATAATTTCTAAACAACAGTTGTGCTTAAAAAGTGTACCTCAAGACCTGGGCCTGTTTATGAGGTTTAACTAGTTTTGAGCAGCACAGTCAAAGGCTTGATAGGAACTATTAGAATTTTTGGACAATGGGTCCTCCTAATGTTACCTTTCTCAGAGAACCCCGTCTATTTTGAAATCTGTCAACCTGGCAATAGTTGCACCATACTGTTGCTTACTTGCTTGTGATATCCTCTCACTTTTCTGATGTTTCTCGTATGCTTTCTGGGGTACTTAAAGTTTTATGATTGACTCTTGACCTTTTGCGTTTACGGGCCTCTTTCCCCATAACTGAAAACTGTATGTGTGCAGCATGTGTAATTTTTATTATCCATGCGGTGGACAGTGAGAACTATGTTCATGTTATTTATGAGTATTTTCCAAACTATGGGCACACTGAGGATATTTATATTATATTATCTCATACAGCATGCTAATGGTTTTGCTTATGATACAATTGATGCGGCATGCTATATCAGAGTGATGTTATGCGACAGGCTACTCTCTTTATCTAAAAAGAATAAGCTGCTTTTATGTTGACAGGTACATCTTAATTTACCCCCAAGGCTGTGATGTCTGCAATCATCTCTCGTTGTTTCTCTGTGTTGCCAATCATGACAAGCTTCTTCCAGGTATTAATATAAGATTATACAAGGTATTAATATAAGATTATATAATACATAAATTTGATTGAGTTTATTGTTTTTAAATTATCATATGGCTTTTACTTTTGTTAAACAGGATGGAGTCATTTTGCCCAGTTCACAATTGCTGTTGTGAATAAAGATCCGAAGAAATCTAAGTATTCTGGTTAGTTGGTAATTGTCTAGATATAGGTCAGCTGTTATTATCTCTTTTGCTGATAATTTTCAGTTTTAATGCACTGTATTCAATGTACAGATACATTACATCGATTCTGGAAGAAGGAGCATGATTGGGGATGGAAAAAATTTATGGAGTTGTCGAAAGTTTTGGATGGGTTTATTGACGCTGACACTCTCATAATTAAAGCTCAAGTCCAAGTTATCAGGTTTTACACTCGTCATTCTTGCACGCCTTTTTAAACTGTTATTTATGTTGTTTTACTGCAATATTTTTTTCTGCTTGAAATTATATGTTATTAAATGCAACTTCTGCTGTACTTCCGAAATACATTTGGCTTTATGAACCTAGTCAAATGTTCATTTTGACACAGGAGTTTTCATGCTGCCTTACTGGGGTAATAGTTTATCTTTCGATAATTCCTTCTTTTCATAATTATTTTCCCGTCATTTAAGATCCTTTTCCATGCTCTTTTTTTTTATGTTTCGATATCCTATTCTATTAGGAACCTTGTTATTTTGATGCCAATTAATCTCCACTTTTACATAAAAAATAGTTATGCCTCTACTGTTACTAGGGACAAAAGTGAGTTATTGGTAGTAATCATGTTGTGTTGTTTTTTGGAAATGATAATACTGTAATGCTGCAGGTAAAACATATTCCTGCGTGGCTTACAGGGTTTGACATTCTTGTAAACATATGTTTGCACCTTGTTACATCTTTTTTTTGTGGCATATGAGCGGATTTGTAATTTTAATGTAAGTAGTGTATACCAAGGGTTTCCTCTTTATCTACCATGGTGAAAGTGACATTTTTTCCATGTTATATTAGCTCATGTAAATTCACTTATCAAAAATATAAATAAAATGAACTAAAATAGTTGACGCAGGTCCTCTTGTAATCGTTAAACAATAAACAAATGTCTTATATCTTATATTTTTCTAATATTTTCATCATTTCTGACTTAATAGTACATTTTGTGAGGTGCAATGCTATCTTCCCCCCCTCTCCCTTGTGGCCTTGTAACTAACTCCAGCTTATTTCATTCATTTGTAGGGAAAGAGCAGACCATCCCTTTCGCTGCCTTGACTGTCAGTATAGGAGAGAACTTGTTCGGGTATATTTGACAAATGTAGAGCAAATCTGCCGCCGTTTTGTGGAAGAGAGAAGAGGCAAGCTTGGAAAATTAATAGAGGATAAAGCTAGATGGTCAAGGTAGATGATGTTAATTTTTTACTTATTGTTACTTGATTCTGTAATTGAATATTTTTAACTGAATCACGTACTTTTTAATGGTTTTCTAGGTCCATTTTTCGGATTGATAAAGTAAATATTATGAAGTAAGATGCGAATGGGGGTGTACTCCGATACAGCGATCTATACATCAATTAATACCTGCACCCTTATGCTATGCTGAGACCCAGAAACAATCCTCCTAAAACTTTATACAAGTTTTCAAAAGAAAACTGCTACTCTCTACTTATCAGAAAAGTAAAGAGCTACTCTAAAGAAGTCCAAAAAGGGATAACTGAACCCAGAAAATCTTATAAGCCAGAAAACAGTGACCAAGGGCTTATTCTGATCACTTATCACTTATATAAATTAAAAATCTCCTATTGTTTAAAATTCTTTTTTCTTAGTGCATCTGACAAAGCTGATAAAATTAATTTGTAAATTCAACAAAGGAATTATATATATTCTTATTTTTATATCTGATGATTTTGGAATGAATCAAGTTTTTTGCAGAATAGGATAATTAAAAGAAAAAATCATTCATATAAGCATTGGCCTGTTTATATAATCTACCAACTGTTATTAAAAGGACCTTTTTACAATAAAAATAATTGTCTATATTTATTATGCCAGCTGGTTATTTAAGGGCATTTTTTTAACGTTTTAAATAATAAAGTAGATAAGCACTCTCCAGTTCCAAGAACATGCAATTTCCACTTGGCAGAGGAAATGGAAATTCTCTCCCTTTATTCTCTCAACATGAGGGTTCTTTGTTGCAGTTCTCTCTCTCTCTCTCTCTCAGACACACACACACACACACACACACAGAGACACAAACCCATTCACAGCCACACCTCTTCAGAATAAAAATAGCTGCTGTGTTTGATTCATTCGCTCTCTCTTGGCCTACTAGCGTTTGATGTTGGAACATAAAATTCTCCTATCCGATCTGAAACGAAAAATGATGTGTTTATTGGTTTAGCATGTTAATTTTTAATGTTAATCACATGGCTGCAATTTGATTTAAATTTTTTTGTGTTATACCTGCGTTGTTCACTTTCAATTCCTTATTTGGCATTAGCAACTGTATTGTTTTGAGGCTTGAAAATTTTGACATATTTCCTTTGGCACACACTTAAGTTTTTATCCGCTTATATCCTCTGCTTTTATACTATGATTCGGTTGCCATTTATGCCTTGATTTAATATAATGTGATGTCTTTCAGCTTCTGTGCTTTCTGGCTGGGAATTGATCAAAATGCCAGGCGCCGCATGTCCAGGGAGAAGATAGATTCAGTATTGAAAGTAGTTGTTAAGCACTTCTTTATAGAAAAGGAAGTCACGTCTACTTTAGTGATGGATTCCTTGCACAGTGGACTGAAGGCCCTTCAAGGTCAAACCAAGAGCAAGAAAGGCAGGGGGAAATATTTGGATGCTGAAGAACTACCAGTTCCCATTGTTCGCATGGAAAAAGACACATTTATTTTGGTGGATGATGTCTTACTACTACTTGAGAGGGCTGCCATGGAACCGTTGCCGCCGAAGGATGAGAAGGGTCCGCAGAACCGTACCAAGGTCAGCAGTATGACTTTCATTGAAGATTAGTTTTATTTTGAAGAACTTGTTAGCTCTAAATTCATTTTAATGCTGGTTTTTCAGCACATACTAGTATGATGGTTCTACAATTCTTACTCTTTACATTTCAGGATGGCGGTTCTGGAGAGGACTTCACTAAAGATTCCATTGAGCGTGATGAGAGGCGCCTTACTGAACTGGGTCGTAGGACTATTGAAATATTCGTCCTAGCCCATATTTTCAGGTAACCTTTATATGAGTTATGAGTTTCTGTTGACAAATTCCCTCTTTGTTCTTCAATCTGTTTCTTTTCTTTTATGAATTTTGAGTATCGAACTCATTGTAATATTGCTATGTGTTCTTGCTTGGTATTCCACCAACTCTTTCAGGTGAAAATGCTTTCTGCTTTCTGGATGTTAGCCTGTCTATCACTTGTCAAAAAATATTAGCTAGTCGATCACAGGCAGAATTGTCCTGTCAAACAGAGATTGTTATAGTTAGCGTTTTCTTTTTTACTTTGACAGTCAATTAGTGTGTTGTAGGAAAATTCTAGGAAAATGCTAGACTGCATCATGCAAAATGCCAGTTAGTGTGCATACCAAATTGCTTTTGCTACTGTTAAGCATTTTTTTTTATGATCCTCATCCTCTGTACTGTTTTAACTGTGACAACATTCGACAAAAACAATAATCCTTTGAGGCCACCCGAACATAATTTACTGTGGGCTGACTCGATGTACATGATTTGTGAGGCATTGCGTAAACGCGGTGGTTGGCCCAGTGCACACCCAAAGTTAGATGTCTGTGGGTTCCATTGTCATTAAAAAAAATGATGGGAAGAGTAGTTTAATGTGTGTGTGTATTCATAATATGAGAAAATGTTATCTAAGGCATGCCTTAACTAAGCTTGACTAAGGCTACTTCACAAAACGACGTAGTTTTACCCTTAGGGTTAAGTTTTTCATTTTAGGGTTTTATAAAAAAAATCTTTAATTATAAATTTCATAAAAAACTACGTCATTTTATTAAGTAGCTTTAGCCAAGCTTGGCTAAGGTAATGCCTTAGATTACCTTTCCCAATATATATATATATATATATATATATATATATATTATATAAGTGCCCCTTCATCTCATATTTCCTTAATATCTGCAATTTCTTCATCCAACACAGTGAACACACTGTGATAGCATCATGTGGATTGATAATTTTTTACTGAATTATCAGTTTAATTTTTGACCTAGTTATGTCATTTTGATTACTTGTTATCGTCTCTTATATTTTGATCAGTAACTGACTATACTTTTCCTTCTTCAATTCTCATCTCTTGATGTTGCAGCAGTAAAATTGAAGTTGCATACCAGGAGGCTGTTGCTTTGAAGAGGCAAGAGGAGCTCATACGCGAAGAAGAGGCAGCCTGGATGGCTGAAAGTGAGCAGAAATCAAAACGCAGTGTAGCTGACAAGGATAAAAAATCAAAGAAAAAGCAGGTTTAACACTACATACATATAAACATGGAGTTAAAATATTCTTTATTTTTCTTTTCATTGTCATATAGGGTTTTTTACATTGTCATGTAGAGTTTATTTCCCTGCAACTCTTCTTACATTGTTGAACTCGCCCTCCATATATTGTCTTACTCCAACCTAATCTAAATCCCTTAGACTCGAATAGACTTCTCCATATCTTCAACTTAGCTTTAACACTCATGCTAATCTCATCTATTAGCACAGTATTATCAGCAAATATCGTATATTATGGCACTTCATCCTGAATGTCTTTTATAAGGTATTTATTAACTAGGGCAAAAAGATAGGAGTTTAACATCGATCCTTGGTGCAATCTTATTGTGATTGGGAATCACTTGACGTGCCATCACAAGTCTTCACACATGTTTCCATCTTACATGTCCTTAGACACATCAACATATTTTTTTAAAAAAAAATTCTTAAGAACCCACCTTGGCGGGTCCCTCTTTAGAATTGTATTATATGCATTTTCTAGATTGACGGAACACCAACCAAAAAATACTAGAAAGCTAATTTCTTGGGTTTTATATCCTAATTAGAGTGATTGTTGGTGGCCTTCCCATATTTTTGAACTGGTTACTAAATAGGTGGCCGCCTTCCATAAAGATAACAGTGACTGCTGTTCCTTACCATATTTTACTGTTACTACTACCTTAGGACTTGTCAGCTTTAATGACTGGCAGATGTTCTTGTAGATGGTGGTGGGTGTTGGTGTTTGGAAGGACAATCTTGCGTACCATTCTTTTACCTCTACTTCATATTTAGCTGCATATCTTATGTTCTTATTTTGCACTTCAGGGGAAACAGAAGCGAAATAATCGCAAAGGAAAGGATAAAAGAAGGGATGAAAAGCCTTGTGTTGTGGTAGAAGACAAGCCTGAACAAGAAATCCCTACTGATGCAAGAAATGACTTCTTAATTGAGGAGGCAGAACCCATTGTGAAGCCTGATCCAGTTGAAGATGTTTCTGATGTGTCAGATTCAATAGATTGCGTTCCTCTTCAGCCTGATTCAGAAGACAGAGATTCTAGTCCTGTCAATTGGGATACTGACACGTCAGAAGTTCATCCACCCACAGAAGCCAATAGAAGTGGGGTTAGTGGCATATCAGCTGAAAGGAAGTGTCCTTCCATAATGGATGATAGTTCATCCACATGTTCAACAGACTCACTCCCGTCTGTAGTAATGAATGGGCCGTACAAAGGGAATTCACTTCCGAAACATAAAAGCCAGAAATCACCTTGCAGGTAACATTTCTCTCTCTACTCTTATACTCTTACTTTAGTGTGAACTATAGTCGTCACTTCATAAATTGGTGCTTCGATTCTTATTAGAGGAAGAAACCAAAGGTGTAAAGTGATTCATGAAGCAACTGGATGGGCCACTAATAATCATCCATCTGATGCTTCGTCTGATGTGGGGCATGCAAATGATGCATCTAGGAGTTGCAATGCATATGAGTCAGAGGAGGCTGCTGTAAAATCGTTACAGCAGCATGTGGCTGTGGCTAAGAAGGTGATATACTAAAATATTTTTGTTTTTTTGCTCAACAATTGTTCCCTGTTTTACAGTTGTAGTGAACGGTCATCTGGTGCTTAGAGCACGATTAGACACAAAATTTTGCAATCAGCACTTAAGTATGATTTAGTGTTTTATTCTGCTAATAGATCCCTTTGTTTTTCATTGTAACTCCTCACTGTCCTTTTGGTCAGGTGTGCATATATTTTTCCGTAATATATATTCTTATTGCACTTACTAATAGTTTGTGGACATTCCTTTTGCTTTAATCATTGGGGCTGTTAGATCCAGTTTCTTTTTTCTCTCTTTCCACCACTTTTTTTTTTTGGTTGCTTAACACAAGTAGTAAGCAACTTTTGGCTGTCAAATCATTTCCATGGGCAACTTTATGATGTTAATCTGCTTTCGGCCCATTGTCATTTTTCCTTGGTGTTGGTGCAGGAAATTTTATTTTTGGAATGTTTTGGTTGAAATTTTCCTTCAACTCATTTTGGAGAATACTTGCAATTTGTGTTTTCTATTTCAGATTGCATCTTACTTCACTTGAAAATTTTCATAGTTATGGATTTCCATGTAATATTATGAGCTTTTGCCTTGTGTATTTGACAGGAGCAAGACGTTTCTCTGCACAAGAAACTGACTCTGATAGAGGAGGTTGATGTAGACAAATCTGCCAAGGTAAAGACAACAGGAGTACCATCCTCTCCTAGGAGCCCCCCGAAGAATCCTCCATCTGCTGATCAGATGAAATCAGAGCCAAAGACCAGTGCAGCTGACGATGCTGTGGTGGCTGGGAAATCATCTTCACAGAGCCTCCAAAAGACTGATAAAACAGCCGTACTGAAAAATTCATCTGAAACTATTGTCACATCAAAACCTTATGCTCATAAAACTGAAACTCCCAAACCTACTGAAAAGCCCACGGCTCGGCAAGTTCCTGCCTCAAATGAAAATCCCAAGGCTCAGCTACTGTCTGTTACAACTGAAAAACCCATGGCACAGCAGGTGTCAGTCACAACTGAGAAGCCTACGACGCAGCAAGTCATGTCGAGGCCTTTAAGTGCGCCTTTAATTCCAGGGCCCCAGCTACCTGCTTCTGTTGTTTCCATGGTCCAAACAGCACCATCGCTGTCTCGATCAGCTAGTGCAGCTGGACGGTTGGGTCCTGACCCCTCACCTGCAACCACTAGCTACGCTGCTCAGTCGTATCGAAATGCTATGATGGGCAACCATGTTACTGCAACGTCATCCAGTTACACTCAGCCTGAGTCTCCAAATTCAGCAGTAAATTCATTGCACTCTTACTCACAGCCGCCTGCCCTGATATCTGCACCAATTTATTTGTCGCAAAGCTCTGAAATGATGGACATTAACTCAATCAGACCAAGCCTTTCATTTGGGATGGCAAGTCATGATGTGCTGCCGAACGGATCTCAGTGGGTGGACAGCCCTCAAAGGGATTGCAGCAGAAGCATTAACTGTGATCTTTCCATGCTTAATGAGATGCAGAACGGGCCTCGGTGGATGGACAACCCTCAAAGGGATCATTCCTTGCGTAATGACATGCAGAACTTTGATATGTGCAAGTCTGTACAAAGCAGATATCAGGGTCACTTTCCTATTGAATTCCCTGCTGGTCCATTAGGGCGTCAGAATCATGGTGTATTGGCTGATGAATTCCCACATCTGGACATCATCAACGACCTGCTTGATGATGAGCATGGAATTGGGAGATCGGCCAACGCAAACACGGGCTTTCAGACTTTTAGCAATGGGCCTCACCATCTGAATCGACAATTTACTTTCCCAGGTAATATTGGCATGTCTGGTGATCTAGGGCCCTCGACCAGCTCTTGCAGGTTTGAGCGAACTCGAAGTTACCAAGATGATGAATTTCATCATAACTACAACACTGGAGGTCAATTCGACTCGACTTTGATTCCCCAAGCTAATCTGCAGGCTTATTCGAATGGACAAAGCGAGGGGTTAATACCAAACCAGTGGCAAATGGCGGGTTCTGATCTATCTTATTTAAGCATGAGAAGCTCGGAGAATGATGCTTTTTCATATCACATTCCGGAGTATTCAAACTTGGCATGCGGTGTCAATGGTTATACTGTATTCCGGCCCTCCAATGGACATTGAAAAGGGAAACTCTGGTGGAGCTGAGCTTGCCCACAATTAATTTAGTGGGATTTCTGTCCGTTGTAATGAATAATAATGTAAATTCGAGGAAGAAGTGTTGGCCTTAGATTTGGAGTGAGTTTGTAACCATTTGGTAAGAAACCATTTTGTAAAGGATGATTCTGCATTTCTTTGTTTCCATCCTTGGCTTTTACTAAAGAAAATGTGCGCCTTTCTATTTCCCTGGGTTTGAGAAGATGAAGCTTAAAAGGTTTTACATATTAGCAGCATGTTTTCAATTGTATAAAAATATAAAAATAAAATTGTTCTACAGAAACTTAAATTTTTTTGACTATAGTATAATATTTTTTTTAATTTTAAATCAAACTTTTACTACCATGCGATTCATTATTAAATTAAACACTAATTATATCTAAATATGAAAGGAAAATTTATCCTTAAAATTTGCTTATTTTACGAGTGTGCTTCCTTTTTTGGAGACAGGGGGAGCACCAAAAGTAAATGCATGCTGATGAAATATATGACACAAGGACTGACTTCATCTCTTTGCAATTCAAATTATTTTATTGTTTATTTCCGCCTAGTTATCTTAACAAAAACAAACACTCCAAACGAAACTAATATATATATATATATATATATATATATATATATAATATCATATATATAATATATATATGATCTCTACCAATAAACTTCCGTACCAATGACCTGTAATTCTATCTGCTACCTACTATTTGCAACCCATAATTCTATTTTATCAATGGTCAATCAACTCACACTAATAAAATATTTATAAAAGGTGCCTAACAAAGAAAAACCTTGACATTCAAGTTCAAAATCCACTCTACTTTCTTTCTTAATTAAACCCATT
The DNA here is from genome assembly GCA_034770075.1 of Aralia elata. Classification (NCBI taxonomy): domain Eukaryota; kingdom Viridiplantae; phylum Streptophyta; class Magnoliopsida; order Apiales; family Araliaceae; genus Aralia; species Aralia elata. Next base: position 41,983,820 of record CM068385.1, read on the forward strand.
AAATACTTCGTAGTTGTTTAATTTTAGACCTAAAAAAAATAAATACTAAATATTCTATAGTCAAATCAAACCATTCAACAAGTAAAAAATTCCAAAAGATTTTCATATAAATACTCTACATATCTTACACAAGACTCCATTATTGTTTAATTCTCATTTTAGTCACAAACCTACACCAACAAAATGAGACTAATTCTTAGCACTATAATCGTCCTTGTTCTTCTATATCATGTTCATGTCCAACCATGCAAAGCTGGTAGATTATTGCATGAAGAAAGAGAATTGAAAATGAATATTGTGTTGCAATCTCTTCAGAGGGGTCCTGTTCCTCCTTCTGGTCCATCTGGCTGCACCAACATCCCTGGAAGTAGCGGACCCAATTGTCCCCTTAACTAGATGCACTTCGCTGGTGGTGGTTTGCCTCGACCTAAGTGCCTACCCACACGTCGTTGTTCCATTTTCTGTTGCTTCACCAATGATCAATCATAAAGCTCCCACTCTTGAAGATTACGTACGGAAGATGACCAAATTATATACATATATGTATATATATATATTGGGATTGGATTATGTTTTTTGATTTTTTTTGATGATCAATTTCATTTCTTGAAACACCTGTTTTAAATATTTTTTGGTTGTAACTCAGTGCTTGGTTGCTATTTCATGCACCATGTAATGTGTAAATATGTAGACATACATATATGTTCTTTCTTCCTTGTTTTTCTTAATTCTTGGAGTTCATCATAAAATGGAAGATTTTATAATATATATAAGTGAGAATTAAATCAGAGATCCTTACTTGTGTTTTGTTGTCAATAAAACGGAGCAAAAAATGAATATAGAAAAATCTTATATAAGCCCAAGAATAAGTGCATGGTGATGCCTAAATGGAGAACAAGACTTCTTAATTAATTCTTGGAGCTCATCATCTAGAAAAAGAGCAGATTTTATTCAGATAACATCAGATAATGAAAGAAATGATATAAATTTGTGCAAAATGAGGATTTTTTTAAAAAAATAAATCTTGTTCTTAGTGTGTTTGGATGTCAAGAAAATGGAGCAAAAAATAGAGAAAAATGTTGAGCTCAAGCACAACTGAAATGGTGATGCGAAGTAGGCGGCTGAGATTTGATTAAACTTGCCACCATACGCCTCCTTATGGTGGGTAATGACCAAAAGTAAGCAATAGATATGACATTGTTATTAAGTTGCATATTATAAGTAACCAGATTGGGGCTTAGGAAAAGAGAAGGAAATGGTGGGATCAGTTGACCATGCGCTACATTTTCTGGGAATATCTTTGATCACAGCATGTCAAAGTTGACATATTTATCAACGTAAAAAATTGTGGTTTACCAAATCAAATGGTGATTATCTTATTACTAATGTCAGATTCTTGACGTTTACGCCACGTTTACTGATAAACATAATTTTAAGTTGGCGGTTTTGTTAATACTGATTTAAGTATAATATATTCTACGTACCAAGAAAATTTTCAAACTTATAAATTTTGAGCAAGTCATTGATCATGGCTTTAATAAAAAATAAATATATAAAAAGTAAAGAAACATAAATTTTTTTTAGGTTTAGGCCTATTTTATTAGGAGATATTAGCCTATGACTAATTCTCTTACTTGTTACAATATATTATAATCAGTTACGACCATACATAATATTTTTTTTCCCATATTTTCTTTTGTGAATCCTATAACTCAACCTATGCGTTGCATTTAGGCTACATATAGTATTTTAAGGAGGGTTTTCTGCTATAAAAAAAGGGGAAATGATAGTAATTGTCACGAAAATAATTAGAAATGAGTTAGTGACGTTTTAATTTTGTGAAATGAAGCTATTGACGTAGAGATTTATATTCATTTCATAACAATTTAATTTAAATTGGTTCTAATTCCTGTTCTAATTGCAGTAGTGCACAATGGTATGATTATCAAAATTCTTGTTTATTTTGCCGCACGGTATTCCATATACTTTTAATAACATACAATTATACAAAGAACATCCGAAATTATTTTATTTTGCATTTGAAATTCCTCTTTTTATTGTAGTGACAGCTGTCCAGGTAATTGAAGTTGAAGGGATTAATTTATGCAATTAAAGGAAAATTACAAAGGCTAATTACTCAAGTGATAATAGAAAGACGAGGGATTTTGGCTGAAAACAGTGTAGTATTGATATGATAGATACTAATTGAAAACATGTACACGGTACTTTAAAATGTTAACTTGAGGATTCATTTTTGTATATTTTAATTGTCAATATAAACTCTTATTTTAATCATTTCGTCGTCTATAAATGGGATCAATTATAACAAAAATCGTTATATATATATATTTGTGTACAAAATAAGTACAAAGATGACATTATATCTCTTTATTATAAAAATTTAGATTTATTTTAATTTTAGTAAACATTATAAATAGATTCTCCTGCGTACAATGTGTAATTCAACAAAATGTGTAAAAATTGAATATCACAATCATACTACGCGCATTTAGGTAGGTAGTACATTGACATTAACATGCAATAACAAATTAAAACCTAATTAAATTATTTCATTAGCTCCTTTACATTTTCTTTTAATTTTAACATAAAAAAATTTTAACAACAAAACTTCCCGCGAAGGGATTGACTAGTTAGTTACTTTCTCCGTCTAATTTTACTTGCACTAATTTAAAAATACACGTTTATTTAAAAAAATTACCTCAAAATTACCCATCTTAAATAATATATTATCATCTTGTTTCTTTTAATTAATCTCATAACTCTTTCTTTCTTTTTTTCTTGAAATAATAACATAGAGAAGAGAAAGAAAGGGGGGGGGGGGGAGTGTGCTTGTACTTCTGATGTCAAAGTTAGTAATATAACTTTTTCAAATGTATGTTATGCTTTTTTTTTTTAATAATTTGTTTATATATAAAGTTAAATGAAAATAGTAATATAAAAATAAGATCACAAGAACTTTTTCTTCGCTTCTCTTGCCTCCGGAACAAAACTCACAAACACGACAGTTGATATTAAGTATAATTCCGAAGTGTGGTGTAATGACGGGATTTTTTTTATTTTCTTAGTAAAGTATTGGAGCATTTCATCCGCATTGATATTTCCTATATACAGGGTCTTGCTGTTCAAAAAGAGACCCCTAAAATGTTTATCATTTCCTTTTCCTTTTTCTTTTTCCTTTTCTTTTCTTTCCCTTGTCTTTTAATTCCAAATTCCAAACATGTAATTAAAAATACCCAAATAAAACACCGACCAGGCTCAAGCTATCAACATTTACTACAAAGATTCTCTCTTTCAAATACTATGCAGGAATAGATCTTGATAATTTTGTGGAACCCACGCGTATATGTAAATTTCTTACCAACTGTATAAATAAAAGCAGCGGTATGAAGTTTTTTAATTAAAGCTCTTATGAGTGAAGGGTACGTACCATGCATGGTCAAACATGCAATAGGCTTTTTACCCAATAGAGATGAACTAATACAGCACTAAGTGGAACTAGAAGCAGATTCGGAGTTCTTTCCCTTTTTATTTTAAAAACAAAAGGTGGGGGATGGGATGGGAGGCAATAATTGTAACACAATGACTTTTTGGAAATTATTTTTTTTTTAAAAAAATTAAAATTGAAATATTTTATTTAAGTTTTGAGAATAATAAAATTTTTATAACTAGTAGTTATTTTTAGATAGTTTATAATATTTATAATTGTATCGATTTAAACTATATGAATTCGTGTCAATTTTGAGTTTGAAAATGTTTGAAATTAACTTTTAAAAAATTAATAATAATCTTATAATTTTAAAAAAGGAGTATTTTTTTTCAATGAAAAGGTAAACTATAAAATTTTGGAGTATTTTGTTGAAAGTTTGAATTTTACTAGTGGTAAACTGTCAGATTTTCAAAAACAAAGTAGGGCATGCAATTGCCCCATCTTCTCATGCATGTAAATCTACTCATAATCGGAACTGAGTTTATTCACCGAGGGAAAAAATTGTTTCCTTTTCCTTCTTTTTGCCGTCGTTGTGTGAATAATCAACTCAAACAACGTCACATTAAACTCATAATTACATTGTACTATAAAATATATAAACAATTACAATCACATTAAGCTTGAGAGTGTCAGAGTGGCCATGAAAATCATTTAGGTCACCAAACTAAATGAAGCAAGCAGGGATCGACCTAAAAGCCTACAACATAGAATTAAATACATGAATGTGCATAAGCCACCCAAGGCCGCTCTAACTTGTTGACTTAGGTGGTGTTTGTTTAACTCGTAATGCTTTTTAATATCTCTATATCTGATTCAATAAGAGGGTAAAGTTGTTTGGTGAAATTTTGTTTACCTCTTATCGTCTCTTGATCAGTAAGAAGAAGATATAAATCTAAATCAGTAAGAGTTGTCTCTTAATGAAAATTTTAAATCTATAGAGTATCTATAAATATTGTACCCTCCATTTCAAATTTTAAGGTCATTATGGATTTTTGAAAAGTCAATTTGAGATATTTTTAAATTTAAAATTGATATTTTTAAATTTAAAAGTCATTTATATGTTTTATACTTTTTAGTTATCAAATAACTTTTTAAGTTCAAATGTTATTTCACTCAAATGATCTAATTTATTAAGATATATTAACCATTCATATCTTAATTACTCAATTTTATCAAACACCACCTTACAAAATATAACTTTTTCAGTAAATGTTACCAAATGAACGCTTGAGATTGACAGGAAATGTGCTGCAAATCAACTGGGAAAATGGGATTTTGAATTCATATGTTTTGCATACTCAGAAATATCAATAAATATCTATAAATAATAAATTTTATTTAATGGTTGAATAAGCATATCAATTACATGGGGTGTTTTTTTTTCTTTGGCTCCAACATTTACATGGACTATAATAATTATTGTTCTAAGGGCCAGTTGCTCCTAATGAGGAGAAAAAGGCCTTGATAAGAGCGGGAAAAAAAATAAGTAATGAAATTAATTAAGGAGAAATATATAAGATATGGTGATTAAGTGGCAAACAAGATCAAGAGCTTGGATCTTGCTTTGCTCAATTAGCAGCTCCGAAATTTATGACAGCATCACTAGGAAAGGCTGGGGGGGAATGAACAGCGACACGGCCGCCAGCAAAGTTCTTTACTTCCAAGGTGCATCTTCCGCCCGGGGAGCCGGGGATGTAAGTGCAGGGAGAACCGGCAGACGGTGGCTCCGGACCTCTCGGGAGCGACTCGAGCAGCGGAACCTGTAACTCCTTTAACCATTGCCTATATTCATCTAAAGGCCTCGTGGCATTTGCACCTTGTAAATTACTAGTTACCATGAAAACAATGGAAAGAATGCATAAAATCTTGAAGGGGTTCTTGAAAAAAGACATTTTTATGACTATTGAAATCACAAAAGAGGGAAGGTTTTAGGGAGGAAAGGGATCAAATATTGGATGGGAATGGAAAAGAATGAGATGAGTTATGTACTAGTTATATACTTATATATATATGTGTGTGTGTGTGTGTGTGGTTTCAACCTTAGTTGTTTGCCAATCCAAGGGAAAATTTTTAACATTTCCATTGACTTGGGGTTATGTACATTTTTTCTTGTGTTCTAATTTGACTTGGCCATGGTTTGAAGGTTGAACAAAATATACACGGTCTATATTCTTAATTAATCAAAAGCACGGATTTTTGAACAAGAATTAAAACAGAAATATCTATTGATTTGTTTAAGGTGGTAGATTGAAAATTGATCGTACTATATATGTATAATGTCGTGTACATAGCTTAGTCTTGTTTACAGTTTCAAGGTAAGTACGTAGTTTGCTCACAGCTGAGTTGGACACATACTAAATAATGAGTTTTATATATGGCGTAGATTGAATTTGGAATTTGGAATTTTTGATAAAATATGCAATTTAAGGTAGTCTAAAAATGAGTTCTATAAATACTCCATCGATCCGTCCCGAAAATTAAATTCAAAATGAGTTTTTCTAAGGATATATCTAATTAAAGGTTCAATTTTGTATATACACTAACCATTATTAATGTATCCTTGTACATTTTGTATGATTTATATATGCAAAAAAGTTAGAATACTATTGACTCTTTTTTTTTTTTACTCCTATTTCTCTGTATTTAAACAAAATTTCACATAGTTTTTCTTATTAACAAATTTAGTTTTAATACTTATACTAAACATATCATTGAAAAGTATTCGGATTTTAAAGTCTCTATATACGTATCTAACAAAATTAAATATGCATTAATAAAGTTTTACTAAACAAGGAGTAAAAAAGTCAAGAAAACTCCAAGTTTTAAGGTAATATCTTTGTTGGTTCTTTGCTCTTTATACTTGCAGGTTCTAAGTAAATATTTATTACGTACATTGGCGACAATGATGCTACCTGTCTGTTTATATATCCTTATACATAAACATGTTATTCTTTTTATTTTCTTAATCAAATTTATACTATGATACTAGTTAATTATAATAAGAAGTCAATTCTTTAATATAATTAATCTAACTTAAAACGTGTAGAATGAGATTCGTTAAGTCAATTTTGAATGAGTTTATATATATAAAAAATTTGGTCCAGTTCATCCGTCAATTCAACATTTGAATGAAGACTTCCTTTGAATATATAAGAAGGTAATCATAGTAAACATATATTCGAGTTGTGGAGTCAACATGTACGAAGCTCTAAATTAATGCTTTAATTCTCATATACTTTGAATATATATATATATATATATAGAGAGAGTCCGATTCTCCAACGGAACCAAAAAAACGGGTCCAAAAAACGGACCGACTATAACGACGGACCGGCTGTAGCTAACCGTCGTAACGACGGTTTATGCTATAGCGACGGTTCTGTCCGTCGTTATAGCCGGTCCGTTTTTTGAACCGTTGGAGATCGGTTCTATATATATATATATATATATATATATATATTCAAAATATATGAGAATTAAAGCATTAATTTAGAGTCGGGGAAAATATTCCTAGTTATGTGTATTCCCATTACAAAATTAGTCTAAGGTCTCCACTTGATTCATGACTACAAAAATCTTGAAAGAATATGTTCGTTTTTGCGCGTAAATAATTCTGGAAGGTCATGTTACCGTGTATAATGAAATTTGGTATTATATTTGGAAATATTATTTTCTTTATTCTAAGTGTTGTACTTACATACATGATTAAGTGACTGGATCCAGTCGCATTGTTATAAAACGACAATTTTATTGATTAATTTTATTTTTCCATTATATTGGTCCTAAATGAATTAAATTTTGCGTCTAAAATACAATTGTCATAATTAGATCTTGGATTTTCAAACAAAAGTAAATGTTGAGCAATTAATTAATGAATTCATGACACGTATATTTAAAAAAACTCATTTAATATTATATCATTACTTTGGATATATTGGCTTAATTTACACACTATCAAGTATCAAGATTAATTCAATCACTTTGTGTGTGAAAGCCCATTAAAGATTTAGAAGTCTGGAAGGAATTGATCTACTTAGTTATGGACCTTACTTTGATTCATTTGATCTATAGGACCAAGGCACAAAGTGAATAGTAGGTCATTAAATATAGTTGGGCTTTATGTTACGCACTTACGCTACTTTGAGAATTTATACAATGATCTCCGGAAGACATATTCATAGTAATTGATGGCTGCTTATTCACCTTCGCTGCTATATATATATCGGAAATCTTCTTCAACGGACTGGTTCGTCGCGAACCGGTCTATAGCGACGGTTTTTACCGTCGCTAATTAAATGTATAGGCGACGGTAAAAACCGCTCCGTTGAAGAAGCTTACTCATATGTGTGTGTATATATATATATATATATAGTTAATGTTTTAACACTAAAATTAGTAGTTCATTTAAAATTAATTCTGTTCAAATTGCGAGTCCAAGCATTCAGTAATGTCTAAGACTATCTTCTTCATTATTTTATTTTATTTTTAAGTTTCCGTCGGGAAATAAAGAAAGTCCAAAAGAAGCTAAAACAATGTACTGACCTCTTAACAATCTATGAAATTTACTTTAGTACAATATTGATCTAAAGAATTTATTGTCATATAATTAAATCTTGAAAGTATTAGGTGTGGGTCCTCGTCAATGAAAGAAATCTAAAGCGAAAAATGATTTACTTGTTAGATTGATTAGTGACCAAGATAAGAAAATGTGATCCTTAATTTGATTAGAAGAATAATTGTTTCCAATCCATAATAAGAATGGATTAGGAAGAGTGCTATAAATAAGACTATGAGAGAGTCTTATTACTTTGAGAAAAACTCAGTAGCAAGAAGGTGCCGAAAAAATAAATTGAGAGGATTACAGTTTGTTGCTCGTGGGATTCCGAAAAAATAAATTGGGTGGTGAAGTTAATTAGGTTGAGAAAGATAAATTTGTACTCTCTCAATTTATGGTGTAATCTCAAGTTTTAGTGCGTAAAATTTTGGAGGATTATTGTAAGCCCATTATTAGTGATATAATGGAGATTCGGAGTTCGACCTGTGATTTTTCGTTTAAAAATTTTTCACATTAAATATTGTATCTTACTTGTGGAAGGTAATTTATTATTTTTTGTTCTTATTATTGGGTTTGTTAATTTCCTATTTAATTGCACGAAGAGAGAAAAGTAATTCTTGAAATTTAGATTATTTTAGGTTCACTTTTCCTAACCGGAAAAAAAAACAAACAAACTAGAATGCGAGAAATGCATAGATCTAGAGTAACTCCATTTTTTTTGGGGGGGGGGGGTGTAATGCCCGTGAATTTTGAACGTCATTATTAATTAAATCTAATTTAATTTAATGAGTTAACGTTGTGTTCCATTTAAACCTTTGGGTGTATTGGTGGATTATATGACTATGTGATTTATTGATATAAATTTGTGTTAAAAGAATCACTAGTAGTGTATTTAAACTAGTGAGCAAACCCTAAGACTTTATATCCATAAAGTTGGCAAGGTATTTACTAAATTAAATATTCAAGTAAATTGAATATAGTTAGTAATAATGTGTGCGAATTAATTATGATGGAAATTATTGTCGAGGTATGGTCCAAATTGGATAATAATAATTAATAGTTAAATTTAGTAATTTATTTTATTAATCGACTAAGTTACTCAACCATTTATATTAATCATGGGATTGGGTATTAATTGTGTGGCTTATTAAATGAGTTATCATGGAGTCATATTAAATGACCCAATATTATACTAAATAAGATTTGGATTTTATTAGTCTAATTATTTAAATTGGGAGCCCAATGGTATTTAATGTGTGACCCAAAACCTAGCCACTTGATTTATTAAAGGTGTAACATTAATTTATTAATTAAAGCAACTAGTTGGGACAACATTTTTGGGACAAAATCTCCCTTGCCATGTAACTAGGATGGAGAGGGGAAAATTACTTTTCAAGGTCCTAGTTAACTAAGTAGTTAGCTTGTGTTGGAAGATGAAAGGGTAGACTTGATAGGATAGCCCCTATTATGTCAATAGCCCCCTAATATGTCATAGCTTCCTAGGTTGTCATGGCCACCCTACATCACACTTTTCACTAGCTCCATGATGACAAAAGGTAGAGGTTTCTTGCTATTATCCAATTAGTAAGCCTTTTATCCAAGGGACAACAAAGATATGGGGGATATTAGTAACTCTTACACAAAGGAGAAGGTGTCAAGCTCCCATTGGTGGAAAATCTAATTAGCACACTTAAAGATAAGATTAAGACTAAATGGAAGGGATAAGGTGAACCTCTTATATCCAAGGGACAAGAAAGATGTGGGGGATAATAGCATGAATTCTAATTTAGCATTATACTTGCAAGTATTCTATCCTTTCATTTCATTTCAAGTTCATTTCTTCTTTTCATCTCCTTCTTTCATTTCTCCCAAGCAAGAACATAGAGTAAGAGCTTAGAGAGAAAAAAAAGAGTGAGATTAGCATAGTTCATGCATCTCAAGTTCATCACATACTTTGGTAGATCAAGGAGAGTAGCTACAAGATCAAGGTGAAACCCTAAACCATTTCCTTCTTTCTTACTTTGTTTTATTTTCATAGTTTTTGAGAGATTTTGTTCTAAGACTCAAGAATCATTAGATCTTCATGCTTCATGTATAGATCTAATCCTCTTGAGTGTTAGAATGGAGATTCAAAGGAAGAAAAGGAACTTATGTTCTTAAAGGGTAAAAACCCTAGCTTTTCTTCACTTGGATCACCCATAACTTGAGATCTACAACTTGGATTTGTGATCCGTTGAAAGAGGGTGCTAGGTACATGAGTTAGCTAGTAAACCCAAGTGGTAGAACACAAATCCAATAATTTTTGAAGCCTTGGGGGCTATTTTCCCAAAACAGTCCAGCTATAAAACTTAAAGCTTTAAAACCCTAAAAGCTTGCTGTCCTTGTTTTTCCAAAGGTTATTTCGGCCAGTTATTGATCTTTTAAAAATCTGAAAAAAATCACAGAGATACATTACGAAGTTATCTACAAGTAGGAAAAAGAATTAACACGTTTTGATTTGTAGTTTTTGTGTAATGGCTTTTACCGTGAAGGACTCCTAAATATTCATACTCATATTTCTCACTGTGTGTACCTTGCAAATATATGAAATTTTTACAGTATGTTTATGCATGTTATGAGAGTGTACCCTGAAAAGTTCAGAATTTTCTGAGAAAAACTTGATTTATGAAAAATGTAACAAAATTCGGAGGTTTTTAGTACTTTAAAAATAGTAAATCACTTTCTAAAATTCCAGGAAAATTTGTGGATCATTGTTGGACCATATACTATCCAGATCCAGAGGATAATAATTTTTAGAACCTATTTGCTATTTTTCATAATAATGTTATAGTTATGGTTAAAAGAAAATAAATGGTTAAATGATGTCATAAATAAGGAAAATGTGATTTTTAAGCTTGGATACTCCTAATATTATATATTATGCCTATTGAGGGGTATTTTGGTAATATTTAGTGAGAAATAATATTTATGACCTTTTATGGGTAGTAAAGGAGTTGTTTAATAAATGGTAAAAACAATTAGAATAAATTGTTTATTCGCCTAATAACTTATTAAAATATTACTATGATATTTGTAATATAAGAATACGATATTTTTAAGTAAACAAAGAAATATTAAGATTAAAATTTTATGAAAATATTATTGAATGGGTAATAATATTTGTTTTAAGCATTAATAAATGATTAAGATATTATTAAAATGGCTAATAATATTAGATTAAAATATTATTAATGATATGAGAATTAAAATATTATTAAGAGATTAATAATATTAGATTAAAGTATTATTGGATGATTAAAATATTATTAAGATGTTAATAACATTAGTAAACGAATAAAATTGTTATTAGTGGACTAATAATACCAAGAGGTGAATTAAATATTATCAGGATTGATAATATTAAGTGTCTTATAGGATTTACGATAGTCTATTTGCTTATGTGTGCTATGTGATTGGCTTAATTGTTAAATAAATAGCATAAGTAAGCGTGTCGATATACAACTACGCAGTACTAATTGATAGATCGACATTATCAATGTTAGGTTCTTCAAGGCCAATTAGTTAAAGCTAGATTATTTGTAGCTGAGCAGACAGGCAAGTTCCCTAACTCAAACTCGAGTTATTATTTTCGAAGCATGTTAGTGAATAATTATTGTTGATTATTCACATCTATACTGGTTATTGAGATTCGCACCTTGTGCAATTGAATTCCTATTCTATTGTTATTGAATTGTGAATTAGATTAAAGTTCTTTCAAGCATGAACTGTTTATGAGATAGATCTATGCTATTTGTATCAGCTAGATCAAGCATGTCTAAATTTGTGAAATCAAATGTATTTTAAAAGCTGTTCTTATTAATTTGCTATAGTAAGATCTCTTGGCTGAGAAAAAGATAAATTTGATTAAGGCATGATATCAATGCTGGTTTATTAAGTGTTTATGCATAAATCACGGGGTATGAAAGGCTGATCCCCTTGATTACCAAAACTTTTTAAGAGGTCCAGTTTAAATGCTGAGAACCTTGGCAAATGTCTATGGTTATTTTCAACCACTCAGTAACTGTCATTCAATTATTCGAATATTCAATTGTTGACTATTAATTCATGTTTCTTCACAATTTTATACTGTCGTTGAACATTGAAAGCGAAACTTCCTTCTATTCATGATATATCTCCCTTGTATATAAACTTGCTAAGCAAATTAGTTGCTTACTCTTGCTATATCATGATCTTTATTTCAGCTAAGGCAGAAACGTCTAAAGAGGACAAAGGAAAAGGGAAGGTGCAAGAGTAGTTGCCTGATATGGCTTATGTACTAGTTTATCTTAGATGTTATTTGGTTATGTGAACTCTTATTGTATTAAGGGTATGTTTTAAGTTAAGGTTAAAGAACCTCGGGACCATGATTGTAAGACTTTATTACTATTTCGATAAACACTGTATGTTTATTATTCCGCATCAGTTAGAAAGTATGTTTGTTGTTGAGTATCGTGAACACCGAATTCGAGGTTAGGAAACCCGGATTTGGGGGTGTCACAGGGGGAGGGAATAGTTATAAATTCATTATGAAAGCACTTCTGTTTGAAAATTGTATCCAAGTGCTATACTTGATGACCAAGGGTTTCGGTTAAAATATATAGCAGAGTTATACGGACCATATAATTAATTAGTTTTCACAGCTATTTCACTTACAAAAGCTTTCTGTAGAAAATCACAATTAAAGTCAATAGTATTTGTAATAAACCTAATTTCTAGAATTGAATTTCACAGCCATTCAGCAATTGGCAACTGTTTCTATGGCAACTATTCTTGTGAATTAATTCGTTGTTTTCGAATAAATTATGCATATCAATTTTTAATTTTAAAATTTGGTATTTCTGTCATTTACGTACCTCTTCAGTATTGATATGTAATGTAATAACTAAAAGAAAATGAGAAACAAAAATTAGTTGTGACTTCTTATACGGAAACATGACACTTAACGTGCACAGATCATAATTATTATTACACAAAAAATTAATATTGCACGGATTTTAAGTGAATAGAGAATTTGGTGTCTTGCAGATTACTTCATCCGTCCCTTAATATAAATCGTTTTAGAGTTGTGCACAAGTATTAAGGAAATGATTGTGTAGCATTAAATATAATATCAATTACTTATATTGTCCTTGTATTGAAAAAAGAAAGTATTATTTATTGGACAAAAAATAGTGAGAAAATCAAAATTATATTTAATACTTGGGGTAATATTGAAAACTAAACAATTAATGCTTACTTAAAATTCTCAAATGTCATATATTAAGAAACAAAAATACTTCTAAAACGATTTATATTAAAGGACGGGGGAGTATAATAAAAGAAGCCCTTCTTATTTAGTAGTAGTACATGAATTAATTACATGCCAAAGATGGAGGGTATGAACTAGCTCCATGTTTTTTTCTTGGGGCTGCCTTCCGATGCAAGAAAAAGAAATTAAATACAAAGCAATAACTATGCATAAATATATATATACATACTTGGGAGTATATTTTTAACTAACCAATAGTAGGGATCCTAACAATAGTATCATAAGCGTCGACCCAAACACGAACCCTAGTGCAGAGAAAGTCAAAAGTAATAATGGTTCCTTCCAACACAATCTGAGCAGTAACAAGTGGGTTCTCTTTCTCTATTATCGGCACCGCATCCTTCCCCTTTGTCCCAAGGAGTTCGGGCCATGAACTCTTACCTGTACATTTATGACATATATCCACCAAAATTCTCTCTTTAACAAAGAATATATATCACAATTAATTGAATAAAAAACTTCAGTAAAAATTATTGCAAGAGTAACTTAAAATGATTATATTTTTCGTAAAATAACATTATTTACATTTATTTATTCTAAAAGCACAAAAAGAAGGAAGTATTATAATAGATGAGAATTCACAAACCTAGCAACTCCGGACTAAAAAATAGTTAGAGCAGCTTTTGCAGTACTATTTTACTCTCTTACGTTTTGTACAATTACTTTTTTTCGAAATATAAGATCTATTAATTTTTTTTATTTTTTATTTTTTTGTCGGGAACTGTTGAACTCCATTTTTTCAGAAATAATGTTAATAAGCTTTTAAAACATTCAAAGCTCTATAGCTATTAGCTAGCTAGAAATTGTACAATACCTTCGCATTCTGATGACATCTTCAGATCTTCTTTTTTTCTTGATAGCCTGGTTGTTCTTCGATCTTCTTCTTTCTTAATTTGTGATTGATTTTGTAGTGCTGAATTCGATATATTTATAGAACGAGATGCATTCTGATGGATCGATAGCTTCTTGTAATTGGCTTTAATAATTCTTTGACTTTTTATTTCTTAGTATACAAGAAAGTTCAAACGTAGTGTGTTTGTGTTGATTTGTTTTGGATAAGAATTGGTGTTGGCACAATGAAACCTAGCTATACATTTTTTCTATTTACTTGAATTTCATTAAGGACTACCACAATCAAATTTATTTGGCTGCAAATTCAGTATTTTGATTGCCACCTTATGTGGTTAGGCATGGCTAGTGTAGACATCCCAATCTCGGGCCTGAAAATTCAATTTTATATTATTCTTTTTTCAAGGATAGATAGCGTGAATTAATTAATTCTTAATTGATACTCTTTCATTCTCATAAAAAAAATGTGTCATTTGTCATTTCTTTTACTACAAAAGTTGTTTACTTTTAAATGATAGTAATATAAAATATTGACATAACGTTCACAAATTTGTTATCACAATTTTATTGTCATAGTGCATGCTAAATTAACAACTTATTGTTTTTAATGCATGAAACAAAAACATCACCCTAATATTTATAAATTTTACGATGAGTATTATTTTTGTCTGATGGAGCTAGAGAGTATTTTGTGGATTAATTACTTGATTTCATTAAATTAATTTAATTTTGTAATAAAAATAACCACAAGCTCATTTGCATTGTGCAAAGTGTTTCTCAGTTGTTTTAAAAATGAAAAAAAAAAGTGTTTCAGGTTAATTAGGGGAATACATTCTTGTGCACTAATACAAAGGAGTAGAGTTGTAAAATACAATTGAGCTGATCTCGGCCCATCAATTACAAGTCAGCTAAGAACACGAGTTAATTAGCTTGTCACCAAAACACTAGTTATTTTAAAAGAATTATATTACAAGCCCAATATTTAATCAAATTAAAACTGGGACGGTTTTATCCACAAAGCTAAAGAGGAGTCTGCCCTCCATTCTGGGGATGGACACGAATCAGCAGATCTGAAAACTCGTCTTTATGCCTTATAATACATAGGGAGTATATATAAATTTTGGCAACAAACTAAAAATGTTTATTTATAAAATTAATTGTAAGTAAAATAAATAAATAAATTAATACTTCTTTCACTCTAAAATATATAATCAATATTGATATTTTAAAGTTAATTTGAAATATTTTTAAATTCAAAATTAATACGAATTAATAATATATATTTTTAAATTTAAACTACTTACCTAGTATTACTAATTAAAAGATTTATTATTTTCAAAATAAATAAAATATATTAATTTTGTATTTCATAATTTTTAAATTAACATTAAGAAGTCATATTTAATCGTATATTTGTATATTTTATAACGGATGATGTACATAATATGAGACCGAAATGACCTCCTCTTACTCAAAAAACGAATTGTGCAACCCCATTAGTCCATTACGGATTCATTAATAATCAGCTACTATAGCTATTGTCTTTCTGACTACCGAATCTCTCCAAAGATCGATACTCCAATTATTTTGGAAAATCTACCAATCCATGTTGTTTGGCATTAGGATCCTGTATATCTAAGGGGTGGATTATTTATTGAGGGATTGGGGAAATTTATGCATGCATTTAATAATGCGGAGCCCGACTTGATCAGTTGGAATGCATAAGGAGACCTCCCATTTTCCCGTTTTGGATGGAAAGATATATTTTCAAGGTGGCTTAAATGAAGAGATTGAGCTCCACGAATTTCGTACTAACCAAGCTCCTCTTGACCCAATAATAAAAGAATTACTCACAAGACTTGGGCGTGTATGAGGTCTTGGGATCCATTCTTGCCAAAGGCAAGAATGTTACAATTTCCACTAAAATTAGCAACAACAAAAAAAAAATTTGATACTACGTTCAAAGTCCCTTAAAGTAGCTATTATTGCAGAGTAGTAAATTGTATCATTTACCTCATCACAATCCCTTAAAGTAGCTATTATTGCATAGTAGTAAATTGTATCATTTACCTCATCACAATTGGTATGTGATGTAATAACTAATATGAAATGAGAAGACAAAAATTGGTTCACTTTTTCATTCTAAGAGACCATGAAACCTCACGTACTCTTTATATAGGTTAGTGCGTAATTATTATTGCACATAAAGTTATTATTTCACGAATTTGAAGTAAAACGAATCAAACCACCAATATATATATATATATGCTGTCTTGCATATTATAATAAAAGAAGCCATTCTTATTTAGTAGTAGTACATGAATTACATGCCACATATGGAGGGTATGAACTTCATTTTATTTTCTTGGGGCTGCCTTCCAATGCAAGAAAAAGAAATTAAATACAAAGCAATAAGCCAATAACTATACATAAATATAAAACATATATCCTTGGGAATACATTTTTAATTAACCAATTATAGGGATCTTGATAATAGTATCACAAGTGTCAACCCAAACACGAACCCTAGTGCAGAGAAAGTCAGCAGTAACAACGGATCCTTCCAACACAATCTGAGCAGTAACAAGTGGGTTCTCTTTCTCAATCTTCGGCACCGCATCCTTCCCCTTTGTCCCAAGGAGTTCGGGCCATGAACTCTTACCTATGCATTAATTTATCAAAGAATATCACAATTGAATAAAAAAATTCAGTATTGCATAAGTAACTTAAAGTGATTATATTTCTGGTAACATTTATAACATTATTTACATTCATTCTAAAAGCATAAAGAGGAAGTATTAACAGATGAGAGTTCACAAAGCCTAGTAATTCCGGACTAAAAAATAGTTAGCGAGCAGCTTTTGCATTACTATTTTAGTACTCTTCTACGTTTTTTATACCATTATCTTTTCTAGAAATATAAGATCAACTGAGTATTTCTTTTGTGAGGAACTGCCGAATCCGATCCATTTTATCAAAGAAATAATGCATGTTAATTAATAAGCTTTTAAAACATTCAAAGCTCTAGCTAAAGCTAAAAGTGGTACTATACCTTCGCATTCGGATGACATCTTCAGAGAGTTTTATGCTCCTCTTCTTATAATATTCTTGATAGCCTTAACTGTTCTTCCATCTTGTATTGCTGAATTCGATATTTATAGCATAAAATGCATTCTGATCGATAGCTTCTTGTTGGCTTTTTTTGACTACATTTTATTTCTTAGCATATAAGAAAGTTCAAAAACGTAATGTATTTGTGTTCATTTATTTTGGATAAGAATTGGTGTTGGCACAATGAAACCTATTATATATATATATATATATATATATATATATATATATATAGTTTTTCTATTTACTTGAATTTCATTAAAGAAAACGTGTATGCCATTGCCAGTTTTGGCTGCTAAGTTGAATTTAACAATATTATTGACCTAATCAAGGATGCTCATGTGCTTCCAAGTAATCCTCAATCCCATAAGCAAAAGAGAAGAATAAAACAGTGGACAAATAAACAAGCTAGGACTACCGCAATCAAATTTATTTGGCTGCAAATTCAGTATTTTCACTACCACCTTATGTAAAACCAGGCATAGCACGTAGTGTAGACACCCAATCTCTGGCCTGAAATTATTCTTTTTCAAGGAGAGATAGTGTGTAACACCCCCTTCCCGAATAGAAAAGAGAGGTCAAGTGAAAAGCACAATAACCCTTAAAATAATAAATACAATTCTCCAAAAATTTATACAATTATCAAAATCTAAAATCAAATAAACCTATTAGGTCAAAAGTCTCTTCACACGAAACCTTAAACCGCTTCTACAAACCTGTCGGAAGAAAATTACAGCATGAACTAAATGCTCAGTACGGATAAAGATATACAAAAAAAACATACTAATAAATAGAACTAACCGAACTGAATATGAAAGAACCCCAAATATAAGCACTAACGATAACAAAATATTCGAAGTCTGAATAAGATATAACTGAATCTAACAAAACTAACGAACCACAACAGAAGACTGAATCAAAGTGGCTAAGTTATTTCATACCGAACTTGGAACAAAACAGAACATTGCCACACAAACAAGTCAAAATAATATATGTCACACAGGCAAATCACACATTGGACCGCGAATCTAAATACATACAAATCAGAAGGTGTGTCTTGCACAAATATTATCAATCCGAAAAACAGAACAGAAACTAGGGCCGACCCATACGCATCCTGAACAAACATATCAAATGGTCAAAACTCACACCCAAAACAAATAAAAGGATATATTGTGGACTATAATCACACCGCCACGAAAAGTGTCATGTCTCGATGCTAAGATGACATGCATGTGGTACCCCCACAGTTAGTTATAGTGATCAGGTATACCTTATCGCTTATTCTACAAAGATATGATGTCACAACATATGCGACATAATACCAACAAAATAGTTCTGAACGTATATGTTGAACCAAATCAAATCATAAACACAATGTCTTCAAAAGAAAGTAACAACATGTATCGCTCTAAAAAGATCAATAAAGTTCTATGCATGAAGAACAAATTCAAAAGATTACAAAATATGAAGTTCAGAACATCTAGACCAAACCAAATCAAAATATGAATTTGATTAGAAACGAAACAATTAAGCGAGTACCAAATTCTGAACGATTAGCAGTACAAACAAATTAACATAATGATAGTATCGCTGAAGAAATATAGATTATGTTCAAATTATAATAGAAGAAAATAGTTCAAATTACATAATAAAATCAAGGTATTAAAGATCAAATTTTTATTCAAGAGTGTCAATGGAAATATAAGAAAAAGGTAACGAATGACGGGATATTACAAGATATAAACAATATGACAATAATCAAAAGAGTGGAGTACGGAATCCATACCTGATACTCAAAACCACTTATAGCCTCCACAAAATCTTACCCTTAAATGCCAACTATATCAAATACCAAATGTTATTTACCACCTAAATATATTCACCTCAAATTAAATATAATTCAAACTAATAATTCTAAAGAAAATTTTAATTCATTCAAAGTGCCTTTAATTATCGCCTTAGATCATTATTAATACTCCAAAACTTAAAAGTTAATAACAAAACTTAAGAAATCTTAAAACCCTAATATAATAAATTATTCTTAAGACGCCAATCCACTATTCTGTTCTTATCACCATTAGTTAAAATTTATTTGTCAAATTAATTAATTTTAGCAGAAACTAGACTTCAAATACTTCAATTTAGCTTCAAGAATCACCCAAATTAGATTTAAAATCATTAAGTTATATATTTTTAAATATTAGAACTCACTGCTGAAAATCTG
Organism: Aralia elata; assembly: GCA_034770075.1. Classification (NCBI taxonomy): domain Eukaryota; kingdom Viridiplantae; phylum Streptophyta; class Magnoliopsida; order Apiales; family Araliaceae; genus Aralia; species Aralia elata. Next base: position 42,003,417 of record CM068385.1, read on the forward strand.
CTATAAAAATTTTTAAACCAGTCACTTCTTAAAATTCATAACAAATCATACGTTAATTTTTAACGGTTCAAAATTTGTGAACATATTCTCAGCTTATATATGTATAACATATCCAAAAAGTATAACAATCCAACGGTCGGATTAAGAGATATAACCCACGCAATATACCTTAAAATATATAAACTAATTTTGAGATTTAAACGTTTACATTCAATCAAATAATATTCATTAATATAAAGTTATCTCCTTTTTCTGATTATCATGATATCTAATTTCATGTCTATATTTTAATTAAAAATATTCTTTAATTTAAAATTCCTCATAACTAAACTTAAAATCGAAATATAAAATAATATTTACCTTCCTTGTTCGCTTTTGTTCAATACGCAGCAGTAAAGAATCTAACTTTTTGATTTTCTAGAGTCTTCAAAATATTTTCATGTCTTAACAAAAATTGTAGCTCTCGAAAAGATACAAGAAATAAGCTCAAGAATCACTCGATTCGGAGTTAATATAACTGAGTTACGAATTTTTAAAATTAGGGCTGAAAATAGTTATGAGAATCAGGAGATGTTACAATTTTCAACAATTTAAGGCGTTTCCTTCTTCACAATTGTAGAGGACGAAAAACTGAAGAAACGGGCTTTGGATTCATTCAATTCTGACATCGAATGAATTAATTATGATTTTTCTAAAGTGTTGCAGTGCATATAATAAGTATTCTATTCGAGAATTCAACTAATCAAATTAGAATAAAATTAGAGTTTCATCTCTATTTTTTAAATATAAATAAGAAACAATATAGGAGTTATCAAAACCCCAATAGGCTCCTTAATTTTAATAAATTATCTACTAAAAGAATTTAATTTTCCAAACGAAACAAGAAAGGAAAAAACAATAATAACTTACCTTTTTAATTCAATTATGATTTTTTTTATAAAAAAAAAGTTAAATCAACACTTAATTATTAAAAAAAAATTGGATAATTTCGTCAACATTTAATTAATTAAATTTAAAAAAATCGAGTTATTACATAGAGCGTGAATTCGTTAATCCTTAATTGATACTCTGGAAATGATACTCTAGAAATGGTGTCATATGTCAATTTCTTTTACTCTACAAAACGTTTACTTTTACTTTTTCAAGGATATATAACTTTGTTTCCATAGCGATTTCATTTTAAATCAGTATGAAACACACCAGCTTTCTGTTGAAAATCATAAAATCAATTGTAATAAGCCTAATTTCTTGAACTGAATTTCTCAGCCATTCAGCAGTTGCAACTGTTTCTAGAGCAATTTTTATTTGAATTCGTTTTTTTCAAATAAATTACTTTTAATTTTAAATTTTCATATTTGTGTCATTTACCTCCTCACTATTGATATGTGAAGTGATAACTAATATAAAATGCAAAAATTGATCGACTTTTTCATTCAAACGGAACAAGAAACTTCATGCTCTTTTATTTATTTTCATGCACAGTTGGTGCGTACTGCACATAAAATTATTATTTCACGAATTTGAAGTAAAATAAAGAAAACCACCAATATACATATATATATATATATATATATATATATATATATATATATATATATATGGAGATAGAGAGAGAAAAGTGGAGGGAGGAGAGAGAATTTGCTGTCTTGCAGATTATAATAAAAAAAAGCCACTTCTTATTTAGTAGTAGTACATGAATTACATGCACAGATGGAGGGTATGAACTCCATGTTATTTTCTTGGGGCTGCCTTCCAATGCAAGAAAAAAAAATTAAATACAAAGCAATAACTATCCATAAATATATATACTTGGGAGTATATTTCTAATTAACCAATAGTAGGGATCTCGACAATAGTGTCATTAGCGTCGACCCAAACACGAACCCTAGTGCAGAGATAGTCATCAGTAACAACGGATCCTTTCAATACAATCACAGCGGTAACAAGTGGGTTCTCTTTCTCTATTATCGGCACTGCATCCTTCCCCTTTGTCCCAAGGAGTTCGGGCCATGAACTCTTACCTATACATTAATTTTATAATTTATTATATATAATTAACCACAAAAATTATCAGTACTCTTTAACAATTAAAGAATATCACAATTGAGTAAACAATTCCAGTAAAAATTATTGCAAAAGTAAAACTGATAATATTGTTCGTAAAATAACATTATTTACATTTACTCTAAAAGCAGTAAAAAAGGAAGTATTAATAGATGAGCGCAAACGAAGCCTAGCAATTCCGGAATAAAAAATAGTTAGCAGCTTTTGCATGAGTATTTTAGTACTCTATTACCTTTTTAATACAATTATCTTTTCTCGAAATATAAGATCTATTGACTATATATTTTGTCGGGGGCTGCTGAACTCCATTTTCTTAGAAAATAATATTGTTAATAAGCAGCTTTTAAAACATTCAAATTAAGCTCTACCTAGCTAGAAATTAATTGTAGTATACCTTCGCATTCTGACGACATCTTCAGAGAGTGTTATGGTACCTACTCTTCTTATATTCTTGATAGCCTTGTTCTTCAATCTTCTTCTTTCTTAATTTGTGATTGATATGATTTTGTAGTGCTGAATTCGATATATTTATAGAACGAGATGCATTCTGATCGATTGATAGCTTCTTGTAATTGGCTTTAATTCTTTGACTTTTTATTTCTTAGTATACAAGAAAGTTCAAACGTAGTGTGTTTGTGTTGATTTGTTCTGGATAAGAATTGGTGTTGGCACAATGAAACCTAGCTATACATTTTTCCTATTTACTTGAATTTCATTAAGGGAAAAGTCTATGCTAATTTTGGCTGCTAAGTTGAATGTAACAATATTGGCCTAATCGAGGATGTTCATGTGGTGCAAGTAATCCTTAATCCTATAAGCAAAAGAGCATAATAAAACTGTTGACAAATAAAAAAAGACTACCACAATCAATTTATTTGGCTGCAAATTCAGTATTTTGACTGCCACCTTATGTGGTTAGGCATGGCAAGTGTAGACACCCCAATCTCGGCCTGAAAATTCAATTTTATATTATTCTTTTTTCAAGGATAGATAGCGTGAATTAATTAATTCTTAATTGATACTCTTTCATTCTCATAAAAAAAATGTGTCATTTGTCATTTCTTTTACTACAAAAGTTGTTTACTTTTAAATGATAGTAATATAAAATATTGACATAACGTTCACAAATTTGTTATCACAATTTTATTGTCATAGTGCATGCTAAATTAACAACTTATTGTTTTTAATGCATGAAACAAAAACATCACCCTAATATTTATAAATTTTACAATGAGTATTATTTTTGTCTGATGGAACTAGAGAGTATTTTGTGGATTAATTACTTGATTTCATTAAATTAATTTGATTTTGTAATAAAAATAACCACAGGCTCATTTGCATTGTGCAAAGTGTTTTTCAGTTGTTTTAAAAATGAAAAAAAAAAAAGTGTTTCAGGTTAATTAGGGGAATACATTCTTATGCACTAATACACAGGAGTAGAGTTGTAAAATACAATTGAGCTGATCTCCGCCCATCAATTACAAGTCAGCTAAGAACACGAGTTAATTAGCTTGTCACCAAAACACTAGTTATTTTAAAAGAATTATATTACAAGCCCAATATTTAATCAAATTAAAACTTGGACGGTTTTATCCACAAAGCTAAAGAGGAGTCTGCCCTCCATTCTGGGGATGGACACGAATCAGCAGATCTGAAAACTCGTCTTTATGCCTTATAATACATAGGGAGTATATATAAATTTTGGCAACAAACTAAAAATGTTTATTTATAAAATTAATTGTAAGTAAAATAAATAAATAAATTAATACTTCTTTCACTCTAAAATATATAATCAATATTGATATTTTAAAGTTAATTTGACATATTTTTAAATTCAAAATTAATACGAATTAATAATATATGTTTTTAAATTTAAACGACTTACCTAGTATTGCTAATTAAAAGATTTATTATTTTTAAAATAAATAAAATATAAATTTCATAATTTTTAAATTAACATTAAGAAGTCATATTTAATCGTATATTTGTATATTTTATAACGGATGATGTACATTATATGAGACCGAAATGACCTCCCCTTACTCAAAAAACGAATTGTGCAACCCCATTAGTCCATTACGGATTCATTAATAATCAGCTACTATAGCTATTGTCTTTCTGACTACCCAATCTCTCCAAAGATCGATACTCCAGTTATTTTGGAAAATCTACCAATCCATGTTGTTTGGCATTAGGATCCTGTATATATAAGGGGTGGATTATTTATTGAGGGATTGGGGAAATTTATGCATGCGGAGCCCGACTTGATCAGTTGGAATGCATAAGGAGACCTCCCATTTTTCCGTTTTGGATGGAAAGATATATTTTCAAGGTGGCTTAAATGAAGAGATTGAGCTCCACGGTACTACGTTTCAAAGTCCCTTAAAGTAGCTATTATTGCATAGTAGTAAATTGTCATTTACCTCATCACAATTGATATGTGATGTAATAACTAATATGAAATGAGAAGACAAAAATTGGTTCACTTTTTCATTCTAAGAGACCATGAAACCTCACGTACTCTTTATCTATGTTAGTGCGTAATTATTATTGCACATAAAGTTATTATTTCACGAATTTGAAGTAAAACGAATCAAACCACCAATATATATATATATATATGCTGTCTTGCATATTATAATAAAAGAAGCCATTCTTATTTAGTAGTAGTACATGAATTACATGCCACATGTGGAGGGTATGAACTTCATTTTATTTTCTTGGGGCTGCCTTCCAATGCAAGAAAAAGAAATTAAATACAAAGCAATAAGCCAATAACTATACATAAATATAAAACATATATCCTTGGGAATACATTTTTAATTAACCAATTATAGGGATCTTGATAATAGTATCACAAGTGTCAACCCAAACACGAACCCTAGTGCAGAGAAAGTCAGCAGTAACAACGGATCCTTCCAACACAATCTGAGCAGTAACAAGTGGGTTCTCTTTCTCAATCTTCGGCACCGCATCCTTCCCCTTTGTCCCAAGGAGTTCGGGCCATGAACTCTTACCTATGCATTAATTTATCAAAGAATATCACAATTGAATAAAAAAATTCAGTATTGCAAAAGTAACTTAAAGTGATTATATCTCTGGTAACATTTATAACATTATTTACATTTATTCTAAAAGCATAAAGAGGAAGTATTAACAGATGAGAGTTCACAAAGCCTAGTAAAAAATAGTTAGCGAGCAGCTTTTGCATTACTATTTTAGTACTCTTCTACGTTTTTTATACAATTATCGTTTCTCGAAATATAAGATCAACTGAGTTCTTTTTGTGAGGAACTGCTGAAGCCGACCCATTTTATCAAGAAATAATGCATGTTAATAAGCTTTTAAAACATTCAAAGCTCTCTCTAAGCTAAAAGTTGTAGTACTATACCTTCGCATTCGGATGACATCTTCAGAGAGTTTTATGCTCCTCTTCTTATAATATTCTTGATAGCCTTAATTGTTCTTCCATCTTGTATTGCTGAATTCGTTATTTATAGAATAAAATGCATTCTGATCGATAGCTTCTTGTTGGCTTTCTTTGACTACATTTTATTTCTTAGTATATAAGAAAGTTCAAAAACGTAATGTATTTGTGTTCATTTATTTTGGATAAGAATTGGTGTTGGCACAATGAAACCAATATATATATATATATATATATATATATATATATATATATATAGTTTTTCTATTTACTTGAATTTCATTAAAGAAAACGTGTATGCCATTGCCAGTTTTGGCTGCTAAGTTGAATTTAACAATATTATTGACCTAATCAAGGATGCTCATGTGCTTCCAAGTAATCCTCAATCCCATAAGCAAAAGAGAAGAATAAAACAGTGGACAAATAAACAAGCTAGAACTCAAAATACACAATTCATGCAAATTTGTTGACTTGTCGTACCATAAAATTAAGATATATATTACCTTAATAATTACAGCAAAAAGATAAAGAGAATGTATATATCATGCTTCAAACTCATCCTTACTACCTACCTAGCTTGTGGAAGACTATGCAGCCAACCCGTGTGGCCATAACCAGAAGAAGTAGTTTGTTAAATAAGACCTATATCAGTCAGTATCGAAAGTGCCAGTAAAAGCCTTCTTGAAAGACATATGGAATTGGAGGAGCACTTGATGCCTTTCCCGTGCAGTCTTAGACCCCTTGTATCGAGTGAACCCATTACAGGAGAGATGCATTCAATCAAGGCTTGGCCCAACCATTTTCTCTCAATCCAATCTCGGATTTATAAAGCCATAAGTTAATTTGTCCAAAAGAAGTGCAAGACCTAGGAGAATTACAACACAAAGAATGGCCAAATGTGTTTACAAAATCCACAACGCAACACATTTTATATCTTGAAATTTAAACACCACATAAAAATACAATATTATATCTTCCAAACATTTAAGTTGTCTAGTCTGGCGGTCTTCTTTTAGATTTGCTTCATTGGAATTGAGTTCTTCATCCCTATGAAATAAAACAATGCACCAAAGAGTGCAAGGCAAAAATTTGGGGCTGCCAAATATAAATAGCAAGACGCTAAAACCTTTTTTCGAAACAAAGAAACAAACTATACTAATCATATGCGTAGTACACTATTTACGACTAATTCACTTGGGAACCAAATACAGTATAAACACAACAAAAGAAAACATATATAGAATACAGATAGAATTGAACTGTGAAAATTACCTTCATGGGAATTTACAATTACCATGTCCTGAGATTAGAAAGGAAAATCACAAAATCAAAATTCATCGAAATCACAAACTTAAGCAAATATGTTTAGCCGAACACCTTCATAACTTGTTTTAACTTAATTTCTGACTTATAAGTCATTATCAGCCGAACGCTTTTACTTATAAGTGACAACTTAAAACAAGTTATAAGTCAACTTATATTTTAACTTATAAGTCATTTTAAAATAAGTCATTTCCGAACGGGCCCTTCATGAGTTCTAAAGCTTAAAATTTTATAAATAGTTTATAATTAATTGTTCATCATTTTTTGATGTATAAACAAGTTTAAATTATTTCAACAATATTTAAAAGTTTATAATTAATTGTTTATAATTTTTTGATGTATAAACAAGTTTAAAATATGTTATTATTGGTAAGGATATAATAGTCCAAACGATATTTTTTTATTCAATTCTTCAATTAATCCTGAAAAAAACAAACATAACATGAAATTATTTTAAGTTATCTCATTAATAATCCCATAAAAACAAACGTGTGATTAGGACTATTTAATCCTATGATTAATAGTCTTGAAACTATAATCCCATAGATTATAATCCCGGATTATAATCTTTACAAACAAACATGACCTTAGTATATATAAGAAAGTTCAAAAACGTAGTGTGTTATGTGCCAGTTTTGGCTGCTAAGTTGAATTTAACAATATTGACCTAATCAAGGATGTTCATGTGGTGCAACTAATCCTCAATCCTATAAGCAAAATAGCATAATAAAACAGTGGACAAATAAAAAAGGACTACCACAATCAAATTTATTTGGCTGCAATTTCAGTATTTTGACTACCACCTTATGTAAAACCAGGCATGGCTAGTGTACAATATTCTCTTTTCTATATTATTCTTTTTCAAGGATAAACAGCCTGATTTAGTTAATACTTAATTGGTACTCTTTTATTTTCATAAAAACGGTGTCATTTGTCAATTTCATTTACCTTACAAATCGTTATAATAGTATAAAATGACATAATATTCATAATTTGTCGTCATAATATCATCGTCATAATCCGTACTAAATTAATAACTTATTGTTTTAAGGGTATACATACATGAAACAAAACTATCTCCTTCATATATGCAAATTAATTTTACAAGGTAGTACTTCATCCATTTCATAATAATAGTCGTTTTAGTTTCATGTACATGGATTAAGAAAATAATTTAATACTATCATTTGATAATTAAAATTTGTGTAAAATTTCATTACTATCCATTTATGAGAAATTGAAAATTACTAACTCAATGAGAGATTTTCTTGGGACAATGAGAGAAGTTATGGGTGATATAAGAAAGTAAATAAATTATTCTCTTCTAGAAAGTTATAAACGACAAATAAATTTAAAAAAAAAATTCTTCTAAAAAGTCTATTATTATGTAATGGATGGAGTATTATTTTTGTGTGGCAGAGGGAGTATTTTGTAGATTAAGTATAAGATTTGATTACTTGATTTGATTGAAATAATTTAATTTTATTAATAAAAACAATCACACCCTCACTTGCACAATCAATGTGTATTATAAAGCTAATTAGGGGAATACATTCTGATGCATTAATATAAAGGAGTAGTTGCAAAATACAATTGACCTGCTCGTGGTCCAACTAAATTTAGAAACTCGTAAAAAAAATTAAACCCGTGCATGGCACGGATTTGATAGGCATAAATTAATTACTTTAATTTTTTATTATTATATAATTTTATATAGTAAAATAAAAATACATTTGTTCATATATTTTTTTTTTGAAATGTAATAAGTGACTAATTCATGTCGAATTGTTTATCATTTATATTTTTTATTGTACACGTATATAAATACACTTGTTATTCAATATTAGATCAATTGTAAGTTTAAAGCTTTTTTATATATTTAAAATTGATGCAATTCATTTAATATTAATAAACAATAAATTGTGTATATGTAACCGCATATTATTTAAGTATGTGTGGTTTAATAGTCATCATGACTTCACCTTGATTTGACCAATAAATAACAAACATATATATACTAATCATAACTTCTTGTAATAATTTTCGTCAAATGAAATTTATTGCGATCTTAATTGTTTTCGTCGATAAATATTTATTTTAGCCTTAATAGACTCACACAAGACCAAACCGAACTAACAATTGCCCTCATTTTGTCTCTTTATATATTGTTGTTATTATTAATTATAAACCATTTACTATTTATAAACAATAAGTTTTAAAAATGTAAACACCTATTGTTTAACCGTGTGTAGTTTAATATTCATCATGATTTCACCTTAATTTGAAACAATAAATAGCTAGCATATATATCAGTCCCGATCTCCCACGGACTCTCTCTACGGACTAATTAACGGACCAAGCGTGGGGCCCAGTCGGATTTCTTTGCGTATTTCAATTTTATCGCCTCTGTTCAGGCTTTCTCTCTCTTTCGCTACTCTCAAATCTCCCAAACCGAAGCCCCTCTCTCTCAGACAAGCCAAATCGAAAATTCGTTGAAGGTAAAGAGAATCAGAGCTTCCAAATCGGAGAAAGCCTTAGCGAAATCTGGGACTCCAACTCCAAAATCAGAGATTCCAAATCGGAAAGCTAGGGATTTTGCTTTTGAAAATATTGTATGTTCTGTTTTTTGGGGATTTTGAATTTGGATTTTCTCTCCGAAATTTCCTTTTGATTCTTTCATCATTTTACTTTAATATCTCTACTGGTCAGTACTATAATCTTTCTCGCTATACATACAACAAGATGACTGATTATTATTGTATTGATTCCACTTTTTTCGACTCTTTAATTGAGCTGCCCGAAAAATTTGATTTCTGATATGGGTAGTTTTTGAACTGGGTTAGTGTTATAGATTTTGATCAAATTGCAAATGGGGTTGTGTATTTTATGGATTTTGTTTCATTTATTCTTCACCTATATATGATTGTTATTTGAGCTGTCATCTATCTAATAAAGTAGTTTACTTTGATATGGGTAGTTTTTGTTGCTCTGTTAATTCATGGTGCACATGAGTTTAATACTTATGGTTTAATACATGGTGCACATAATTCAGTAATACTTATGGTTGCTCTGTTAATACCAATATTTAGTTGCGCTGTTAATTCATGGTGCACATGAGTTTAAGACTTATGGTTTAATTCAGTAATCATTGCTCTGTTATTATTTTCTCTGTCATATTTTATACTGTAATATTTTCTCATATTCTGAAAAGTTAATTACGGTGATTATAGGTTTAAATCAAATGGATAACGTTGATGCAGAGTATGGGATGGGAGAAAATTTAGAGCGGGAAGAAGGGGGAAATGTAGAGTTTGAGGTAGAGAGTGGGCTAAATGAGGAACAATATGTTGAGTTCGATCCTAATTTAGCAGATAATTTGTATAATCCTCAAGTAGCAGCAGAGCTGAAACCAAAAATAGGTCAAGAATTTCAAACAATAGATGATGCTTTTAGTTTCTACAATGCATATGCAAAAGAGAGTGGCTTTAGTGTTCGAAATTGGTCTGAAAAAAAGAGACGGGGAAGTAGTGAGATCATAAGGAAAGAGTTTGTTTGTTAGAAACAGGGGAAGGCTACAACAGTAGCGAACATTGACGCAACAAGGTGCAAGGGATCGATTAAAGAGGGTTGTAAAGCAAAACTTGCTATTGTGATGACACATTCAGAATTATATGTTGTTAGTGTATTTGTTGAGGGTCATTGTCACCCATTAACAACTCCACGAAAAACACATTTTTTGCGATCTCACCGCAATATATCAACTGCCCAAAAGGCCCTGACTCAACAGCTTAAGATGGTAAATATACCATCGCATCAACAATTCAATTTGCTTGGAGTGCAATCGGGGGGGTTTGAGAATATTGGTTGTACGCAAAGAGATTTGTATAATCTCGAAAGAGATAAGCGCAAGGAGTTGAAAGGACGTGATGGACATATGTTGCACGAGTTTTTAATGGGTGAACAAGGAAAGAATCCATCATTTTATTTCAAAATTGAGTCAAATGATGAAAACATGATTACGTATTGTTTTTGGGCTGATTCAACCTCTAGACGGGCTTACAATTTTTATGGTGATGTAGTGGTTTTTGATACTACGTACAACACTAATCGGTATGGATTAATTTTTGCGCCACTAATGGGGGTTAATAATTATGGTCAAACAATAATATTTGCATGTGCATTCTTGAGTAATGAGACCATAGATTCATTTGTTTGGCTTTTCAACCAATTTTTGGAAGCGATGTCAGGTGTTGCCCCTAAGATGATTATTACTGATCAAGATCCAGCTATGACAAATGCAATTTCACAAACTCTACCAACAACATTTCATAGATATTGTAGTTGGCACATTTTAACTAAATTTTCTGAGAAGCTAGATTCAGTTAAATACAGTGCTTACTATAAGGAGTTTTCAAATTGCATATGGAAATCAGAGATGAAGGAAGACTTCTATTTGAAATGGATAGAGTTGGTTGAGAAGAGTGGGTTAAATGACAACAAATGGCTACAATCAATGTTTCAAATTCGTGCTAAATGGGTTCCGGCATATACGAATCATGTTTTCTCAGCTGGAATGTCAAGTAGCCAACAAGCTGAAAGCTCTCACTCATTCTTCAAAAAATATGTTTCAAAAAACAATTCATTGGTGGATTTTATGATTCAGTTTGGTAGGGGACTTGTGCGTCAACGTCATGAAGAACTATTGGCGGATCACAAAGACATGATTGAGAAGCCTAAAATGAAAATGCTTCACGAGTTTTTGGTGCATATGGTTGACATCTATACACATGAAATATTTTATAAATTTCAGGATGAGATGTGGGAGAGCTTGACTTTTAAATTTGAGCTTATACGTGAGGATGAAGATCATTGCCTGTACAACATTGCAAGAAAAAGTGGCGGTAATTATCCATCGCGACAAATTCTTTATGACAAGGTTAAGGATTTTGCTTCATGTACTTGCAGGAAATTTGAGAGCATGGGAATTCCTTGTAGACACGTGTTGGGATATTTGCACAAAATGCATGATTTTGAAAGATTGCCAATTGAATATATTTTGAGTAGATGGACAAAAACAGTTAAAGCTGGGATAGTCGTTGATGGTAGTGGCATTGAGATCACTGATGACAGGTCATATCTACAAAAGCGGAGTCACTTACTGCAGCTAGCCGTAGATATGGTTGACAAGGCCCTTACTAGCAACGAAGCAACTAAGGTCTATATTGATGCTTTGAGTGGTGCACATGACAAAATTAATGAAATGGTTAGTTCGGGAGGAAGTATTGTCGATATTGGACCAAGAAGTCAAACTCCAAGTGTAGTTGCTTCATGGAGTGGGGGTAACAACTACTACAACGAACCGAGTCAGGTGCATGCAAAGGGTAATGGGAAAAGGCTTAAGGGAGGGAAAGAGACAGCATTAAGGAGACCAAAAAAAACTAAAGCTAGACGGTGTAATGGGTGTGGTTTGGTTGGACAAACACACGACAAAAGAAATTGCCCCATGCTTACAAATCGGTAAGAAATCTATTAATTAATTGTTTTAATTGGTTGTAATCGATAAGAAGTTGTATCTAATTGGATTTATTAAATGATGTTTTTGTTGCAGGCATTCATCTTGTCATGACGGCGCAACTCCGAACCTAAATGTGGATAATGATAGTTATTCATCTCTAGGTTATTATATCTCTTATTCATCCTTTGTCACAATTTTGATAAATCGTATCTGTTGTTTAGCATGCATTATTTAATTGATTCTTCATATTATCTTTTTGTAGGTTGAAGATGGGTTTGCGAAAGGAAAGTACCTTGTGGTGTCAGTTTTGAATGCAGTGGGAGAATAGCAGATCAATTAATCCTTTTTCTTATACTTATGAACTTTGTTTACCATGGTATTGAGTCATTGTAAAATCTGTTGATGATGAAACTCATTTTGTATTCAGCCACCATGATTCCCAGTTTATTTTGTTGCAATTAATTAGCTGGCATCCTTTACATTGAGTAGGGGACTAATGCTGTCAAATGGTTGTTCAATTTCATTTGTATTCAGTTTGTATTCACTTGACAATGTGCTGGTGTTAGTATTCAGTTGGACATAACAGGGCATATATGGATGAGTATTGAATGAATGATTATTGACTGAAAAATTGAGGTTCATGTTAGTTTTTGATTTAGATGTTTATGTTCTATGAAAATGACATAACAAGGCATATATGGATGAGTATTGAATGAATGATTATTGATTGGTGCCTTTAGCATATATATTGATTGGTGCTTATTGATTGGTGCCTTTAGCTTCAGTACCCTGATTAAGAAACAATTAGTTTGGTGCCTTTAGCATATATATGGAATAATTACATTTATGAAACAAACTCAATTAGGAAATAAACAGCTTACAAAGCCTTACAAATATGAACTACACCAACAGACCAACAGATTCATTATAAGTACCATCTCAAAAGATTAACATTCATAACTACTACTCCAAAAGACAATCAATAAGAAAGATCAATTTCATAAAATTGACTGATACAATAAGCTTCCAAGTCAGAGATTAAATCGTAGAAGAAAAAGGCTTAATAAATTACATATCAAGTTACATTTTACAATGATACGAATTACATCAATTAAATGTCAACCGGTTACTTCCTCTTGAATACAGTCACAACTGTAATCTCCCAGTCATAAATCCCAACTTCAAGACCTTGAACCAAAATATGTGGTCAAGTAGCCGAACACTCTGTCAAGAGAAAATATAATATCAGAATTGCTGCTCACAGTAATAGAAAAATGGAAGGAAAGAAGTAAATAACTTCTGCTATTTGGAAACCAAAACTAGTCAAAAAACCACAAATGTCATGGATAACATCCTAAAAAAGAAAAATCTGAGGATTCAACAATCAATTGTGATATCTAGCTAGTTGTATGACAACTTGAGTTACATTTGCAAATAATCTCAAACCCCAAGAAATCTGATCATAAGTGTTTGATATTAACAGACCTAACTAAATCTAAATATTTTAAAAAAAAATATTAGAAAAACCATCCTAAATCACAAAAGTACACACACCTATTGTAATTTGATCAAAATCTAACATTACCAGTTTAGAAACTGCCCATATGAAATCTGAACAAAAACAAAAACTACCCATATCAAAGTAAACTAGTTTATTAGATAGATGACAGCTCAAATAACAATCATATATAGGTGAAAAATAAATGAAACAAACCCCATAAAATACACAGCCCCATTTGCAATTTGATCAAAATCTATAACACTAACCCAGTTCAAAAACTACCCATATCAGAAATCAAATTTTTCGGGCAGCTCAATTAAAGAGTCGAAAAAAGTGGAATCAATACAATAATAATCAGTCATCTTGTTGTATGTATAGCGAGAAAGATTATAGTACTGACCAGTAGAGATATTAAAGTAAAATGATGAAAGAATCAAAAGGAAATTTCGGAGAGAAAATCCAAATTCAAAATCCCCAAAAAACAAAACGTGCAATATTTTCAAAAGCAAAATCCCTAGCTTTCCGATTTGGAATCTCTGATTTTGGAGTTGGAGTCCCAGATTTCGCTAAGGCTTTCTCCGATTTGGAAGCTCTGATTCTTTTTACCTTCAACGAATTTTCGATTTGGCTTGTCTGAGAGAGAGGGGCTTCGGTTTGGGAGATTTGAGAGTAGCGAAAGAGAAAGAAAGCCTGAACAGAGGCGATAAAATTGAAATACGCAAAGAAATCCGACTGGACCCCACGCTTGGTCCGTTAATTAGTCCGTTTCATCCTAGTTGCAATATAACCAATGTAGAATCACATACATACATGCATACGATGAAAAAATAAAAATAAAATCGATTAAAACTAACCCGATTTTATGTATGCAAATTCCCGTATTGATCGGTGTTAAATTACATGCATTCATTCCTTGCTAGTCACTAACATCACAAACAAATTTCGACTCAACTATGATCGATCGTGTCAACGATGAGCATGGCCACAATTTCTACCATTCTAATTGGCTTCAATGGCAACATCACTAACATAGTATCATTTTCTATATTCTGTCTTTATCTCCAAGTGAGAGAGCTCCAATAAGGTGTGTGTTTTCTATCATTTTCATTCTCCTACACCTCTACATTGTTCATATATATGGTAACATATGAAAATGTAACACATGTAACTCCCATCTATTAATGTGATATTATGGAGTTGTAGCTCCCACAATAATAAGACAAATAATAAGACAATAAGTGAATGTAAGGGTTACATTTTAGTTATATTCAACAAATTATTATAAGAAAATTATAACACAAAATTAAGGTATTAATTTTCACCGGAAAAAAATTATTACAACCTATAACATCCGTCGGAAAAAAATTATTATAGCCCTAAAAGGACTACCAAACCAACGATTGTCCCCATTTTGTCTCTTTATATATAGTAATAAATTACAATTTTAATATATTCCAATTGTTTCATAAAAATAATAATAACAAAAAAAAAGTTACAAAAAAAAAAAAATTAAATAACACGAGTTATCTTGTCACCAAAATTAACCAAGTTCCATAACTTAATTCGCGTATTTACCCACAGACTAGTATTTCAAACTAATTATATTGTGAATATTGTGAATACAGTATAACATACATGACGTTTCTCTGGTGGAGATGGAGGGGGGAGAAGACTTGCTAAAATTTCACACCTGTCAGCCCCCTGTTGTGCTCGGGCAGACACGTTACTACGTGGAGTTGAGCTCTGGTGAGCATTTTGGCTACCGGTTCCACAAGTTTTGTTGGGTAAAAAACTCCAACACCCGTGTCTTTACAGAGCAAGAGTGCCCAAGAAAATGGAGGAGGGGGAATGATTTTCATATCATGCCCCGTATAGACAGGCGGCTCATCTATTGGACCTGCTCAAGGTGATCAGTATTATGTTCTATGGGTTCATGAAAGTTATTACGAGATAAGGTGTAAACAAAGCATGACATAGAAACACCTGCAAACAATGTTGAAGAACCCTTTGGGCAGTTTGATGTCTTGGCAATAGGTTGATGCAATTAACATTAATCAATGGGTGAAAGAGAGACATCAACAGCTGAGTTTTTGCAACTCAATGAACCACTAAATAAACATTAGTTCCAGAGTGATATTTCAGTAATACGTATTCCAAGCTACAGTTCACCCATCAGAGGCTGCCCACAATTCCTGTAAGCATTGGATATAGAATTGGTTAAGAAGTAAAATATAAGACGAGGGATAATTGAAGTGCCTAGGGAAATAATTAATGGTTTGAGGATTATTTTTGTTTAACCACAAATCACATAACCCCAAAGGCAAACAGAATAAACCAAGGCACATACTTTCTGAAAACAGGGTTTGTAGAGGAAAGGTTTTGTTTAATCCGATCATTAAAAAATGGCTCGAGTAAATTAATTGTTAATCCATTAATTGTTAATCCATCGAATGTCCAAAAGGTCATGGTAAAAAAAACACACTGTATATCTTCAGTCATTTCCAAAGGAAAGGTCAAGGTGCACAACAGACAGAATTTGTGATGTAACCAAACAAAATTTGAGCACGAAGCAAATACGATCATGCAGTGATATCCAAAAGAAAGTAGATTTGACGGCAATTTAATTTTGCAGTACCAATTCCAGTTAGGCAACTTGGTAACTTGGTAGACTTAGTAGCTGACAATGCAACAAAAGCATATTTAGCATAATACACTCCACTCGCGAAAATAACAAAATCCTTCACAAAACAGTCTTGAGTACATCCAGTATGAGGGATATAATGACTCTCGCCGACTTTACAGTTGTTGATAGCCTTCTGCAATTGGCTCCCTTCTACTATCTTCATTTAAGCAACCACTTGTCACTGCAAAATTAGTATCGATTAGTCGCATGCCCAAATTTCAGTTAAAGGTCACAGACTCGGTGCAGATTACAACCACTATTTTAATCTTACTCATTAAGAGGTGAAATTTTGTGAGCTGGCCATGCAACCACTAACAATATATTTTCACAACTCGAAATGGTTCTACAAGTACAGATGAAAAAACAGTTTTTACATTCTCAACTTTGTTAGTAATTAAAAGCACACTAAATTTCGTTTACGTAAACGAAATGCACCACCTCCATATCAATTTTCAGCCATTTAATTACCCAAGAGTGCGTAGCTTAATCAAAATTACAGGAAAAAATTGCAAAATATTAAAAAAATATATATAAAGAACATAACAATCACATTTTATAACCAACAAAAATGTTCAAGTGCATAGCTTTAATAGAGGGTCAAGTCAAGGTCAAATTATAAATAATTTCTCTCCAACCAATCCCTTCTCTCATTTGAAACGCATAACAGCCACACATAATCCTCTAAAATTCGACAATATACATTTCAAGTCCAAACCAGACCCATTTGATTGATAAGTAGAAGAAAATATCAGGAGATTGATTACTTATTATGTATATCTTTATTTAGTGATACATCTATTGTAAATTTGTAATTAATAATTAATTTTATTATATTAGTTTGATTATTCTAAAAGTTTAATTACAGACATAGAATAGATTATAATTAGAGGTTGTTTCCTTGGACCACATGTTGTAATTGCAGCGATAGATTTTGAATATTTGCCTGATTTGCTACAAGTGTTGCAATGGACTATACAATTCCTTTAAGGTGGTACTCCCAATTATGTCACCGTAGCTGCTAATATATAGGTGTATAAGACTATAAGCACATACATTCTCCTGCATAATTCTTTAGCTGCCTCCAATTTTTAAAAAGAACTTGTTGAGCCTTTTTATATTAACCAGGGAACAAAAAGAAAGTAAAACTAGGCAAAAACTGTGAAGACTGAAAGTGAAAGAACTAACTTGTCAAATAGAAAATTGCGGGACTAAACAGTCAAGTTTCAAAAGTTAAGGGACATCAAAAGATTTAGAAAGCCTCGGAACTAAAATAAAGAATAGGAAAGATTTTGGGGCACAACCGAATTTTGGGGCACAACCGAAATTCTGCAAGAGATATTTAAGTCTATCAGGTACCTCCTCCTCTGACATGATTACCAATTAGTCGCACAAGCAGCAAATAGCGATGAGTGTGACGGACAAAAGGGAAATTGATGTTCCCAACTTGAAGAATGGAGAGAAAAAGGGAGTGGGCCAGTGACAAAGGAGGGGATAATCTACGATAACTACACTTTCTCTCCCCCCTTCCTACTTCTATTTTTCCCCCATTTGGTTTATTTTTGGCTGCGTAGGCACCCATTAATGGATATTGGAGACAGGAATATGGAGAGAATTTTTTCCTTCTTCTCTGGTACTTTAATAGCCAGACTTCCTCCGGAAGCGTTTGGAGATGGTGAACCATGTTCATTTTCTCAATGATGGCGGTTGCAGCAAAATTCTTTATTGTGTTGTGGTGGTTCCAAAAAAATGTGCTTCTGGAACTTGAGCATAAGATGCACATGTTTTGATGGAAGACTCTCTAACCGTGGTTTCTCATGTAATTATTATAAAACTCGTGGAATGATGCGGAGCAAGATAAGAAGATTAAAAGATTAAAACTTATTATTTTATATTGTTATTTAGAGATATTTATTGTAATTAGTAAATTTTATTTATTATATTAGTTAGATTATTCTATAAGTTTAATTATAGTAGTAGAATATAACTACGAGTTATTTTAAAAAAAAAAATTAAGGTTTTTACATACTCTACAAGTTTTAGGTTTTCAATATAAGTATCATAATCCTTCATTCTTTTTCAAAGTTGAATAATTATCGACTGAGACTAAAGCTTGGTGTTATGTACTTATGTTTATGTGTGCTTCTACCGGTTCCATATGTTGATAGATTCTCTATCACTGTTCTTCCTCATCTTAATCTATATTTCTAAACCTGGCCTACATTACATTAACAACCGTAAAAATGACCTCAAAATTCAGCCCAAAACAATTAATTATCCACGTCGGGCAGTAGGGATTTTAGCCGAAAAGTCCATCTCAAATCCATATCAAACCCTTCATTAGTATTGAGAAACCACTAGGTTTTGTCAAGTCAGCAATTCTGAGCAGATTCGGTCTTGATTAATCACTCCAGAAATCAATTCTCCTCACCCTGTCGCAACAATCGGAAACAATCTTTGAAAAAACACCTTCAAACACCCCAATAGGCAATAACCTTGTGCTTAAGATTGAAATTCCTGAGCTATTAAAAATTCAAAAATAGTGCAGATTAGGCTAGAAAATAGTGAAACAGCAGCCAGAGCCATACCAGATTCATCATAAAGCCAAAGCGAGGCTCGGTTCAGTAGGGTAATACATAAGCGCAGAACTGAGGTAAGACTCAACCAAATCAGGTCTCATTTGTTTCCTTGTAATTGTTTATCAAACTTTCATCTGAGATTCTGAAGAGCTTTTTTTGGCTGTGGTTGAGTTTGGCTTACTGTTGATGGAGATGGGCTATTGAAACTTGGCGTTGAACCGGAGTTGAAGTTCATGAAAGAAGAGGACAGAGACAAGACAAATAGAAGAGGTAGTCGAAAGGTAGAGAGGATGAGATTAGGCTTTGGATACGCGGATGATTTGGTTGTATCATTAACGTTTTTGACATAAAAGCCATCATTTAAATCATGTTACGCCCTCTCCAGAAATGGCTGGAAATGTGTGCGGAGGAGGGTACATTTTGTATGCGAAGTTGAATTTAGCCATTTAGGATGCTTTTAATTGCTACAAAAAATTTAGGGTACACATCAATTTTTCAGTCAAATTGTAGACTGCAAACTAGACTTTAGTCTACAAGTATATAGCAAAACTTAAGAATCAGAATGAAACTTATTCAGAAACATAAATCAACAAGAACACATCAAAGCATTGTTAATGCTCTAAGCAACTGCGCTAATAGCAGTGTATACACCAACTTTTTAATTCAGTAAACATAGGATGCAACTTGCAACTCAATCATCACATCTTAAGTAGAATTGTAAATTAAAATTCAATTCTAACATTTAAAGCAAAACAAGTGAGTAACTCTATCAGTCAGAAAATACAGACTTCCTATAATAAGTTAGGTGACTATGATAGAACACAATTCAACCTCAGATAAGACCAGGAATACACGTAACTACGCAAGGTAAGGTGACCATCTTAGAACACCATTCATCTTCTGTCATCTGGCGAAAGTATAGCAACCAATTTTTTGGTTAACTTAAGATTAAATGTAAGCGTCGTAAGAGCACATAAGGTAGTATCAGTTCTAACAAAAACAAGTAAAACAGTAAGTTGCCCAGTTCATTGTGATATAAAGATTTATGCTAGCTGACTGGTGTTGTAGTCTAAAATTAAGCAATTTTCAAAGGAACACGAGCAACCAAAAGATAATAACCACACTCCCCACAAAATAAGACGAGGAGTTGCCTACGGAAAATCTTAGCAAAGAATTGGCATTAGTCAAAAAGTAAGCTTAATGGAGTAGTAGGGATACAGACATAGAAAACCAACAAACCATGAAAGAAATTAACAGTGAAAACAGCACATAATAAGGATGAACAATAAAAAACGAGAAAAAAAATCAAATCGAATAAAAAGACGTGTGTGAATACTTACAGCAACAAGCCATCTAGTAGGTTCTCCCCGAAAGTAATAAATCGACTGATACTAGGCTTGACGTGGACATCTAACTGCTCAAAGGGTTCTTCCAAATTGTTTGCAGGTGTCTCTATGTCATGCGAAACAACAAGACGTTTACACATGATCTCACAATAGCTATTATGTAAATGATGGACCAATAGAACGTAAAACTGATCACCCTGGGAAGCAATGCATGAGCCATCTGTCCGGGGCACGATATAAAAATCATGCGGCAGAAAATCTTCTGGGAACTTCCAATCACTAAAGACAGAGGTCTGGGAGTTTTTTACCCAACAAAATTTATCGAACCGATAGCCAACAACGTTATCAAAGCCCCCCAAGTAATATCGTGTCCTTCCGAGCACAATAGGAGGCCCACAGACGGGAAATTTCATGAAGTCTTTTTCTCCCTCCATCTCAGCCAGAGAACCGTCACGTATATTATAAACATAGGACGGGAAATGGGACTTCTTAGATGAAAACACAAGCTCATAGGGTCCTAAAGGTGTCATGGTATAGGTAAAATAACCCTCATCATATGTGCAGTTGCTAAAATAATCATAGCCAACTGTGGGATTCAATACATCAAAAAGTGGCAAAGACTTCCCTTGAAATTTTACAGATGGTAAAACTCCCAGCGGCCAATTTTCGGATCAAAATACTCAACCCAATTTGTATGAATTTCATCAATCTCAGTAGCCTCATTCAAGCCGCCTTGAACGTATATCTTTCCATCCAAAACAGCAGAAGAAAATTGGGCTCTCTCCATATTCATGGGAGTTACCTCCTCCCACTCCGACACATTGAGCTTCGCAGTGTTATACCTATACACCTTATTAGACTGGTTGAATTCCCCCTTCCCCTTCACATATAATCTACCCCCTAATACATATATAAAGGATCCTAATCCTACCGCTTGAGACAACCTAGACTGGTAGTTTTTAGAAAATGGTTGAAGTATCTTAGGAGGGGTGGGGTAGTCAGGAAGACAGAAGTTGTCGGATGGAGGGTTAGGGTTAGGGTTTGAAGAGCTATCTTCAAGGGAAAAGGCGTACCAGTGGGTACTTTCTTCAACGGAAGAAGATTTATCAAAGTATGTATTATCAAAGCATGTACGAAAGTAAACAACAACACCGGTACCTCGTTCTCTGATGAATTTATAGCCTCCGATCCCGGATCCATAGCCGGTCGAGGTTCCGGCAAAGTTTGTCCGTCTCTCGAGGAATTGATCCTAACCAATGCCGAAGTCACGGCCAATGCCGAATTAAACTCCGGCATTCGATGTACAATTCGTCTACCTGCGGGAAAAGGTAGAACTCGAGAGAGAGAAGGAGATTCTGCAGGTCTAGGGTTAAATTTCGACATCGGAAACTGACATTGAGAACCCTTCAGGTGCAGCAGCATTTTGATCTATTCTCAAGGATCATATTGGTATTTCCCTTAAGACGGTCAACTATTTAGTTTGACCATGAGTTTTAGATTTTAAAATGGAAAAATGAAAATGATATATATGTCCATACATATTTGACGATTAATGTGGAAGTGTATGCGATAAAATAAAATAAATTAAAGTGAAACCTATTTTTAATTTCTACATATCTCACGTGCATAGATTGCAATCATAATTTTACTAAAAAAAATTGATAATATATAACAAAAAAAATTCAAAAATATAAAATAAAAAAAAGATAAGGGAAAAAAGAAAAATGAGTACCTAATTTGAGGATGTAATATACGTATAATAAATTTTTATATTTTAAATACCCTGTCACACTTATAATATTAAAAAATTTAATTTCTCCCCAAGAACAAGATAAACAAGAAAAAATTGAATACCTAATTTGGGAATGCAGTACAAATACTCTTTTTTAATAAAAAAAAATCATAATATTGGTGACAATTTTTTATACAAAAATAGCTTATAAAATAATGTGGCAAAGTTTAATTAATTGATCATGCACCATAAACGGGTGGACCCGGTGATATTAACTCGTTACAATCAATCACATCATTTTGTATACATCTTGAATAGCTATTCTTTAAAGGAATTGATATTTTTACAAGCAAAAATAATAGTTCTACAAACTCCCTTTAATAATAAGTATGTATCACATTTATGTGAGGGATTTTGTGAAAATATTAATTTTTACTTGTTGTTTAGAATACTGAGTAAATGGGCGAAATTTGGGTAAGTTAATTTGATTGGATATTAAAATTGTATCATCAAAATCGTTTCCTTTTTTCAAGCAACCAATTTATCTAAACAAGTATTCGCTTAGGTACACTCAATTTGACCTTTTTTCATATTATGAAATAAAATGTCACCTATGTGAACCGTCGCCATAGACGTATAGCAACGGAAAAAACTGTCGTTATAGTCGGTCCGTTAACGGACCGGTCCGTCGGAGAACCGGCCTCTATATATATATATATATATATATATGAGCTTTAAAAAAATTATCTCATGCTTTTTGACACACTATCTCATATTGATTTTGGATGTTTGCTTCAACGTCTAGCTAATGTGGATATTACATTCAAATGATTCAAGGTAATTACAGTATATATTGCTAATATGAATCTTCCATGGTTGAGTTATGATTATTGTGCTTTTCATGTATTGACAATATTATCAATTTTATTATGCTCTAACTTCTTTTAAACCTACCAACTTTATTTATGTGAAAATGGATAATTCATTCTCTAGAAACATAAGTGAGAACGGGCACCCATGTTCGAGTCAGAATTTCAACTACAAGGTGAATTTTTGTTAGTTGAAGTTTCTTTCATTTGAAGGTATTTGTTAGTACCTACAATTTATGTTAGTTCTATTTGATTTGATGATGAGTCTACTTTAATATATATTTGTAAACACGTAGATTTTTGTAAAGTTCTTGTTGAAAAGAATCTTATGTAAAAGGATTTAAGTTAGGGATCATCAAACTTGTTAGATTGATCCAAATCATAGAGTTAAACTTTTGTAATAGTTATGTTCATGGTTTTCAGACTCGGACTAGACAGGCGGTCGGATCGGTAAAAATCGGAACCGGTCAGCTCTCTGGTCCGGTTTAGACCAGTGACCTATTTTTGGCCAAAACCCGCTCAAACCCAGTGAACCGTCGGTTGAACCGCCTGACCCAGCGAACCGGTGACTGGTTCGCGAGTTAGACCGATTCCCTATTTATATAAAAAAAAATTACTACTATTTGGGGTTTTCATAACCTGTGAGAGAAGAAGAAGGAAGACGGTTAGAAGCTAAAGGAAATAAATTCATGGAAAGTGTGTATCATGAATTTTTATTGAAAAATATAAGAACTGAGATGAATTTAGAGAAGAATATGAAGAGAATCATACCCACTGTTTGAACTATCATTTGATGTTCTTATTTCTTGGGATTTTTCTAAAATTATAATAGATCTATTGGAGAGAGGAATGGGTCAGTGGCCCCTTCAATTCTTGTATTCCGAGATTGCTTTGAGCTTAATGGAAGGAGAGAGCTTGATCGATGGAAGGAGAAAGCAACTAATTGTACAAAATTGTTGGGATATTTGTTTTTCTCTGTTTTGTTATTTGAAGTTGGTATATGGAAAGGGAAAAGTAGTGATTGAGTAGAATTTGACTTTTCATTATCAAAAGTCAAGAGATAATTGAAGCGAGAGAAAGAGGGATAAACTTATGAATATAGATTTAATATTTATTTGAATTGTATAAAGTAAACATTGTATAAATAGGTTTAGTTTTTTTATAGATAAATTAATTAATTTTACATATTTACTAAATATTATATATAATATATAATAATAATTAATATATTTAATTATTTATTATTTATTACATATCAATGATGTCACTAGTCAATAACGGTTCGACCACTAGTTGGACCAGTGACCCATGCACCCTGTACCTTTTACGATTCGATGACCGGTCCGGGTCTGAAAACCTTGGTTATGTTGTTCCTTGCCAGAAGACGAATATAGATCTAAAGACAATATTACTCTAAGATCGCAAAGTAAACTAAAAACAGTCAAATATCATAGAGTACAAGCCCGATAGTAGAGTCAGAATCACAGAGTCACTAAATTTCGTAGGGCAAAAAAGTCATTCTATGATTTCACTATGAGGAAGCCTAAATCGCAAAGTGCAGTCATCTCACAAGTAAATGACAGATTATGACAAAGTTCATAAATCTTAACACTTGACCCTCCGAGGTTATCCTCAGATGATTTTTCGATAGGGACAAGTCGACAAAGGTTTTATCCAACAACTAAATTAGCATAGTCAAAGAACACGTGGATGCAACTGCATTACTCACAGTACTGAAGAAAACAACCTTAGGTGATCCAAGCAGACAACAATTTAAAGTGAAACAATTGAAGAATGATAAGTGTCCAAGTCAGAATGGAGCAAGGGTAACTTTTCACCGAGAAGATCCCCAGAAAACTCTATATAAGAACAACAATTTCAAATATCAAAATACAAAAAAAATTGATCAAGTCCAAGTGTTGAAACTCTGAGTTCATACAAGTTCCACTCTACGATTCCAGGAAACACATTTTGTTGTTAAGTTATTTGAAGAAAAACCTTAAAGCAACTTAGCAACACCTCAAAACAAACAACTTTTTTTAGTGTTTAATTAGATCTCTTGTAACCCAAGTCTGTGTGACTTGAAGAATTCTTTGTGCATCGTTTGTATAAAAGCTCTTAGTGAACTGTAATCTTGGTAATTACCTCCTTAGTGGAATATCACTACTTGCGGAGTAGAATAGGAGACATTGAGACTTTTTTACTCTAAACCTCTTAAAAATCTCGTGTTCTTTACTTTCCGCATTTCATATTTTGTCACTCTATGTTTTTATTACTCTAACTTGTTTCTGTATTTGCTTACTAAATTTAGAACGGTGTATTTTTTGATAATCTTTAAAGGGTTGTTAAAAATACAATTCTATTGTGCTTAATCAATTAATTATTATTAACTGATTTGGTAACATTTCTTCAAAAAAAAATTTAAGAATCTATTCAATCCCTTATTCTATATTTTTTGTGTCTTTTTAGGAATAACAATATTTCCTCTTTAATTTAAGAATTTTTACTATTTTGCCAAAATGAACTCACTCTGCTTCTTTGGCACTATTTGTGTTAGTTGAGCATTAAAATAACTTGACAATTGTGCGAGCATTTAATTGACTTCTTCCTCATCTAGCTTGAAAAATTCTCCATTCGTGAGGCGAGTTTTGGATGGTGTCACATTTCCATACCTGAAACCAGTGATTTATCCGAGACAACGTGAAATTTCCAAAGTAGCAAATGAGTAGTCTTTCAATTGTTTATTGGATTGTTCAAATGAAAGCGATGTGATAAAATAACGAGTACATTGAGTTAGAACAGAAATTATGCAGTCAAATATATATTTAGAGTTACCATAAATTTATACATACATCTTATTTACTTCCTGCATCCCGAAACACTAGTCCCTTCGTCATTTTGCGTATATTTTTTTTTTAATTCTTTGTCCCCTTCCTTTTTCCACTTTAAAATGGTGAAATTGATTTAATAAGATTTGGAATCCGCTTTGTCAAGAAGATAAAAGAGTCAAGGAGAGAAAAGATGAACCGCATGGTATATGGTAAAGTGAAGAATCATGATCTGCTCACAAGAATCATGATCTAATTCCATTACTTCATCAATCTGTGGGTTTCTGTTAGTTTTCACTTTTCATGGTTGAATTTGTGTTATGTTGCTTGAAGCTTCAAATGTTGTTCAATACTATTTCTCATCAAATTGAGATTATTATTTTTTTTGGAATTGAGATTCATTATATTATTTTCTTTTAAAGATTAATAAACATGGAAGTATTTTTAGTTGATCACCCCTACAATGTTTATTTTAGTTGAGTAATTTTGACTTATTCCTAGTTAATACTCAATATTTAAATATGAAATATTAATTTGTTATTGATGTTTTTCTTAAAGTACATACATTAACAAATGTTTTAAAATTTTCTTTTTCAGTTTTTATAGTAGTATGCAAGTTCTAGCAATAGAATCAAAAATAGATATTAACTCTACAAATATGGATATTGACGAAGATGATTCGTCTAACAACGAAAGGGATGATGAAGTAGAAGAGAATGGAGAACGGAATAATCAAATAGTGGAAGAGCCCAAATTACATATGGTGTTTGACAGTGTTGATGAGCTTTATGAATACTATAGGAAATATGGTGCGCAACAAGGATTTGGAATGACTAAAAGAAGTACTAAAAAATTAGACGGAGTGGTTAAATATTTCACATTTGTATGTCACAAATATGGAGAGCCAAAGAAGAACTCAAAGATTACTCTAAAACCGCATCCGGTTATTAAAGCAGGTTATGAGGCTAAAATTTGTGCCACATTATTGAATGATGGAAAGTTTGGAGCTGGCACATAATTATGGTTTTAGTCCAAGTAACTCTCGTTTTCACCGGTGTAATCGGTATGTGACCCCTTATATAAATAAGAGACTTGAGCTAAACAATGATGCTAGAATACTAATGAATAAAAGTTATAATTCACTTAGAATTGAGTATGGAGAAAATGGAGTGTCTTCTTTAAAGAAAGACTGTGAAAATTATATGGAAAAATTAAAAAAGCTAAGGCTTGCTGAGGGTGATACTAATGCACTTCAAAATTATTTTGTTAAAGTTCAAGTAGCGGATTCTAACTTTTTCTATGTGATAGACCCGAATGAGAAAAATCAGATTAGAAATTTATTTTGGGCGAATTCGATGTCTAGAGCTGCGTATGAGGAGTTTGGTGATGTCATCACATTTGACACCACCTATTTGACTAATAAATATGATATGCCATTTGCTCTTTTTGTTGGAGTTAACCACCATGGACAATCCATACTATTTGGTTGTGGCTTGATATCGAATGAAGATACTAACACATTTGTTTGGTTGTTTGATGTGTGACTTTCTTTTATGTCTAGAAAAGCTCCACACGCCATTATCACCGATCAAGACAAAGCGATGAAAAATGCCATTGAGATAGTTTTTCCCAATGCTCACTACTGATGGTGTTTGTGGCATATAATGAAGAAGGTTGGTAAAAAATTAAAAGGGTATGAGCATTATGAATCAATTAAATTTACGTTACATAACGTTGTGTAGATTCTTTGAGTGTAGATGATTTTGAATGTGAATGGAAGGAAATGATAGAAAATTCTGATCTTGAGAACAATGAGTAGTTGGAAGGATTGTATAATGAAAGCCATCGGTGGGTTCCTTGTTTTGTGAAATATTATTTTTGGGCGGGAATGTCTACGACACAAAGAAGTGAAAGTATGAATATTTTTTTGATGGATTTGTCAATACAAAAACTTCCTTGAAAGAATTTGTGGACCAATATGATAATGCGTTAAGGAGTAAAATGGAAAAAGAATTAGCAATAAACTCTTATTCTTTGACTTCACATGTACCTGTGTTACACATCATGCCATTAAAAAAATAATTCCAAGAGGTTTATACCAATTCCAAGTTTATAGAGTTTCAAACAGAAGTGGCGGATGGAGGAATGTATTGCAATACAAGGTTTGTCAAATCTCATGATAAAATATTTCATTACGAAGTGAAACAACTTTGTTACTTTGGGGAAAAAAAAGATCACCCAAAAATTGTGAACTTCAAAGTTTGCTTCATTGAAGGGGAAAATGAATCTGAATTTGATGTGAAGTGTAACTGTAAATTATTCGAATTTTGAGGAATTTTATGTAAGCATATAGTTAAGGTACTTCATTTTGAAAGGTTTATATTTACCGTTCCAACAAAATACATTTTGAGGAAGTGGAGAAAGGACATAAAGTGACATCATACTAAAGCTAAAGTCACTTATAATGTTTGGAAAAACACAAAACTGGGACAGAGATATGACAAGGTATGCAATATTTTTTCGACATTGCAGACATTGCATATGACACTCAAAAAGGATGTGACCAACTTGTAGATTGGCTTCTTGAACTAAAGGTGGAATGGAATACGAAAGATGAAGTTTGTGAAAAAAGTCAACCTACTCAAAAGTTAAACGCGAGTGAATCTGAAAATAACGATGTTTGCCTATTTTCTTAATTAGCAAATACACGCAAGTATACGCGATCGACTAGCAATATAATGGCAAGAAGAATATCGTTCCCACAGAGAATTATTTAATAATAATTACCAAGTACTAACTCTTAACCAAATTAATTTTATTTAAACAATTGATTTAAGTTATAAAATAAAATCTAATTAAAACTAACAGCTACATTAATCTACTGACAATGATTAAAATCAGATTAAAAGACTTAAGATTACAACTTCCCCCAATGTTTCGTTTCAACCTTTTTACTTCCTGTTAAATTATATTAACTAAATTGAACTGTTAACCGAGAATTCATCAATATTTATAAGCATCCATCGATGATCCTCTAAAGAATAGAATTGGGAAAGAACACCTTAACCAAATAACTCACTATATCTCTATGTGAATTAAATTAATAAGAATTTTAAGATCAGATTCTCTTTAGATTATATATGACATATAGAAATATCTCTATCCTATACACAAATTATGAATACCAACTTATACAGAAAACACAATAATATGCTATCATTCCCAAGTCTAAATCTATACTTTATCTCTCAATTTAATATAGATTATCATGCTAATTACTGGCCAGAAAATTAAACTTTTAAGCACAAAATATGAAAGACAATCCAATATAATCAACAAGGAAACAAATTAATTTAAACTACACATTGGGTTCAATTGCAATCTTAAAATAAAAATTAGCCCATAACTGAAAAAAAAAATTAATATCATAAAATAATCCATCAAGTTAAAATTACAAAACTAAAAGAAAGAGCTTAGAGATAAAAATCTGTATTATGCGCAATCTCTACAGCTCGGCCTTCAATCTTTGTAATTCTTCTTTGAATCCTACTTTTGATCTTAAAATAAACTTTCTTCTAGTTTTATTCTACTCTAATCTACTACTAACTACTACTTAATTCTCCCCTCAATTTTTCCTATTATGAGTCTCACATTATGTATTTATAGGTTACAAGTCAAATCCCTAGTTTAGGAGGAGAAACAATCCAATTGGAAATCAAAAAGCATGCAAAAACGCGTAAAATCTTGGTATGGCCATGATACTGGCACTATCGCACGAGTTTACAGCGCTGCAACTCTGATTTTCTGATAATATGGCGCGGTCGCACCGGAAATGCACTAGGAATTGGCGTGGTCACGCCAGACAATTTTCTGATTTGACATCTTTTGGTAAAACGACCATAACTTTTGATCTAGGAGGAGTTACAGGACGTGTCACCTATCAAATCAAAACTCTCAACGAAATCTGCAATAAAATTCAGGTTTTAGTCCAAAAACATGTATCAAACTTGGCATTAAAAGCCCTTCAATCTTCCCTTCTTGCATTTGCTTATATATTTTACTCCAAAAAATGTCTCAAGTGTCTTTCCTTACTTCTTCCTACAAAATAACATAAAAACAATATAAATACATAAAAATAACTTAAAATACTTAAGAATTCACAAATTATCAAGTTAAAATATACTTAAAATATAGGTATAAAATTCACTCATCAAACGGCACAAATGAAAGTCATAAATTACTTTCATCCAAAAAGAACCGATGCAAGGGGCGTCCTCCTAGTAAAAGGGAGGGTAGGTAAGATGGAACAAGTTTCGAAGAAATTCAAACTGAAGGAACAAAAAAAGATAAAAATAAGTCTGAATCAAGAAACACAAAGAATAAAGAAGGTATGATTTTTATTTTTTGTTATATATATATACAATTTGTATATTGTAACTTTTTTGCGATTAATATTGTGTGAGCAGAGCATGATTCTTCCCTTTACCATATACCACGCGCGGTTCCTCTTTCTCTCTCCTCGACTTTCTGTTCTTCTTGACAAACGGATTCCAAATCTTATTAAATCAACTTCACCAGTTTAGAGTGGAAAAAGGCAAGAGAAGGGGCAAAGAATTAAAAAAAAATACATAAAACGATGAAAGGACTAACGTTTCGGGAAGCAAGGAGTAAATAAGATATGTATAGATTTATGGGGTGTTTTATAAAAATTGAATCAATCTGAATCTAAATGAGTTGAATCTGAATCTGAATAAAAAAACTGTTTGATAATTGACATGTCTGAAACATCTGACTGACAGTATTTTATTATTTTACCCCTCTGAAAAATTCAAAATTGTTGTAAATTTATTTAATATTACTTAATATAAGTTAATATTTTTTTTTAATTTTTAATTTTTTTTAATTTTTTTACTTCATTCAACTGCTCATTCAGTCATTTAGCTAAAAAAAATCTGACTTAGTCATTCAGCTCAATCATCTAACCGATTCAGCCATTCAGACCAAAACAAACGCACTGATCGATTCAGTCATTCAGCTTCATTCAGCTCTAAACAAACACCCTCTTAGAGAACTGATATTTCTATATAAAAAATTGATATTTCTACATGATCAATAGTGAGTGGGTTCCACCTTCGTGTAAGAGAGATTCATATAAAAACATTATTTTAACATATGGAAATATCAGTTTCCTAAATTTATTATTAGAGTTAAAACACATGTTACAAAAGTCGATATGATTATTGGAGAAATGTTAGATATACCTCTTTGATATGTTTTATAATGCTTTCCGCTCTTATTTGTTTGTGTATATATTCTTGGAAATGGCTGTAACACTTGCAGATCATGTTATGGTGAATTTTAGTAAAATGAAAATTGATGAATGAAATCTCTCTATTAAAATTTTGCTTTAGACTTTTTTCTATTTAGATGAATTTTAAGCAAATTTTACATATGTATGTATACTCGTTGAGATTTTCTTTATTTTTTTATTTTTGATTTTACTGTGTATCATTTAGTATACTTCATTATTCTCAATTTACTCGATGGAAGAAAGGCCCTGCTAATTTTATATATGTCCGAAAGCAATCGAGTTTAAGATTACTTGGTGAGACTTAAAGTGAGTCCAAAGGCTGTCTGGTACAAAGTTTCATATAAGTTCTTTCTATGCATTTATGCTTTATCAAGGTCTTTACCAAATTTTTTTGGTATTATTATAAAGTTTTTTTGTTTTGTCATTTTTTTTTGGGTCTATGATCAGTACAGTAAAGTTTTAATTTCTATGACTTATAAAACCATTGAAACTATTTTAATCAAGGCTGACTTCAAATTGGAAGAAAAATTGCAACTATTTTGATGCCGGCAAACTCTAATATTGGACGGAGTATATACCGCTCAAATAACCATTCCCCTTTTAATTTGAAAAC
This sequence comes from Aralia elata, assembly GCA_034770075.1. Classification (NCBI taxonomy): domain Eukaryota; kingdom Viridiplantae; phylum Streptophyta; class Magnoliopsida; order Apiales; family Araliaceae; genus Aralia; species Aralia elata. The sequence goes on from CM068385.1 coordinate 42,035,205, forward strand.
AAAATCTTTAATCCTAATTAGGGAAGCAATGGGCTACACACAAAATCGTAATCAACCAAATAGTAATTCCTATCTATCCCCAGTCCATAAAAACTTGTACATAATATATCAAGATTTGGCTACCCTTACCAGAACCTTAAATAACCAGAGATAATAAAGAAGAATACTTGTTAAACAAGCTTGAATAAGCACATTTCCAACAATCAAGCCTTTTACCCACTCGCTCTACTACAGGATCCCAACAAGACTGAGAAACAACTAGTCATAGGTAAGGACTCGACTTCACACCAACTAGTGAACCATAAGAAACAAGAACATCTTCCTCCATATTAATACCACTGAAAATATAATTTGAAAGATTAATCTTCATACCCGATATAGACTCAAAAATTTAAAGGAGCGACAAGATATTCTTAAAACCTACAACACCTTCAGCGAAAAAAGAATGGTATAATCCGCAGATTGAAGATGAGAAACTCTAACTTCATCTCTACCAACTATGCAACCATTAACAAGACCATCCATCTCGCTTTTCCGAATCATTCCACTTAAAACATCCACCACGAGAGTAAAGAGAAACGGAGAAAGCGAATCCCCTTGTCAAATACCTCTAGATGTCTTGAACCAAGATTTAGGCTCACCATTAACAATCACAAAAAGATGGGAAGAAGAAAAGTAACCCTTAATCCACATTCTCCGTTTCGGCCCAAAACCTTTCCTAGCTAAAACTTTATATAGAAAACTCCAATTAACACTATCCTAGGTATTCTCAAAATCCAACTTTAAAATCAAGGCCCTACTTCCTTTTCGTCTCACATCTTCCACCACCTCATTAGCAACTAAAGTCGCATCTAGAATTTGTCTACCACCCACAAAAGCACTCTGGTTAGAAGAAATAGTACCATCTAATATATCTCCAATGCGCTTAGAAAGGACCTTAGTGAGAATCTTATACACATTAGTCAATAAACTTATAGGTCCATAATCTCTAACCCGGATGGATCTATCCTTTTTAGGAACTAAAGTAATAAAGGTAAAGTTAATGCTCTTACACAAGACTCCATTACGACGAAAATCTTGGAAAAAAAATCAAAAGTTCATCTTCGATAGTACTCCAACACTATTGGAAAAAAAGTTAAGGAAAATCCATCTTGACCTGGAGCCTTGTCACCCTCCATCCCAAAAACAGCCCGTCTAATTTCCTCCTCCTCAAAAGGCCTCTCTAACCACAAACTCTTATCCCCTTCAATAGGATCCCAGTACTGTAGCCCCTCAATCATAGGCCACAACTATCCTCCTTATACAAATATTTAAAAAAATTAGTTATATCATTAACTATCAAGTCATGAGACCTATGAACCTCCCCATACTCCAATTCAGTTTCTTTTACAAAAATTCGCGTACGTTTTCCACTCACAGCTTTATGAAAAAGCTTAGAATTACAATCCCCTTGTTTAACCGACTTAACTTTTATCTTTTGTCTCCAACAAACTTCTTCTTTCATAACTAATTCCTCAAACTCCTTCTTAAGCATGCATTACCCTCCTACTAGTTAAATCTCCAGATAAAGGACCATCTTCTTCTAACCTGTCAATGTCTCTCACCTCCCCCACTAATGCATCTTTCCTTAATTGTAAGCCACCAAAAATCTCTTTATTCCACTCCTTCAACCTAACTTGGATGACTCTCAACTCCTTCAGAAATACAAAACCCGACAAACCCTCAAAATGGCACTCATCCCACCATTCCTTAATCAGCCATTTAAAATTATTATGAAAAAGCCACATATTCTCAAAATGAAAAGGAGTAGGGCCCCACCTAAATGGATTAGATTCAAGAACCACAAGAAAATGATCAAAAGCCATCCTAGGAAGCACATTCTAAACCTGATTGATAAATTCATCTTCCCAATCATTGGTATATAAACAAAGACCTGTCAATACTTGTAGCTACCTGCTACCCCTCAGATCTAGACCAAGTAAATTGAGCATTAGAGAGCACAATATCACTCAAAGCATAATCCTTAATATATAAAAGTATTGAACCCCCTCATACTAGTTGTGACCCTAGAGCCTACTAGACGAATGACATTAAAATCCTCACTTAAGCACCACCGCGGACTACAAAGGCTTGTTACATCTATCAACTCCTCCCAAAAGGCTAAACGCTCCCTAAGATTATTAAGACCATAAACTGAAGTGAACCACCACACACCATGGCCACGAATGTCTAACTAGATAGATAAAGTGTATGAACCTTTTAAAATTTGGACTTTTGAAGCAACCTTAACATCCCACAAAATAATAATACCACTCGAAGCCCCCACAGAAGGAAGAAATGCCTAATCTTTATGTCTAGACTCCGAAATTATCCCAACAACACATCTATCAACTACCTCCAACTTGGATTCCTAAATGAAGATATCATCAGGCTCAGGGGTTGCCTTACGAAGCATTTCCCGAACATTCTTTCTCTTACGCCAGTCCCCTAAACCCCTAACATTCCAGGTTAAAACCTTCATTTGAATTTTTTAGAAGAAACCCTCCTCTGTCCCTTACCCCTCCCCCCCTCAAAGTTATCCCCCTCATAGTTAACCGTTGTTTGGAGGCGCCTCATCTCCAAAAGAACCTTCTTTTATTTTTTTTTACTCAAAGAATGAGATATCTCAAACCTTATCTCCTTACCCCTAAAATTGACCAGCCTAAAACTCATTTTTTCTAACAAATCCAGAGGATCCCGATCATCCTTCACCTCTCCTAGGGGCTTTAGGAACAACACTTCCTTATAGAAACCAGACTGACTTTGGCAAACAGCTGAAGAGACAATGTATTTCCTCCATTGGAGTAGGTAAAATACCTCTCCCATCCCTCTAGGCTTCCTTATCCAATCCTGACAAAATATCGACCAAAGCGTCAAAATTGTTAAATAGAGAAGACTTATTAATGTCATTTACAGGAGAAATTTGTAAAGATTGTGAATGATCAAAAGGGACCAAAGAAGGAGCAAGGTCATCCTCTGAATTATGGCAATTTGAAGAGTTATTCACAGTCTTGATAGTCTCTCCTTGTGATTGGTCTGGACTAATAGGCCTCATCATCTTTAACCCCATGTAGTGGTGAAATATGCTCAATATCCTCTCTCCTAGTCGCGTCCATCATAAGATTAACATCATTATGCTCAAATAAATTAGTTTCAGATAGAGCAATATCCGTATAGATAGACTGATCTGCATTCTCCTCCCTAATTTGTTCAATTAACAACTCGTTATCCCCTTTCTCATCACTAGGCCAAGAAGACGACTCATCAGAACTTTTAGCCCACTCCTCCAACGGCCTATCCTCTACTCCTTCCAGAGCCTTTCCATGTAGTAGACAAGGCTTCTTCCTACCAGCTGGCTCAACCACAATTGTCCCATTTCAAGTCCCCAAAACTGATCTTACACACATTGCTAGGCTCCCCCACTTCGAACTTATATACTATGGGAATTACAAAAGGCAGAAATTGAAATTTGTTTTAAGGAACCTGTGGTAGAACAACCTTCCTTTCTTCTCGGGGCAAAGGCAGCAGAATTGCCCATTTGACTTATCCCCTCGACAGAACTTGAGACTGCAGGCACAATCACCACTGAAGATAATTTATTAGAAGAAGCATGTGCTTTGGTCTTAGTCTGAAGGTTAAAAGAAACCCTTCTTGAATTATCCGAATGTGATGCATTCATGAATGCGTGTTTAAGGTTGAAAGGCTGAATTTAGTTCATCGGAGAAGGCAAATATAACTACCATTTGTGAGTACCTTTTCATTGTTGTAAGTTTACGATCCTTTCCTTACAAGTATTTACTTAATTGCAAGTACATTATTTTTAGTACTTTGCAAATTGGCTATTCTTTCTCAATTGTAGGTATTCAATCATGTATCTTGTGAATGTTGTTGTGAGTACCTTTATTTTGTGAAGCCTTTTTTTTTTCTGAAAAGTTAAACTTTTTGTTGTTGAATACTGTTAACGCCTGATTTTGTCCGCGCGTCCAATCCACTCTCCGCGCGTGTACCTGTACAAAAGTCCCAACGGCTTGGGCCGTGTGGAGACTCCTCGGGTGTAAGAGTAAGTAACAAGCTCAAGGTACGCTAACAATGGAGGTCAAATATTTAGTAGGGTAAAAGTGTTGTACCTTGCCTTCATTGTTATTTGGGTATTTATAAGGATTCACTTGGCTACTTTCTACTCCTATTAGGAGTGCTCTGCCCAGAATCCTTATTAGACCCGGATTCAACTACCTTGATCCGATAGAAGTATAATCCAGTAAGGAACCACAAGGGCTTAGAATACTGGCCCAAGCCTTTTCGGACTGGAGAGTCCTCATATAATCCGCTAGGTGTGATTGGCCTTTGGGCCGAGCCCAACATAAGAAGCCCAATCCAGCCTGTTAGGATTTATATCCGAACATTGCCCCCTACTCCCTTAGTATATGATATGTACTGGGGGAGTGAGTCAGAGGATTTGATCAGATTTATAACAAGGAAAGAGGATAGATGCTCTCGGGAACCCGGAGGCGTCAGACCGAGGATATCTCTCCTCCAGGTGTCTTCAAGTGTTAGCCCGAAGATAGGGACTCTCGAGGGCGTCAGACCAAGGATAATGCCCCTCGGGTGCACGAAAGCATGAGAACCGAGGATAATACCTCTTGGGATCCCTAGAAATCTTGTCCCGAGGATGGAGAACCTGGTCACGATATCGGGCTTCTCTGATGGGTAAGTCCCACTCACAAATGTGTATTTGGGCCCAGTCTTTTCGTTTCGAAGCCCAATAGTGATATCCCAGCACGAGCAGCCCAACAGTTATCAGCGACTAGGACCTTAGGAATTCCGAACCGATAGACCACCTGCTCTTTAAGGAATTGAAGACATGTCTTCTCAGTGATCTTTGCTAGTGGTTTGGCTTCGACCCATTTGGTGAAGTAATCTATTGCCACAATAACAAATTTTACTACTATCAGCAAAGCAAGCCTTTTCGGACTAGAGAGTCCTCTTGTAAGTCGCTGAGCATGATGGGCCGAGCCCAAGATGGAGAGCCCGATTAGTCTCATGAAGATTTATATCCGAATAAATACCTTTGTTAATATTCACTGGAAATGTTGATCTCGTAATATTCCTTTGTTATTGAGATTCAATTGATCATTTATCTACCTTTTAATAATCCATTTAATGAACTTAATTAGTTTCTAAGAAGTGAGATGAACAACCGCGGGAATTTAAACTGTTGATTTACGGTGATGCTGATGCAAGTATATTGTGTCAAATATTGAGCGCTACAAGATTGATCAATTTGTAGCGAGGTATTTTGTCTTTCATATTAAATATGATTCGACTAGTTCAGATCCTAACTTGTGATCACTCGTATAAACTTTTGTAGTACGGTGATGTAAGTATATTGCATGCAATTTTGAGCGCTACTAGAGTAATCAGATAATTTCTTTCTTTTCTTTTTTTTTTTCATACTGAATATGATTAGACTAGTTCAGATCCTTATGATCAGTCAGTTGAGTTCTTCTGTATATTGAAGTGCATGATGCTAATCGTAATGTTATATTTTTTGAAGAACTTTTATTTGTAATTATTACTGATAATTATTACTTGTTGAGCATTTGGTCGCACGCTTTAGTTATTATTTTTAAAAGTGAGATTATGATATCTAGTACTGTATTGAATTAACAATATATTTTCGAGTATGGGTACATTAGATGGATTTTGGGGAAATATATATATTTTTAAGATCGTACGTAGGAGTATGAGATGATGATGTTGATGATATGTTGCGATGACGACCGGATATACTATATATCACATAGAACATGATGATTCACGCAGTGGCGGAACCAGAACGTTTTAGAAGGGGGGGACAAAATACATCAGTAAAAAATTTTTATTTATTGACGCTTGAATTGTTTCTTTCGGTTGTACGGCTAAGAGAAGACAATTGTATCGGGCCGAAAGCTTCTCTTCATATTATTAAAGTTTTTTTGGAGATAATTATGGGCAATTGGTTGACATAGACCTCTAGTCAAATACTCTCTTCGAACTTGATCTCTAATCACAAATATCCACGAAGGGTTGTCACACAATGACTCCATTAGATGAATTTGTGACAAAATGATAGTACTTGAAGCTCGTTGAATATCGGAGAAAGATGAAGATTTTAATATTTTTATAAATTTGAAGCCTAACATTCATCTTGATATTGAACAATAGGTTATAATACACTATATTAGAAAAATGTTTGATATATTTCAATTCTAGCTAGTTCAGTGAAACTGTATCTTTTTGGAAGTAGAAGATGGGTAAAGATGGCGATAGTACAATATACTCTCTTCGTTCTAATTTATAAGATCATTGTTTACTTTTGAAAGTCGATTTGAGACATTATCAAATGACTCGTTAAAAGTTATGAAATACTAAATCATACAATGAGTAGTGTTTGTTGGATATTTTACAATATATATTCATTATTGCATTAACTAAAACTAAATTAAAAGAAGTTAATGTCAATTTTTGAATTTAAAAATGTCTCAAGTTAAATTTAAAAAGTAATAATGATATTATATATGTTTTGAAATAAAGGGAGTATGTTGTTTGCTAAAAACAAAAGAGGAAGACTGGCCAACTATATATGATCTATGATTTGTTTGATGGTGTATATGTCTTATCTGTTCATGGCAGCCAAATTTGAGTATATATGTATGCATAATGAAATTCTAAATGATTGATTTATTCCAGATCGAGTGGCACATTTTGAAGCGATATATGGACTATTGATGCTTGGTACCAGGGTGGTAAGGTGGACATCTCTACCAATGTGTCAAATTCTCTTTATATGGAATTTCATAGTTGGCTGCAAAATAAGTGTGCTGGACTGCGAATGAAAAACTACCTCTTGGACAGTCCGAATTGAAAGCCATGTTCATCAAATCAATACCTTGTATATAAAAATCCAAACAACCATCCTAAATTGAGTCAACCCTTAATTAATTAGGAATTAACTCGGTTGGTTTCTCTTCTCTCACGCGAGTTTGGAAATCGAGTCAATTTTGTTGGAATTTTGATCTGATCAATCGTTCGGCCTCTTTCCTCTTCCGTTTCCCTTCTCGCTTAAATTCAATCTCTTCATCTTTTTATCTTCTTCAAATCATCTGCGGAGGGAGTGGTGTTTCCATCCAAAACAGCAAGCCAACCCCAATTAATCTCCTTTTTCATATTGATGTCGTGTTCGAAGCACGCCATTCAAGATTGGATTTCGAAGAATAAAAATGGCTACCGCTGCGCTTGGAGGTCTATTGAGGCAAAGGCTTACCTCCTCCTCTTCCTTTATCATGTTATTGATGGCTAATTCTATTCTAGGGTTTCGTGTTCTTCTTTCTCCACTGCTACTTTGCCAACCAAGCGAGTCGGCACTCACAATGGCAGTTTCCACTACGACGAAGTGCTTCAGGATTCAGCTCTCCAATAAGTCTCTGCTGCCGAAATTGTTCGAACTCAAGACCCTCGGGTACATTTCTTTTACATTTATTTTGTGTATAATATATATAGGCTGCATTTAACTTTTGGGAATTTTGTTATTTGGCTGTAAGTATCTCAATAACTACAAGAAAAAATATTATCGACCCTTGATGCTTATGGAGTTAATGCTTCACAGTTGATATAGAAATATTAGTATATAGATAGAGGCAATTCTCTGAATCCACATAACATGCTTTTGCCTCAATTTTATTCCTATTTTTTCTGAATTTAATACACTAACTAAAAGGCAATGTACAAGACATGTTTGATAAAATGCTTGATCGTCGCCTGGGGTGATGTGTGTTTGTTTGCATATTTATTACAAACAATTGTGCAACTAATGAAAGTTTGAAATAAGATCTCATTATTTACTGGGTACTACATATCATCTATGCGACTAGAGTATTTCACAAATATAGTAATGGGTCAGTTGTTTTAGATTAATTTCATATGTCAATTCATTATTTAAACTAGCCCGTGCATTGCACGAGCTATCAACTAGTATTAATAATATTCTTATCAAGTTGGTTCGGATGAAATTGCTAGTGTGTGATCCTAGTCAACCTATGAAGACCGAAGGAAGACCAAAAACACTATCGAGGTTTCATCAAGTGAGGAGACTAGTGATAGGTGCAATAGCTCTAAATCATACTTCCTCAGTTCCATAATATTTGATCATTGTTGACTTTTAAACTCAACTTAAGAGATTATAAACTTAAAATTGACATAAATTCTTTTAATTTTAATCAATACAATGATGAATATTGTAAACTATCTAAAAAGTATTACTCGCTGCGCCGTGGCCCCCTCCTGTCTACACCTAGCTTCGCCCCTGGGTATGGCCAGAAGGAATTTTAAGTACTCCGGGATTGCTTTACCTACTTTAGCCCTCTCTCCTTTGCATGCAGAGACGTTGGCTCTTTATCATGCATCGCTGTGGGCTGCTCACAATCAATGGGATCGAGTGGAGTGTTGCACTGATTCACCTAATCTTGTGGAACTCCTGATTAAATACCCTTTAGTCTCTACTCCTGTGATCTATCTGTCCTTTGTTAGCTGATATTGTTTTTTTAATTTTGTCTAGTTAAGAAAGTTAATCGTCGGGTTTTAGTAGACAAAGCTATCGTGTTAGCTCGCCTGGATAGAACCATAGACGTACTATATATTTTCCAATATTAATGCATGCTTCATTATTACCAAAAAAAGAAGTAGACAGTACCAGAGACCAATGAGTCAACTACAAGTGGAACTAGTGAAGCTAACTGAGCCCGCAAAATCGAAGATGCTCCATCAGAAAGTGTGGCCATAGAACCAAAGAAACCAACCACAACTGGGAATGTGGTATAGCATGGAATCAGTTACTCGAATGCTTTTTGAAGGTGCGGATTAATCATATGGAGCTTCCTGTTTTCCTATAATGTTATAATCGGATCACTGACAAAATTTTGTATTTGATGGGGGCAGAGAGAATTGAAGCCAAATGATTTCAGATTTATTAGTGCTTCGTTTGCTTATAGTCACAGTAACTTTAATGAATAATGATAGGGGTCTTGAATTTAAAGTCTAAAATACACGTCATCTTTTTCTTGTTATGTAATGAACGCTAAGGATTCAGACAACGTTGAACAACCAATGAAAAGATTACAGGTACTTGAAACACATTCAAGACCCTTGTAAAAGTATATCGTGAGATCTTTTCTAGTATGAAGAAATTTTGTGGCAAATCAATACTAGTACACGTGGATTTCTGATAGATTACCAAGCCGAAATTGTCAGCTCGAGGAAGCAATGCTTATTGTTAAGGAGATGCAACCTAGAACTAGTCTGACATTCCTGCACTCGTCTGACAGTTGAAAGAGATCATAAATGCAAGAGAAGAGTTGAAAGAGAATAACATAGAGAAGATAACAGTTTGCTGTAATGTTGGCTGTGATTCACCTAAATAAACTTCAATTAACATAGAAAAGGGATAAATGTTAAGGAAACTTTCTGGAAATCTGATTGTAAGTTACAAAATACTTCGGCAGTTAAATTCCAATTCTAAAGCTTGGTATGAGTTGTCAAACACAACAATTAAGTATTTCAAGTTCAACAAATTTCAAAAAGATGTGGAATTGCATTATGATCAAAGTTGGTTTGGGTACAATATTCAGACAAAAGCGTCAAATAGCACCGCCAACATAACATAATCCCATTTGAATAACCATCTATACCTTTCAAATTTCCGCAAGGACTGAACTTGTAAATGCTGGCCAAATCCACCCAATAGCTACTGAACTCATTTACTGACCTACTGAACTGTTTTTACAAATAGTTATCAACACTGATAATCATGTTACTCCTGCCAAAACCCTTTAGATCCTCTGACATTCACAAGTTATGTGTAGACTTGCTGAAGAACATTAGTTCATCCCAAAAGAGCCGAGAGCAAGTTTTTTAGAACTCATAATACCTAGTCAGATCCTTGAGACATGAGCAAGTCTTTGAAAGTCAAGATAACACCAGACTAGCAATCATTGCTATAATACTAACGGGTTACTGCTAAAAAAAATAAATCCAAAAAGCAGCTCCATAAATATTGAATTAAGGACCTGCACACCAACCAACTCTAATTTTCCAGAAATTCTATCTGTGCATGAGTTCTACAAGTCCATCACTATATTGTTTGCCTCACGCCAAACTGGAATCTTGACAACTGCGTGGGTATAACTTTCCCAAATCTCTGCCAGCAAAAGTAATATAACTATAAGAACTACGTCAGTAGTACATTAATATTAGAAGGAGAAGCATGCATTGTCTTGCCATTTCTACAACTATGTTTATAGAGAAAATCAAAAATAAAGTTGCGTCGTTGTGCCCAACTGTGATAGTTCAATGTGCTCATCAATAACTAATACAAGCCAATACGAATATACATACATACATATATATATATATATATATATATATATTATAAAGGGGGAGGAGAAAACTGACGGTGCAGTTTAGTGTAAATAATTTTGTGAAGCCTTTTTGTTTTCAAATTACCCTTTAAAGAGATGGGAACAATCTTTAAAATTCAAAAACTTCCCATTTTTCTCTCCCCACTTCTTTATCAATCCCTATTTTCACTCTAATATTTTCTCATTCATTTTTTCAAAAAATTATTTAAATTTTTTTTTAATTACACACACTTTGTGTGCCATGAGTACTAGTATTAATATAAAAAGATAACATATCAATGCATGGAAAATGCTCAACTACTGCATTGTGAGGATTGATTTTCCTATATGCATATATATATATATAGAGAGAGAGAGCGAGGAAAGGTAATCTAAGGCATATGCATTACCAAAATTGGCCAAGGCTACTTAATAAAACGACATAATATTGTATAAAATGTATGATTAAGGATTTTTTTTTTATAAAACTTAACCCTAAAGGGTAAAACTACGTCATTTTTTAAGTAATCTTAGTCGAGCTTAGTTAAAGCATGCCTTAATATATATGTGTGTGCGCGCGCGCATAATTTAGGTGAGCTATTGCATATAATTTAGGTGAGCTATTGCACAAAAATGCCGTCCTTATGTTAATCGTATGTATAGAATTTTATTCCTTCCGTATTATGTACAAAAGAGTGTTTTGTAATTTTTAAAAATAGTGTTATTTTGGAGGACAAGTCACACAAAAACGTGATGTGTCTCTCACCTCCGGTGCCCTCATACATACATATATATATATATATAGGGAAACTTTTTAAAGCGAACCAAAGACGAACCGTCGTCTTTGGTGTCTATGGCGACGATTCGACCCATCGTCGTAGCCATGCAATCTTTGGCAACGGGTCGAATCGTCGTCATATACACCAAAGACAACGGTTCGTATTTAGTTCGTTTTTTAAGAGTTCGCTTTTGAAAATTTTCCTATATATATATGAGAATGATTCATAGGCAAAGTTGTAAGGATAGGTCTATCCTTACAACAGACGTATCATTGTCCAAATTGTGATCCAATGAACAAAGCTGCATTTGGGGGACGGTTAAAAACTAAATTGTGGACAACGAGGGCCCACTATGTCATTTGTCAAAAATATCCCTATTTAAAAATAATTTGAACTATCGTGCACATAATAATATAGCCGACGAAAGTAATAATGTAATATAACATTATCGTCCACGCTATTATTGTGCTAATGCTGATTTATTATACTAGAAGAATTTGTGTCCTGCTCCTCCTCTCTATCTTCCTCATAAGTTAATTTCTATCAATCCCCAAAATATTATGTTTTGGAATAGTCATCACCTTCCTAAATGGATCATCAGGTTTATGAGAAAATTAGTTATTCAAGGACAAATTAGTGAATCAGGTTAACTTAACCAAGCAGAACTAGAACCTCAAATCCATGACCATAATCAGGTATTGGTGGCAGAAATCACAAACATATAAAGAATTGAAGAAGCATCATAGATCATCAATTGGGTATTGGAGGAAGAAATCGCAACACAGAGAACATAATATATATATGTATATATATGTATGTATATGCTAGTCATTTGACGCATACTAACGTGTGTGACAAAAAATAAAAGAAATTTAAAAATAAGAGTTAAAAGATAAGAAGTTATGAGAGAGTGGGAGAGTGAAAATAGGGAGGTTCATATAACTTTAAATAGCTTTTATTTTTATATTTTTTGTTTTATTTCATTACACAGTCTACCCAAAATAACCATCTCCCTCCTCTTCCCTTTATATACATATATATCAAGGTTGTTAAAATCAAGATCTTAAGCAGGATCGTATTGGGGTTCACAGAATCGGATCGTAGAATCCTAAGATTCTATTGAAAATGAAAAATAAAATCATTTTAATATTAGAATGTAGCTTAAACGGTTGAACACATGCTAGAAACGTTTTTATGCATTTTATATCTACCCTTTCTTTCTCTATTGTTTTACCGAAAGGACAAGATGAAATTATTTAAACCAACACTAGCTAAATCATGAAAACCAACACCTTAATCATGGAATACCCAATGTTGGTCATATGTGTGCATGCTAGCCTTGAGTTTGTTTGAAAATAAAGAGTTCTTTGATTATTTCTCAACTTACATACAGGCATGCATATAGTTCTTTGTTAATCTTCTGTCTCCAATTCCTCTTCCGTTTTATTCTCGTTGTTGAAAGTTGAAATAAAGCCGACTGAAAATCTTGCCCTAGATCTATACCGTATTAAATTAATTATGAAATTTGGGTTCATTGGGCTAACTTTAATAGGTTATAAATTAGATACTTAGATTTAAAAATATTGTTTGGGTCAAAGGTAAAATTAGCCCAAATGAACATAATAGGAAGAAAAAAGAGCAATAAGCCCACTTCGTCAGGATTGCACTATCCTGTTGCGATCCCACGATCCTGCTACAATTCTACTAGCATTTGCGATTTTACTTTGATCTGAATCGTTTTACTCCCATAAGACAGCGATCCGGATTGCGATTTAACAACCATGACATTTATATGTGTATGTATGTGTGTGACACTCCCTCCGTCCCATAGACTTGTGTACATTTGTCACACAATTTTAAAAAAAAATAAGCAGAGGAGAGAGAATAAAAAGTTTCAATTTTACCCATTATGGACTCTGCACAGTACAATATGATTCTTTCCTTTTCCTAAAAGTAGTGGACCCTGCTTAAGTACTAATAAGGGTAAAATAGTCTTCATGCAATATTTTTAATTTCAATTCTATACTTAAGACTTCCAAAAATCTTTAGTGAGACAAAGAGAGTATATAAATATATTGCTTATAGATTTATTCGCAAAATACAGTCGCAAGTATAATATACTTTTGGTTTCTACTTACAATTAAGGTACATCATGCAAATGTAGCGACTCACATGTGCACTACAACATGCACATTCTACGTAGAGTTTATTTTTTTGTGATAAATAATGGGTCTCAAGGATATTAGATATACCTGCTTCTATGCATCGAACTCTTCCATGAATAATTCATGAAAAGAACGAAATGGCTCTTTCGTCGAAACTGTACCTTGAATCCCGATACCCCCAACCAGAGAAGTATATAGTGTTGGAAGCCATTCTGGATACTGCTCATGTATGATTTCTATCGCTTCTTGGTTGCTAAAGGAGTAGGTCTACAAGCAAAAAAAACATGCAATTTAATAAAATAATAAACGAGTAAACACAAAATATGAAATAATAATATACAAAAGCAAACTTACAGAATTGAATCTGGGGCATAAATGCACCATAGCATTTCTGAGAAAGTCTATTATCTTATCAACTTGGCCAGAATATACTGCATTATTGCCGTTGTGATAATATATATTCCTCAGGCGATCCGTATGTCCTCTTTGTGTTATCAAACTTTGCCAACCCACCACTCTAGAATAATCAACACAAGCAGAGAAATTCTTGTTCTGTATGACATACATAAAATTGCATAATTTCGAGAGTTGGGATTTGCACCAAAAGAGCGGTGCATGCCAAACATATATCTCAAACCTCTGAATCTCAGACAAAGTTTTGATGTTTGGAAGATATGTGTATAGTTCTTTGAACATATGAATCTCCATAGGAAGGTGAATGGTAGCATCATTAAATCGCTGCACCAAATGATCAATCAGAATTTCAAACCCTAACAAATCCTCTCTTATCCTATTATATTGATCACTAGGATCCAACAACATAGTAGAGACAGAGCCGGTAGTCGAAGCACTTGTGGAACCGCCAGTGGCAATAGGTAGATTGCGCCAAGCAAGTAACCTTTCTTTTAACACCGATTGTGGCATACTATAATAGCTGCATCACTGTCACTTGACACGAATACTCCCGTTGTCCCATTTTCGATGTTTGATAGGGTGAGGAGCCCGCTGTAAAACTCCCCCGTCGTGGGACTTTTTGAGACCATGTATTATGTCTTTCAAAACAGCTCGAACTTTGACGCTGATATAATGGGGCATGGTAACCTGTGTAGTACCGAGGTAAGAGGATTGATGAGTCTTTTTGGTCCAAAAAGAATGGCGATCGAGTCTTTTAATCCAATCATGAACATGAATCCAGTTTGGCTCCAACAGAGCACATGGTTGATCATCTAAGATATCAGTATCATCTGAATTGTGGAAAGAGATTCCACGAGGAATTGAGTCACGTGCTCCATATTTGATCAAAAAACTTCGGTATTTCTCCAATTGATCATCTGAAGGAAATCTAACTTTCAAATATTGACGGCCTTTATGAAAATAGTTGTTTTCAATTGTCATGCTGAAAAAAGTGGAATAATTGTCAACACTAAGAAATTACAAGAAACTAGCTAAACAATGAAACATCATATAAATAAGCAAGCATCAACTGACAATCATTGTCTAGTAAATGGTTATTGCAAAAATAATCCCAAAAAAAACAGTGTTATGAATCAATTTCCAATCCAGCAATTAACAAATCATATACAATTGGAGAAGTACTCAAAAAAGGAAGATAACTTTTTTGTTCATATCATCAATAATTTAGTGAAGGTGAAGAACAGACCTTCTTCCACTAGAGTTAACACATCACAGAAGTACACATTTTTGATTGAGAAGTTAAAATTATTCAGTCTAGGAAG
Organism: Aralia elata; assembly: GCA_034770075.1. NCBI lineage: Eukaryota > Viridiplantae > Streptophyta > Magnoliopsida > Apiales > Araliaceae > Aralia > Aralia elata. Next base: position 42,050,354 of record CM068385.1, read on the forward strand.
GAAAGAATGTCATAAGACCAGGTAAAACTTGCTTCAGTTATCTGCAAATTTAAGGACCTTCACACCTACCAACTCAAAATTCTCATATAAATCCTATTCCTATCTGGGCATGAGCTCTATAAGTCCATCTTATTTATGTCTGCATCGTGCTAAACTGGACTCTAAACAAAAAAGTTAAGACAGTCGTTACCATCAAAAAATATACAGTAAGAACTAAGAACACCAACCGTGTTAGTTCTGGTTCGAGTTCAAGCAGCTCCCAAGCTTCAGCTTTTTTATTTAGCCCATCATTAATCATTATACGTTTAATAAAATATGTGTAATATGTATTTGTGTAAATATTAAATAATGTATAACATTGTCAACTAGGAGCCTAAAAACACGCCTGTTAATAAGTGAACAGACAAGGAGAGGAGAAAATTTGTGAAAGAGAACATCTAGAAAGCTTTTGACTAAAACAATACTTGCAAATATATATATATATATATATATATACACACAAATACATACAGATATACTTGTATACTTGTACATATATACATACCTATCTACATACCTTTATACAATACTAACACAACATACATATATAAGATTATAAATTATTATTTTATTACATTTCCATTTACAATATTTAACAAAGGTTCAGAATATTACAAATGGTGTAATGTGAATGATTAAATAACAATATAATTTCTTGTTTTGGGACCATAATTAGAAGTTATAAATATGGACATTGCAGCTGGTTAAAGAATTGATGCAGGTTTCTTCGGCATAAAAAGAAAATAAGCGTTTCTCTCTACGTCCGCTATATAGTTATGCGGACGGTTATCTTTTAATAAAGGGTAGTGGGTCTCCATAGTCCATCCACAAATTTAGTTTAGGATGCCCCTCAAACTAAACTGCGACGGAGAAAATTGAACGGTGAGAGATGTGTCGTAAGACTATGGCTATCCTTGCAACTTTGACTATGCATCATTCCCATATATATATATATATATATATAATTTGATCTTTTTTATGATTAAGTCGAGGATGATAGGTGGATCTAATAATTGGCAGGTTCCGATTTTGATATCTGTTCTAAATAATATTTTCATGCTGGTTGTTGCCAACAACTCTCTTCCTCTTATTAAGCCCAGCCTTAGTAAAAGTGGGTAGCGGCGTAGGATGGACGGTTTATCCACCATTATACACAAATATATATATATACACACACACACACTAATATTAATATGTAATAATAAAATGTGTCAAATCCCTCGCACTTTGGCGAATCGTAGCATTCTTGTATGACGCATCAATATCCCCACGCTCGTATCTAGGGGTGTACGTGGTTGGTTTAGGCCCGAGTAGCTCAGTATTCATTAACAACAAACAGAAGTCGGATGCCTACCTCGGTTTTGAGAGGACTTAGTTACTTCGTTTCCTTCATCCGATTTTGGTTGATTCTTGGTTTGTACTGCTTGTGATTACATTGAAGATCCTATCCTAAAGTTTATGTACCAAATTGGAGCAAAAGAGGAAGAGATTAAGAGAAGTTAAATTGACTCGAGAAGAGTGATTGCAAAACAGACTAAGAAAGATAAATAAATGAATTGTTACTTTTGCGATTAGAGAAGAAGTCTAAGCCAAAAATAGTCTAAGAATTGAATAATAATAATAATAGACTGAAAAAAACTAGACTCCTGACACGAGGACGGATGAGACGATTTGGGCAACAGTAGCGCCGTGAGAGGTGAAGACAGAGACTAGGAGAGGCGCAACATCACAAGTGAACAAAGAACCTAAAAATAGTATGGAATCTCCCACATTATTACATTAACAATATTGGACTACTAATAAAATGAGAAAGACTTCATATAGATTAAACATGACGTACTCTTTCGGTCAGTTCAACGAAATAACCGCCTTTTTTAGCTCGTCTATCTATTACTTATTATAGCACAAACAATGTTTTATTGCATGAGTTAACTGAGATGTTTTGGTTGGTCATGAACCGAGTTGACTCATGAAACTTTATTTGGATTTAATTGGTTGATTTTACTTTTATTATATATGTATCTTCCTTTTTTATTTTCCTTTTCTTTTTCTTTTATTTCTCTGTCTTGATGAGTCAAGGTGTTTTATTAAACACTAAAAACAAATATGAAATATTATTGTTCGGTAAGATTATATGTCTAACTATTTTAACGATTGAAATAACATTTCAAAGTTACTTTATATAATGTTTTTAACTAATACTCGCTCTGTTTTAAAAATTATGGATACAATTTTCTTTTTAGTTAGGTCTAAAATTAGAAATATATTTTTATTTTAAACCAATAAAGTGACATGAGGGTCTTAATTTGTTATTATTTTTTCACTATCATTTATAGCATCACACTACAATTACTTAGCTATCTTAAGAGTACATTTAATAATATAAATTACAATAAAAAATTGAATACAACTGTAAATCCCATGCTTGACAAAACGGGACACTGAGCTAGTTATTTCTAGAAGCACGACCTAGGTATCTTAGGAAAAAAAGATATGGTTTGGCCAGTTTCTTCGGTTTTTTTGTTCTGTGTAAACAACTACCCGTATCCATGCTTCTTAGTTCATATCTAATGACGAGCCTAAAAATCATTTCATACATTTTCTTTTTAAAACAAAAACTAGGTCAAAATGTATTTTTATATTTACTCTTTAACATGCACAAATGTCAGTCTGACATTCCAAATATGACCTAAAAGTTATAGTGAAAATTTTTCAATAGAATTATCCTAACATGTAATGCTACCAAAAAACTAGAGGGCTAGACTAAAAACAAGGGGAAACAATGCAGTTGAACTAATTATTAATTTAAACCAAACCCTAGAGGGTTAGACTAAAGAAAGGGGATTCAAAAAATAACACAGCAATTTAAGGAGATAAACAGTCAAAAATCTGTATTCATTGTTCATGATACCACCAGATGAAAGTGCAACAATAAAACCAAACAACGAACAACACTGATAAAACACCACAAGGCAAACTCCATTATTCTTCAGAACACAACAATACTGTTACATAAAACAGATGATGAAAAGTTTTGAAAAATGGGCGAGCCAAGAAAGCAGCAGGATTAACATACCTTCCTGGTGCAGTGGAAGATTCTTAATCCTTCTTCAATGGCGAGAATCCAAAGCACGCCCACACCTATTTCACACTGCTTTCCCCCCCTTCTCTCTCTCGCTCTCTCTCTCTCACACACTCACTCACTCACTCACTCTATATATTTCCCATCATATACTACTCATACTTGTTCAATGTCTGAAGGTAGTAAAAAACAATTCACCATCCCTTTTCACCCCCAAAATGTTACTGCTAGTCAAAATAAAAAAAAGAAAAAAGGAATCTTTATTTCCATAAAAAAAATTGATATTTTTACAAAGCATTAGATCTCATTTAGAACCTTATGAAACTATCAAATTCCCTCGGTTAAAATATCAATTTTCAAAAAAATGGGTCAAAGAAATAGATCAAACATGTATAAATCGACACATTTCTTCTTCTTCCTTTTTTTCCTTTAAAAATTTGTCCATATATCTATCTTTCGAGTTAGTACTTCTTCATTACTATTATTATTATTATTATTATTATTATTATTATTATTATTATCACCCATTCACCTAATTATTGTGAAATTATTTTGAAGGGCAAGGGGGGAAAAAAGAAATAATTTATTCGGTCGTGGAAGAAAATAAAACGAAGACCAAAGAATTGTTTGTAAACACTATTCCCTATAATGATTATACAACACATTTAACCAATTATATTTTGCTATCCTCATTCTACTTTAAATTCTTCCATTTTACTATAACCTCTTTATCTTACTAAATTTTGTGAAACGGAGACCATTTTATTTTATTAGAGGACTTTAACCAACTTCTAAAACAAGCTTTACTACCAAATCGGACAATACAACTGACAGCAACTGAAAGAGATCTACTTGGATTAATAATATAAGAGACCTTGTCTCAAATTGTTAGTGCTGACATATTAGTATATTACACTACCGAAATTTCATGTGCAACATCTAATAGTAGCTAGAAATAACTACACCCTCCATATACTCTGGCTATATCTTTTGTTGGTAAAGTCGATAGGCTCGGTTCCATAGTCTTCTTTTGCACTGTATGTAGCCATTATGCCCTACAGCTTTGCCACCAAACAGCAAGCCACTGTTCCGACTCTGCTCCTAATTCCTCCACAGCTGCTGTAAATCTGGCATAAAACCCACCAAAAGAAAGAGCAAGGGAGAGAGGAGGGATGAGTTTCAATTGCGTTTAATTAGACTCAAACGAGCATTTTAATTACAAACAAAAACACAGATTTCAACAGTCTAGCAACTAAACCAAAAAACCATTACAATGTCAACATGATGTATTAATCACTTGTTCTCTATATCCATAAATGAGGGTATCTTTGTCTTCAATGTAATATCAGGGCCTGCAATTATCTGAAAAGGAAAAGAATGAGGTTTACAAGGGAAACCGATATGTGATCCACAATTATATAATAAAACAGAACCATTTTTGAATTCTTAAGTTGACAAACCACAAGAACGTTTCAGATTGATTTACCCAAATTTAATGGCCCAGATTGATTCTTCCCTACTAAATTCTTCGCCAAAACTCACGTTGCACCTCTCAAAACTCTCGGTATACTAAAACCCCTAACAACTCGATCCAGAGCACAAAGAAGATTCATTCCTTCTCCTCTTACAGCCTTGCCTCTCGACTCCTCACCCCTCTCCACGATTCACGACCATCACGATCCATAATCCAATCCGATTTCTCTAACTGTTCCCCCATTTCGTACCTCTCCGATTTCGTACATATCACAAAATCAAAATCCCTACACTGTCAAGTACCCATACTCTCTAACGATTCTCTCTCTCACTACCGCTCCATCGATTTCGTACCTCTTCGATTTCGTACCTCTTCGATTTCGTACCACTCCGATTTCGTACCAAATCGACGGGCCTCCATTTTAGTTGCATCTTCTAGCTTTCTATTTGAAAAGAAATTTTTTCCATTTTAATTTATGGGTCCTCGAAGGTAGGCAATCTGATATCTGAGCTATCTATACCTACAGAACTCCACTCATATAACATAATCAAATCTTATCCTTTGCTGCTATTCTCCACACAATTAAAGGTACATACATATCTCTATTTTAACTCATTTTTCCCTAATTTTATGTTAGCTGTTTAGTTCTGGATCATCTCTAAGTATTAGGGCTTTGATGAAAATTGAAAAGGAAAATTATTTTCCTGGAATTTGCAAAGTTGGAATTCAACAAAGAAAAAACATAGTACTTTTGAAATTTGTGGTTGTTCTATTTTCTCTACCGTTTACTTTACTTAAAAAATTGGAATGCTTGGCTTAAATTAGTCAAAGAGTTGAAATTTCAGGCTGGGTTGAATTCAAGGTTTTGTTTTCTTGTGTCTTAGTCCATTATTAATAATTATAAGCTTTGTTATAAGTTTTCTCTTCACCAAATAGGCGGGGTTGGGGTTTATATAACAACCGGTGTTGGTTTTTTCTAATTTAGGTGAAAATAAAATAAAATTCCCCTTTCAATTTCCATTAACAGAGAAAGTTGAACGTGTTTTCTCCGAGTATATAGTTAGTTGTTTCTGTTGAGCTTTAGAGATTTCTTCTTCTTTGTAGGTATGTATGTATGTATATACCAGATATTTTGTAAATTGTAATCTCCGGAGAAGTAGTTTACCATAAGTAAAATGTGTGTTTTATTTTTGCTAATTTTTACTATGGCTCTTAGCTTTACCTTCACCCTTTCTTTCATATGTTTTAGCTCAATTTTATACTCATCTTGATACATGTAAATTTTTGCTTTCCTCTTTTATTTTGTATTAATATAATATATAATGGGTAATTTATGATTTGCTAGCGTTTGTTGAAATAACTCCAAGTATAGCGTTTGTTGAAATAACTCCAATGTAAGACTTCTAGAACGCTTCATAAACCGGAAGCTCTTTTCAAGATCATCTCCTCCTAAAATTGCTTAGTTTATGTTCAAAAAGACCTCCCTCTAAGCATTAGAGATTCTTTTAGGTCCTCAGTTTCTCCTCTTAACATGTGTAATTAAGTTGTTTCATGAGAATCTCTTAGGCCTGTTTTGCTTCGTCACCTGGAACAATTGTCTTTTGAACACCTCTGCGCCAAGCCTGTTATTTCCACTGTTCCCCTTCCCTACCTCTCCCTCCCTTCTCACCAGATGTTGCAGACATACCACAAATAGCAACAAGAGGATCTTCAAGGCACCTTGACAAAATAATAACAATTTCATGTCACCAAGGTTTGAGAGATACAATTGTCAGTCCTTTATACATAGATATAGAAGTATAATATTGATGTGAGTACCAAATAGGGTTTTTACCGGAGCTATAATAGCAATTGGAGCAACTTGGCAAATATAAAAACTTTTTCCACCCATATTTGGATTTTGGCCCAATAATTTCTGATAAGTTTTTTCACCACAAACCCTAATTTCTTTCTCCAAATTATAAAACCCTAATTCCTCAACATGCTCTATCTTGCCTCTTTTTCTTTAGGTATTGCAGTTTCGTACTCTTGTTAAGGTTTTGTATATCATGATTATTAGTGATTTCTGTAGGAAAATTTTCAATTTGGGTACATCTGGTGTTATATTTTGATGAGGTAAGATTCTACCCAATTTGTTGTCCAAACCGAGAAACCGACCAAGCTGAACGATTAAGCCGAGCATAACCTACCCGACTGAAATGGTCAGTTTCGGATTTTGATAGTAGACAACCGACTTCCTAGGTTTCGGTTAGTTTTTGGCCAGATAACCTGCCGAAACCGAACGTGTACACCCACCATTCTAGCTACAGATACTAAAATAGCTAGAATGGTTGCAACGAACTGTACCATCTAATTATATGCAGAAAGCGTCAGCAATTACTATCAAAATAACATAAATTGATGGGACATATAAATGATGTCTGGTAAGATGATAACCAGCCTGGTAAGACAGAGATAAACTGCAGCAGCATATCACCCCAATTTTGCAGCACATCTCACCCGAGTTAGTAACATGGGGGAGGTAAGTTCTGTTTTCAAATTCAGAATTAAGAAACATTCTACCAACATATGCAAATTAAACGCACACTCATAAATAGAGAGATATATACCAAGTACAAACACATAAAATTCACTTATTACCTCAGATGCTGTAGATGTTCGAAGGAATATTTTCTTGTTATTCCAAGCTGAACATCAGGCAACCTACCTAAAGTAGTCAAAACTGAAGAAAGCACGTGATGTATCTTGGGTCACACAATATTACCTTCAGGGTCTCCCTCGGCAAAGTTGAAATCTTGAGAAACTTTGTAAGAACTCATGAACTCTGCAATCTCAGAAACAGTAACAAGACGAGCATTGATCATGTTTCTGTCACACAAAGGAATGAAAGGATGAGTCACCTGGACCATGCAATAGAACCAAGCATCATAAATCAAGAAATAAAGTAAGAGCCATGAAATCAATAAATCAAATCACATCAAGTGCACCTCATACCCAGAGCCTAACAAGCCTTGATCCAAATACGGTAAGAGTGTTATTCTTTCATTGCAGCAAGGAGTCAGACTGAGACCCATCAGAGTTATTCCTCAAAACCTGAAAGCAGTTAATTCATTAAACCCATCACTGAAGAAGGAAAACAACATTATAAACATTTTAAGTAACAAAAGAATGAATAATTTTATGTCTGTAAATGGAAGTGAAGGTCCAGATCTCATATTGAAGATTGTAGAACTTGCTGCTCAATCTAGATAATTAGATGCTGCTGACATGTAGTATTCAGTATTCAATAGAATTTTCTATAGGAAATCTCTGCTACTTACATAACAATACTTTACCCCCACCGGCTTTGCATAAAGGCTGAGAGTTTGTTGGCATCAGGGATAAACATATCTAATGAATACTACTCCACCAATTCCAGTGTTACTTTGAAGGTATTGCAATTGAAAGGATGGATGTAACATAAATTCAGCGGCATGGACCAGTCATATCAGTTGTTCACATCAATAACGAAAAACACAAAATCCTAAACCATGTAAGTGAAACTGATAAACATCTCCTACCATTGAACCTTTAAGGCATAATGAATTGTAATATACCTCTAATTGTTGCATAATAGCATTGGCAGACAGAGTCATCTCCGTATGCATATGAAGGATCCAAGAGTGAAAGGGTATGGGGTAAACCAAAATTAATGTGGATGGAAGTCATGCTAGTCTGCTTAAGCAGAGATATGACCTTAAACATCGTGTTTCCCACCCGATTAAATGCTCAAAATTCTTTATAGAGTTGATGAATGCGCAGGCACGCAGACACACACACACACACATATATATGTGCAAGTTATGTCAGCCCACTGTGTGAGGCATAATAACAACCAAACAACATTTTAGCAGACAAAAATAATACTTATTCGTGGACAAGAAACAAGTAACAACCAAACATGTTGAAATTTTAGTTGCCTTGCAAGCTCAAACAGATTACTTTCAAATTTCAGCCTGGTGTACTACTGAAATACACTAATACAAGATATGACTCAATACCGTACCTCAATTGCCACATGATTATTTCCTTCTGCTGATTATCTATTAATTGATTGTCACTCATGTTCTCATAATGACATAACTTCAGCAAGTACACCACTCCACTGTGGTTGAAGCAATCTTGTGAGGCATGCTCCTCGCGAACATTTATAGTGGGTCAAGCATATACTAATAGAAATACAAGTAAAATATTCCATCCAGCCAGCTGATGATAGAAATATGGGATGCAATTATATATTCATCAAATGCACAAATACAAAAACCACTTTTATATTTAGTTAACATAATTATACACAAATTCTATTTAGCTACTACATCTTCAAAATACATAATTTGAAGTGAAACGTTAGCCGTTAAAAAGGGTATCCATGGCTGTACAGTATGAAAATTAGAGAGAAAAAAAACCACATTTGGATCCACACAAAAAAAAAACACACCATTGCAGATGCGGATGTTAAAATTTAAAATCGCACAATTTGGTTGCGGAGGATGCATATGATACCTTAAATCCACACCATTATACATGCGCAGCAAAGGTCTCCCTGGGGCCTAGGCGTGAGGCGCACGCCTTATCAAAGTGAGGCACACATACTAAAAAGTACAACAAAATAAATATACATGTACACATGAACTAATTATACAAGTATTTTATCTCAAGCAAAAAAATGATTTATGCATTATACATTTATACTTTTATTTACCTGAAAGATAACTAAAAAGGCTATCCCCGCCCCCCTATTATTGCATTAAAATCCCATCAATCAGCAGTCCAGTCCATTATCATCATCATCAACAACAACAAAAGAAAAAGAGAATCAACAACTATGTACAGTTCACATTGTAAAGTGTTTTTCTACTTGTACATATAATAAAGATGAATTGAACTCATAATAAAGAATTTTCTTAAATTTTCTTTTTAGTGTTCAGAAATAAATTCTCTGTCCTTTGTTGGACTATTCAAATATATAAATAAGTATGTTTGACTAAAAGCCATCACTTGGACCAACATGCATAAGCCATAAAGTACTTTTTTAATTGAGAGGAACCGTAGCAAAGAAAAGAATAATAATTAATAATAATACAATATATGCGAAGAAAAATCAAAGATGGAGAGTATATTTATATATATATACACACACACACATACACACAGAGTACACACGCATGCAAGCTGAAGAGTAGATGAAAGAGTGACACGGCTGTTCAAAAGTGCCATATACAAAGAAGAAAGATAAAAAAAAGATGGAAAAGAAAAAGAGGAGATCGGGATGAGAAGCTCCAACTGAGAGAAACAAAAAGTTGGAGATGAGATGAAAGAGAAAGGTACTCACCGTCGTCGCCGAACGTCAATTTGAGGGAGAGATGGTTGAGGATTGTCAATTTCCTTCTTTCCTTGATTTCCTTTCTTTCCTTCTTGCCTCTTGCCTCGCGTCTCATTGACAGAGGTGTGCGTCTCATTGAAAAGGTTGCGCCTCAAGCAAGGTGAGGCCCTGTCCTCGCGCCTCGCTGTGCCTCGAGCCAGGCGCGCCTTTGATAACACTATACATGCGGATGCCATACTTTAAAAATTGCACAATTTGGATGCAGATGCATATGATACCTTAAATCCAAATCACGGAAATTTTATTATGTTATTTGTCATTTTAGTACTAATAATAGTCTAATACTGTCTTATACAGTCAAACTTATAACCTATCATTACTGACTAATAAGCTATTATTACATGGTTTATGTTAGAACTAATATCCTTGCACACACTTTGTGAATGGAATGAATGAGAAAATGTTGGAGAGATAATAGGGATAATAAAAGAGTGGGGAGAGACAAAAGGAAGTTTTTGAGTTTTAAAAAGTAACTACTCTTTTCTATTAAGGAGTAAATTTGGAAGTTAAAAAGGCTTTAGAAAATTGTTTACACCAAAAATAAAAGTCAACTCTCCCTCCCGCTTTATAATATAGATATGTTTGATTTTATTTTTGATTAATATATGTAGCATCCTATAAGGAAATATATTATTTGTGGATTTTATGACAAATTATTCTATCGATTTTGTACGGCTTATAGTCTAAAATTAAAAAATACTTCAACAATTCATACCTCAACCGTAAGAAACCGCATCTGCGCCACACTGCCTACGCAGTTTGTGAATGTGGTTGTTGAATTTAGAAACCGTATAATGTGATGCAAATGTGGATGGTGCTTAAACCCACACCACGTTCCGGTCATCATCACTTGGGATAAGAGTATCAAAATACAAAAGCAATGCCACTTGTTTTCATACACCTCTGAAAGATATCAAATCGTTGTAAGGTCTTTTCAAATAGGATTTTTTTTTTCAAATGAACTTGTACAAATGAGAATCTCCTGAATAATTGACTCTAACTCCTTGCCGCAAAAAAAATATAAAATACAAACACGACTCCAACACAAATCATGAATCCTCTGGTTAATATATGGAATCTTCTAGAACCACTCCAACAGCTAAAAAAGTTTTAATTAGTTGTACTCATAAGTACTTACAATTACAACATTACTAAATTTAAATGAATTCTACCAATTGAAATTTTAAAAATTAAAATGAGATTATGTTATTTTAATATTGTTGTGGCTGAATCAATTTCCTGGATCCTCACCAGCATGAGATACTTGTTGTTCATCACAATATGCAAATAAGAGATAGAGAGAAAGAGTGAAATTTAGATGAAAACTTGGAGAAGAAGATGAGGTTGGATAAGAATGGGGGCAAAAAAGTTCGTGTGACTCATTGAGCTTCCATAATCAAAGAATTTCATTCATCATAGTAGTCTGTCTCTCATCTATTACATCAATATACACAGTAGATTATACTTATACTACTATAATGTGCATAAAACACCATTGTACCCTCTAACTAACTACTCTCTGCAAAGAAAACATGCTTTTAGGGCAAACTAAATTTCTCAGTATGTTGTGAGAGTGGCTCCCAAGAAGAAAATCGTTAGGAGACAAGTTCAACATCCAAGCCACAAGTCCAGCCCTCATAAAATTATCATTGAAGCAACCATCAATCCCATAATCCAATCTTCACATCAAAGCCAATATCAATCCCACAATCCACATTTTCAACATTTTCCTCATCTTCCCAAAAAAAAAAAATTGAAACTTGCACCCGAATTCAACAATTAAACAAGCATCTGCATACTTAGTACGATCTCAACCAACTTTTGCACTAGTTAAGAGTATTTAGGATTTGAAATTGATGATTTTGAAGTTTCTAGAAGGTCATGAGATGGTTCTAGAAGTTTATCTGGGAATGTTTGGTGAAGGATGCGATTGGGTAGAGGGGAAGAGAGTTTGGGATGTTGGGAGGGTTTGCGGGGGGAGGTGAGTTGGGAGGAAAGGAGACGTTTGGATGGTGAGAAAGTGACAGTGCTGAGATTTTAGGAGGGGTTGGATGATTATGAGGAGTTGATAGGAGATGAAGGTGTTGTTTTGGGTTTGAGAGCAAATAAATAGCATTTATTAACAATAATTAAATAATAGGGATAATTAAATAACATACTAATTAAAGATAATTAAGTATATTAGATAAAGTAAAACTAACTAATTAATTATCATAATAATTACCTTAAAACTCCAAATAAATTGAAACATTTACCACAACAAACAATTAAGCTATATTGTATATAAGGTTAAAAAAGAAAATTATGCGATTCAAATCATCTTTTTTTTTCTTCCCTTTTATTTACGGTTTGTTCCCATTTTAGCACAACTACTCAAATCCTTACAACTCCTTAAAAATTTTGATAACTTCTTTCACATTTGTTGTAGTTATTTCCCACTTTCCTTCCATTTTTCTCACATTCTTCCCACCATGTCCACAATCCTTCATCACTGAATACCTATTGCTTTAACCACAAAATGTTGTTTCGTTTTGATGCAACACTTTTTTTTGGTTAATTTCTATCTCATGTTGGTGAATCTTAAGCAAATAGAGAGTTTGGTTACTAACTTTTTTATGGTTCACAGTTTTCCTTTAATTTATGAGATATGTTGGTTCTTCAATTCTTATTTTTAATCTCTACAAGCATTCATACTTATTCTCTCTCTAATTATTTTTGATAGTGTAATTCATTTGTATGTGTTTATTCACTCTCTACTTGTACTATTCAATAATGCAATTTTAGTTTTTTGTTTGTTTATCTTTGTGTTCATATCGAGGATTGGAATCATTTTTATATTTTTTTTATAGAGAAACGAATATAATAAATTTTTGTTGCACACCCATGCCCCAGTGACTAGCATTAATAATATAATGAGTTAAGTTAGGATGTGCACTTAGAATTACAAGGTGGTAATCCAAATAAACACACTTTCTTGTTTTATTCCTTATTTGTGAAAAATTGGAAGCACTAATTAGAGACCACCCAAACAAACACACTTTCTGGCTTTATTCCTTACAAGCACGGTACCCGTGCAAGGCACGGGCAAGTTTGCGAAATCATTAGTTAACGGATATAGATTCCATTTAGTGTACCATATTCAATAAAACAAACAAAAACCAAATCCTGAATATCAATTCATGCTGCCAATAATAAAATTACTTGTATATATCTGTGTAATTACACCTACCGCAATGTGCTTCAAAATCATATAAATTAGTTAAATTACCGTAGCATAAAATTAAGAGATTGATGAATTCCATCAACAACATTCAGAAAACAGTACAATTTTTGAAACAACAATCAACACAATAGCTATAGATTAAGTAAAACAATGCATAATTCAGTAATAGCTATAAATTAAGTAAAACAATGCATAATTCAGTAATTAGTTTTACCCGTAAGTGCCTTCGGTATTCTGCTCTAATATCTCGAAGAAGTCCACGTTTTGAGACCCCATGACGGTGATTCTCCGATATTGAACTGACCATAAACCCGCCACAGACATCTTGCTCTCTAAAATATAGATATAATATATATACACACAATTATATCAGTCTCACTCTATATTTTGTGATTTGTAGGGTGAGAGTTAGAGAAAAGGAGAAGTTAATTTCAAAATCGTAAAGGGAAGACTACCTTCTTTTTTGAGAATCTGATTTATTTTGGTTGTAATTTTAATATGCCGGCAGTACCTTTGCCTCTTGAATTTAGATTTTCTCGAAAAGGAACATGGAAGACGAAAGAGAAAAAGGAAGAGGAAGAGGCGATTGAATTCGTTCGTGTGAGCGGATTAATTTGAGGACCAAGGAACTTAAATTAACTGATTTCTATTTAATTCTATTTAAAATACACTATTTGACAAACCGTGCGATCTAAATATTTGAAAAAAATTCGGTTAAAACTCGATAAAACTCGGTAAAATTAAAAAAAATAAATAAATAAAATTGGCCCAACCAATTCACTAGGATCACTTTGCGGCTTGTTATAACTTATGTATTACTTAGATCCGTAACTCGTACAAAGCATCGACTTTTTATAAATTTGTTTTTTTTTAAATTATATTTTATATAGAAGTTATGTTAGATTTTTGAATTCTTATTTTAATGTATAGTATGTATTTTTGTATTAAAAAATAAATTCCATAATGTTAATTTAGAGTTGTTGTTAATTACCTTTTCATATATTGAATAATTTGAACATAGGAGTTGTCTTTCCATATTCATTAGTTCCCAAATTATACATGCGTGTATAAATATCTATTTCTGTATATATATTTATATATATACAAGTTGATAGCCCGTGCAACGCACGAGCTAGTTAGCTAGTTTAAAGAATGAATTTAATAATTTGTCCGACAATCATGTCAAAAAAGAACTCGAAGTACATAATTCATGTAAAAAAAGAACTCGAAATACACAGTTCATGCAAATTTGTTGACTTACCGTAGCATAAAATTAAGATATATATTGCCTTAACAATTACAGCAAAAAGATAAAGAGAATGTATATATCATGCTTCAAACTCATCCTTACTACCTACCTAGCTTGTGGAAGACTATGCCGCCAACCCGTGTGGCCATAACCAGAAGAAGTAGTTTGTTAAATAAGACCTATATCAGTCAGTATCGAAAGTGCCAGTAAAAGCCTTCTTGAAAGACATGGAATTGGAGAAGCACTTGATGCCTTTCCTGTGCGGTCTTAGACCCCTTGTATCGAGTGAACCCATTATAGGAGAGATGCATTCAATCAAGGCTTGGCCCAGCCCTTTTCTCTCAATCCAATCTCGAATTTATAAAGCCATAAGTTAATTTGTCCAAAAGAAGTGCAAGACCTAGGAGAATTACAACACAAAGAATGGCCAAATGTGTTTACAAAATCCACAACGCAACACATTTTACATCTTGAAATTTAAACACCACATAAAAATACAATATTATATCTTCCAAACATTTAAGTTGTCTAGTCTGGTGGTCTTCTTTTAGATTTGCTTCATTGAAATTGAGTTCTTCATCCCTATGAAATAAAACAATGCACCAAAGAGTGCAAGGCAAATATATGAGAAGATTTGGGGCTGCCAAATATAAATAGCAAGACGCTAAGACCTTTTTTCGAAACAAAGAAACAAACTATACTAATCATATGCGTAGTACACTTTTTACGACTAATTCACTTGGGAACCAAATACAGCATAAACACAACAAAAGAAAACATATATAGAATACAGATAGAATTGAACTGTGAAAATTACCTTGATGGGAATTTACAATTACCATGTCCTGAGATTAGAAAGGAAAATCACAAAATCAAAATTCATCGAAATCACAAACTTAAGCAAACATGTTTAGCCGAACACCTTCATAACTTGTTTTAACTTAATTTCTGACGTATAAGTCATTATCAGTCGAACGTTTTTACTTATAAGTCACAACTTAAAACAACTTATAAGTCAACTTATATTTTAACTGATAAGTCATTTTAAAATAATTCATTCCCGAACGGGCCCTTCATGAGTTCTAAAACTTAAAATTTTATAAATAGTTTATAATTAATTGTTCATCATTTTTTGATGTATAAACAAGTTTAAATTATTTCAACAATATTTAAAAGTTTATAATTAATTGTTTATAATTTTTTGATGTATAAACAGGTTTAAATTATAGTTTAAAATATGTTATTATTGGTAATGGTATAATAGTCCAAACGATATTTTTTTATTCAATTCTTCAATTAATTCTGAAAAAAACAAACATAATATGAGATTATTTTAAGTTATCTCATTAATAATCCCATAAAAAACAAACGTGTGATTAGGACTAGTTAATCCTATGATTAATAGTCTTGGAACTATAATCCCATAGATTATAATTCCGGAATTATAATCTTTACAAACAAACATGACTTTAGTATATATAAGAAAGTTCAAAAACGTAGTGTGTTATGTGCCAGTTTTGGCTGCTAAGTTGAATTTAACAATATTGACCTAATCAAGGATGTTCATGTGGTGCAACTAATCCTCAATCCTATAAGCAAAATAGCATAATAAAACAGTGGACAAATAAAAAAGGACTACCACAATCAAATTTATTTGGCTGCAAATTCAGTATTTTGACTACCACCTTATGTAAAACCAGGCATGGCTAGTGTAGACGCCCCAATATTCTCTTTTCTATATTATTCTTTTTCAAGGATAAACAGCTTGAATTAGTTAATACTTAATTGGTACTCTTTTATTTTCATAAAAACGGTGTCATTTGTCAATTTCATTTACCTTACAAATCGTTATAGTAGTATAAAATGACATAATATTCATAATTTGTCGTCATAATCCGTACTAAATTAATAACTTATTGTTTTAAGGGTATACATACATGAAACAAAACTATCTCCTTCATATATGCAAATTAATTTTACAAGGTAGTACTTCATCCATTTCATAATAATAGTCGTTTTAGTTTCATGCACATGGATTAAGAAAGTAATTTAATACTATCATTTGATAATTAAAATTTGTGTAAAATTTCATTACTATCCATTTATGGGAAATTGAAAATTACTAACTCAATGAGAGATTTTCTTGGGACAATGAGAGAAGTTATGGGTGATATAAGAAAGTAAATAAATTATTCTCTTCTAGAAAGTTATAAACGACAAATAAATTAAAAAAAAATTTCTTCTAAAAAGTCTATTATTATGTAATGGATGGAGTATTATTTTTGTGTGGCAGAGGGAGTATTTTGTAGATTAAGTATAAGATTTGATTACTTGATTTGATTGAAATAATTTAATTTTATTAATAAAAACAATCACACCCTCACTTGCACAATCAATGTGTATTATAAAGCTAATTAGGGGAATACATTCTGATGCATTAATATAAAGGAGTAGTTGCAAAATACAATTGACCTGCTCGCGGTCCAACTAAATTTAGAAACTCGTAAGAAAAAATTAAACCCGTGCATGGCACGGATTTGATAGGCATAAATTAGTTACCTTAATTTTTTATTATTGTATAATTCTATATAGTAAAATAAAAATATGCTTGTTCAAGTATTTTTTTTTTTGAAGGATAATAAGTGACTAATTCATGTCAAATTGTTTATCATTTTTAATTTTTATTGTACACGTATATAAGTACACTTGTTATTCAATATTAGATCAATTGTAAGTTTAAAGTTTTTTTATATATTTAAAACTGATTCAATCCATTTACTATTAATAAACAATAAATTGTGTATATGTAACCGCATATTATTTAAGTATGTGTGGTTTAATATTCATCATGACTTCACCTTGATTTGACCAATAAATAACAAACATATATATACTAATCATAACTTCTTGTAATAATTTTCGTCAAATGAAATTTATTGCGATCTTAATTGTTTTCGTCGATAAATATTTATTTTAGCCTTAATAGACTCACACAAGACCAAACCGAACTAACAATTGCCCTCATTTTGTCTCTTTGAATATTGTTGTTATTATTAATTATAGACCATTTACTATTTATAAACAATAAGTTTTAAAAATGTAAACACCTATTGTTTAACCGTGTGTAGTTTAATATTCATCATGATTTCACCTTAATTTGAAACAATAAATAGCTAGCATATATATATATATATATATATATATTAACCGTAACTTCATGTAATAATTTCTGTTGGTGTTTTTTTATATATTAGTATAGATTACTAAGATATATGAGGTGAAACTTGAATTAATTCTGCTTGTCTGTATATTTATCCAAATATTTTTCACCTTTTTCTCTAGTACTTTCTAAGAGATTCCAAAGAGATTGATAAATAGAAATAATACTTCAATCTTATCAATAATGTACATGTGAATGGAGCATATATATGAAAAAACTAATTCCTTGTACGAAACTGAATTAATACATTTAGTTATTACGTCAAATTGTGATACTATATTAAAATCTAATAATAATATAGAAAAATAAGACCACAAACGTAGTTTAAAAAAATAAATTACATCTTTAAATGCATACAATATCAATATATAACCATATATACAAATATATAAACATATACAAAGTAACAGTGGAAGTGTTACCTCCAATGCTTACCATAATATACTGTGTCATGCTTCTAATGTCTCCCTTGCTAATTAAAAATTCCTTTTCTTCAAAAAATTATCAATTTAATTCGTGTCGGAAAATAGACTTTATGGTTACATATAGATTTTAGCGAGAGACTAGCAAAAAATGTTATTCTATTCTTTTTGATCTTCCGTTTCATCCTAGTTGCAATATAACCAATGTAGAATCACATACATACATGCATACGATGAAAAAATAAAAATAAAATCGATTAAAACTAACCCGATTTTATGTATGCAAATTCACGTATTGATCGGTGTTAAATTACATGCATTCATTCTGGTAGACACATTTTTTTATACATTTTATTATTCCCATATTTATTATTTTATATGTTTATTTTATTTAATTAATGCATTTTATTTTATTTTGTAGGATTTATCTTATTTATCTTGGTGAACAAGTAAAAGATAATTGTTGCAACTTTTAAAGATGGAAAATGACTCTTGGGAGATTACTATGTAGAGATTGAAGTTCAGAAGGAAAGAGGAGAATAAAAAGGAAACAAAAGAGACCAAGTTCAATGAATCTAAATTATGGCACAAATTTATTTTCCCTATAAATAGATCTTTTGTTTTAGAGAGAAGGGTATCAATTTTTATTCTTTTTCATCCCTTCTCATCCGGCTGAGACTAGGAGAGCAACTTGAGAGTTTTGTTCCTTTGTTTCTTTTTCTTTTTCCTTATTGGGCTCCAGGATTACAATGGGTTTGATTTGTAACAGTTCTATGATTTAATTTTATAAAAGTGATTGCTATTCAACTTTTCTTTATTTGGTATTCTTTTAGTTAATTACTTTATGCTTTCCTGTTAGTTTATACAAGTTGGTTCAAGTTTTCTTTTATTATTATTAATCTGATGCAATTATTATTAGTACCAATCTTAGTTGTTAATTTTAATTACATGGCTAACTAAATTTCTAATACCTAGGATGATGATGAAACTAGGTATTTCATAATAATTAATTTCTTTCCGTTCCGGAATTAGTGCCTAATTATTTTCGCCTTCATATTTTTCTTCGCATTAATTGCATATGATTCTTATATTGATTGCGGGGTTTTGATAAGTTATAGTTAATCTGTGAATTTTTCATAACTTATGCTTGCCCATATTAATTATATGAATCATTATTTTTAAAGGGAAGGGAAAATAATTTGGGAATTAATTTGAAAAGTAAGAAATTATTATTTATGTTAGTACTTAGTGGATTCGGATTCCTAGGTAGTTTTTCTCATCACTAGTTTTCATTATTAATTTTTAGTTTGCATAATTTAGTTATTAATCATCTCCACTATATTTATTTCTAATTTGCTTAAAATAGATATTAAGGATACATTAAAAATTGATCTAATCTCTGTGGGTTCGACCTGTACTTACCAGTTCTTCAATTTGACACTGTGCACTTGCAGTTACATAATTTTATCACATCACATTCCTTGCTAGTCACTAACATCACAAACAAATTTCGACTCAACTATTGGACCATGATCAATCGTGTCAACGATGAGCATGGCCACAATTTCTACCATTCTAATTGGCTTCAATGGCAACATCACTAACATAGTATCATTTTCTATATTCTGTCTTTATCTCTAAGTGAGAGAGCTCCAATAAGGTGTGTATTTTCTATCATTTTCATTCTCCTACACCTCTACATTGTTCATATATATGGTAACATATGAAAATGTAACACATGTAACTCCCATCTATTAATGTGATAATATGGAGTTGTAGCTCCCACAATAATAAGACAAATAATAAGACAATAAGTGAATGTAAGGGTTACATTTTAGTTATATTCAACAAATTATTATAAGAAAATTATAACACAAAATTAAGGTATTAATTTTCACCGGAAAAAAATTATCGCAACCTATAACATCCGTCGGAAAAAAATTATTATAGCCCTAAAAGGACTACCAAACCAACGATTGTCCCCATTTTGTCTCTTTATATATAGTAATAAATTACAATTTTAATATATTCCAATGGTTTCATAAAAATAATAATAACAAAAAAAAAGTTACAAAAAAAAAAAAAATTAAATAACACGAGTTATCTTGTCACCAAAATTAACCAAGTTCCATAACTTAATTCGCGTATTTACCCACAGACTAGTATTTCAAACTAATTATATTGTGAATATTGTGAATACAGTATAACATACATGACGTTTCTCTGGTGGAGATGGAGGGGGGAGAAGACTTGCTAAAATTTCACACCTGTCAGCCCCCTGTTGTGCTCGGGCAGACACGTTACTACGTGGAGTTGAGCTCTGGTGAGCATTTTGGCTACCGGTTCCACAAGTTTTGTTGGGTAAAAAACTCCAACACCCGTGTCTTTACAGAGCAAGAGTGCCCAAGAAAATGGAGGAGGGGGAATGATTTTCATATCATGCCCCGTATAGACAGGCGGCTCATCTATTGGACCTGCTCAAGGTGATCAGTATTATGTTCTATGGGTTCATGAAAGTTATTACGAGATAAGGTGTAAACAAAGCATGACATAGAAACACCTGCAAACAATGTTGAAGAACCCTTTGGGCAGTTTGATGTCTTGGCAATAGGTTGATGCAATTAACATTAATCAATGGGTGAAAGAGAGACATCAACAGCTGAGTTTTTGCAACTCAATGAACCACTAAATAAACATTAGTTCCAGAGTGATATTTCAGTAATACGTATTCCAAGCTACAGTTCACCCATCAGAGGCTGCCCACAATTCCTGTAAGCATTGGATATAGAATTGGTTAAGAAGTAAAAATATAAGACGAGGGATAATTGAAGTGCCTAGGGAAATAATTAATGGTTTGAGGATTATTTTTGTTTAACCACAAATCACATAACCCCAAAGGCAAACAGAATAAACCAAGGCACATACTTTCTGAAAACAGGGTTTGTAGAGGAAAGGTTTTGTTTAATCCGATCATTAAAAAATGGCTCGAGTAAATTAATTGTTAATCCATCGAATGTCCAAAAGGTCATGGTAAAAAAAACACACTGTATATCTTCAGTCATTTCCAAAGGAAAGGTCAAGGTGCACAACAGACAGAATTTGTGATGTAACCAAACAAAATTTGAGCACGAAGCAAATACGGTCATGCAGTGATATCCAAAAGAAAGTAGATTTGACGGCAATTTAATTTTGCAGTACCAATTCCAGTTAGGCAACTTGGTAACTTGGTAGACTTAGTAGCTGACAATGCAACAAAAGCATATTTAGCATAATACACTCCACTCGCGAAAATAACAAAATCCTTCACAAAACAGTCTTGAGTACATCCAGTATGAGGGATATAATGACTCTCGCCGACTTTACAGTTGTTGATAGCCTTCTGCAATTGGCTCCCTTCTACTATCTTCATTTAAGCAACTACTTGTCACTGCAAAATTAGTATCGATTAGTCGCATGCCCAAATTTCAGTTAAAGGTCACAGACTCGGTGCAGATTACAACCACTATTTTAATCTTACTCATTAAGAGGTGAAATTTTGTGAGCTGGCCATGCAACCACTAACAATATATTTTCACAACTCGAAATGGTTCTACAAGTACAGATGAAAAAACAGTTTTTACATTCTTAACTTTGTTAGTAATTAAAAGCACACTAAATTTCGTTTACGTAAACGAAATGCACCACCTCCATATCAATTTTCAGCCATTTAATTACCCAAGAGTGCGTAGCTTAATCAAAATTACAGGAAAAAAATGCAAAATGTTAAAAAAATATATATAAAGAACATAACAATCACATTTTATAACCAACAAAAATGTTCAAGTGCATAGCTTTAATAGAGGGTCAAGTCAAGGTCAAATTATAAATAATTTCTCTCCAACCAATCCCTTCTCATTTGAAACGCATAACAGCCACACATAATCCTCTAAAATTCGACAATATACATTTCAAGTCCAAACCAGACCCATTCAGTGTTCTAAAACTCGGCCTAGTCGGCCGACTAGTCGGCGACTAGGTCGGGGTCGGAGGCTTACCGAGGCGACCAGACCCTAGTCCCTTCAAGTAGTCGCCGGCTGACTTAGTCGGCTCTAGTCGGCGCCTAGTCGGTCAAGTCGTCGTAGTCCGTCAAGTCGGAAATAGGAGAAGGAGTTGCGATCGTCGGAAATAGGGCCATTAATGCACACCTGAGTTGTTCAAGATCGTCGGAAAAGGAGCTGCGATCGTCTGATCTTCTTTCTTTGGTTCGCGATCTGCTGATTTGTTTGGTTTGATGTGCTGCTGGGTTCGATTTTGTTTGCTTCGCGATCTGCTGATTTGTTTGGGTTTGATTTGTTTGGGTTTGTTTGGTTTGATTTGCTGCTGATTTGTTTGGGTTCGATTTTCTTTGGGTTCGTCTCTCTGCGTCCCTCTGTTTTAGATCGCGTCTCTCTGTTTTAGATCTGGCAGATGTAAATATGTTATGGATAATTACAGTAAGGTACCCCGTAGTTTTTATAAATTTTTAGTTTAGTCCCAAAAGTTTTCTTAAATTTCAAAATAGCTCCTAAAATGTTACATATAAGCCCCTATAATTTTATTTTCTTTCATTTCAGCCCCTAATCTGACTAGCCGATTAATTTCCGATTAATCCCCGACTAATCCCCTAGTCGCTAGTCGGTACCCATCCGACCTGGGACCGACTAGCGACTTTTAGAACACTGGACCCATTTGATTGATAAGTTGAAGAAAATATCAGGAGATTGATTACTTATTATGTATATCTTTATTTAGTGATACATCTATTGTAAATTTGTAATTAATAATTAATTTTATTATATTAGTTTGATTATTCTAAAAGTTTAATTACAGACATAGAATAGATTATAATTAGAGGTTGTTTCCTTGGACCACATGTTGTAATTGCAGCGATAGATTTTGAATATTTGCCTGATTTGCTACAAGTGTTGCAATGGACTATACAATTCCTTTAAGGTGGTACTCCCAATTATGTCACCGTAGCTGCTAATATATAGGTGTATAAGCACATACATTCTCCTGCATAATTCTTTAGCTGCCTCCAATTTTTAAAAAGAACTTGTTGAGCCTTTTTATATTAACCAGGGAACAAAAAGAAAGTAAAACTAGGCAAAAACTGTGAAGACTGAAAGTGAAAGAACTAACTTGTCAAATAGAAAATTGCGGGACTAAACAGTCAAGTTTCAAAAGTTAAGGGACATCAAAAGATTTAGAAAGCCTCGGAACTAAAATAAAGAATAGGAAAGATTTTGGGGCACAACCGAATTTTGGGGCACAACCGAAATTCTGCAAGAGATATTTAAGTCTATCAGGTACCTCCTCCTCCGACATGATTACCAATTAGTCGCAC
This sequence comes from Aralia elata, assembly GCA_034770075.1. NCBI lineage: Eukaryota > Viridiplantae > Streptophyta > Magnoliopsida > Apiales > Araliaceae > Aralia > Aralia elata. The sequence continues at coordinate 42,073,850 of CM068385.1, forward strand.
AAGCAGCAAATAGCGATGAGTGTGACGGACAAAAGGGAAATTGATGTTCCCAACTTGAAGAATGGAGAGAAAAAGGGAGTGGGCCAGTGACAAAGGAGGGGATAATCTACGATAACTACACTTTCTCTCCCCCCTTCCTACTTCTATTTTTTCCCCCATTTGGTTTATTTTTGGCTGCGTAGGCACCAATTAATGGATATTGGAGACAGGAATATGGAGAGAATTTTTTCCTTCTTCTCTGGTACTTTAATAGCCAGACTTCCTCCGGAAGCGTTTGGAGATGGTGAACCATGTTCATTTTCTCAATGATGGCGGTTGCAGCAAAATTCTTTATTGTGTTGTGGTGGTTCCAAAAAAAATGTGCTTCTGGAACTTGAGCATAAGATGCACATGTTTTGATGGAAGACTCTCTAACCGTGGTTTCTTATGTAATTATTATAAAACTCGTGGAATGATGCGGAGCAAGATAAGAAGATTAAAAGATTAAAACTTATTATTTTATATTGTTATTTAGAGATATTTATTGTAATTAGTAAATTTTATTTATTATATTAGTTAGATTATTCTATAAGTTTAATTATAGTAGTAGAATATAACTACGAGTTATTTTTAAAAAAAAATTTAAGGTTTTTACATACTCTACAAGTTTTAGGTTTTCAATATAAGTATCATAATCCTTCATTCTTTTTCAAAGTTGAATAATTATCGACTGAGACTAAAGCTTGGTGTTATGTACTTATGTTTATGTGTGCTTCTACCGGTTCCATATGTTGATAGATTCTCTATCACTGTTCTTCCTCATCATAATCTATATTTCTAAACCTGGCCTACATCACATTAACAACCGTAAAAATGACCTCAAAATTCAGCCCAAAACAATTAATTATCCACGTCGTGCAGTAGGGATTTTAGCCGAAAAGTCCATCTCAAATCCATATCAAACCCTTCATTAGTATTGAGAAACCACTAGGTTTTGTCTAGTCAGCAATTCTGAGCAGATTCGGTCTTGATTAATCACTCCAGAAATCAATTCTCCTCACCCTGTCGCAACAATCGGAAACAATCTTTGAAAAAACACCTTCAAACACCCCAATAGGCAATAACCTTATGCTTAAGATTGAAATTCCTGAGCTATTAAAAACTCAAAAATAGTGCAGATTAGGCTAGAAAATAGCGAAACAGCAGCCAGAGCCATACCAGATTCATCATAAAGCCAAAGCGAGGCTCGGTTCAGTAGGGTAATACATAAGCGCAGAACTGAGGTAAGACTCAACCAAATCAGGTCTCATTTGTTTCCTTGTAATTGTTTATCAAACTTTCATCTGAGATTCTGAAGAGCTTTTTTTGGCTGTGGTTGAGTTTGGCTTACTGTTGATGGAGATGGGCTATTGAAACTTGGCGTTGAACCGGAGTTGAAGTTCATGAAAGAAGAGGACAGAGACAGGACAAATAGAAGAGGTAGTCGAAAGGTAGAGAGGATGAGATTAGGCTTTGGATACGCGGATGATTTGGTTGTATCATTAACGTTTTTGACATAAAAGCCATCATTTAAATCATGTTACGCCCTCTCCAGAAATGGCTGGAAATGTGTGCAGAGGAGGGTACATTTTGTATGCGAAGTTGAATTTAGCCATTTAGGATGCTTTTAATTGCTACAAAAAATTTAGGGTACACATCAATTTTTCAGTCAAATTGTAGACTGCAAACTAGACTTTAGTCTACAAGTATATAGCAAAACTTAAGAATCAGAATGAAACTTATTCAGAAACATAAATCAACAAGAAGAACACATCAAAGCATTGTTAATGCTCTAAGCAACTGCGCTAATAGCAGTGTATACACCAACTTTTTAATTCAGTAAACATAGGATGCAACTTGCAACTCAATCATCACATCTTAAGTAGAATTGTAAATTAAAATTCAATTCTAAAATTTAAAGCAAAACAAGTGAGTAACTCTATCAGTCAGAAAATACAGACTTCCTATAATAAGTTAGGTGACTATGATAGAACACAATTCAACCTCAGATAAGACCAGGAATACACGTAACTACGCAAGGTAAGGTGACCATCTTAGAACACCATTCATCTTCTGTCATCTGGCGAAAGTATAGGAACCAAATTTTTTGGTTAACTTAAGATTAAATGTAAGCGTCTTAAGAGCACATAAGGTAGTATCAGTTCTAACAAAAACAAGTAAAACAGTAAGTTGCCCAGTTCATTGTGATATAAAGATTTATGCTAGCTGACTGGTGTTGTAGTCTAAAATTAAGCAATTTTCAAAGGAACACGAGCAACCAAAAGATAATAACCACACTCCCCACAAAATAAGACCAGGAGTTGCCTACGGAAAATCTTAGCAGAGAATTGGCATTAGTCAAAAAGTAAGCTTAATGGAGTAGTAGGGATACAGACATAGAAAACCAACAAACCATGAAAGAAATTAACAGTGAAAACAGCACATAATAAGGATGAACAATAAAAAACGAGAAAAAAAATCAAATCGAATCGAATAAAAAGACGTGTGTGAATACTTACAGCAACAAGCCATCTAGTAGGTTCTCCCCGAAAGTAATAAATCGACTGATACTAGGCTTGACGTGGACATCTAACTGCTCAAAGGGTTCTTCCAAATTGTTTGCAGGTGTCTCTATGTCATGCGAAACAACAAGACGTTTACACATGATCTCACAATAGCTATTATGTAAATGATGGACCAATAGAACGTAAAACTGATCACCCTGGGAAGCAATGCATGAGCCATCTGTCCGGGGCACGATATAAAAATCATGCGGCAGAAAATCTTCTGGGAACTTCCAATCACTAAAGACAGAGGTCTGGGAGTTTTTTACCCAACAAAATTTATCGAACCGATAGCCAACAACGTTATCAAAGCCCCCAAGTAATATCGTGTCCTTCCGAGCACAATAGGAGGCCCACAGACGGGAAATTTCTTGGAAGTCTTTTTCTCCCTCCATCTCAGCCAGAGAACCGTCACGTATATTATAAACATAGGACGGGAAATGGGACTTCTTAGATGAAAAACACAAGCCTCATAGGGTCCTAAAGGTGTCATGGTATAGGTAAAATAACCCTCATCATATGTGCGGTTGCTAAAATAATCATAGCCAACTGTGGGATTCAATACATCAAAAAAGTGGCAAAGACTTCCCTTGAAATTTTACAGATGGTAAAATCTCCCAGCGGCCAATTTTCGGATCAAAATACTCCACCCAATTTGTATGAATTTCATCAATCTCAGTAGCCTCATTCAAGCCGCCTTGAACGTATATCTTTCCATCCAAAACAGCAGAAGAAAATTGGGCTCTCTCCATATTCATGGGAAGCTACCTCCTTCCCACTCCGTCGCATTGAGCTTCGCAGTGTTATACCTATACACCTTATTAGACTGGTTGAATTCCCCCTTCCCCTTCACATATAATCTACCCCCTAATACATATATAAAGGATCCTAATCCTACCGCTTGAGACAACCTAGACTGGTAGTTTTTAGAAAATGGTTGAAGTATCTTAGGAGGGGTGGGGTAGTCAGGAAGACAGAAGTTGTCGGATGGAGGGTTAGGGGTAGGGTTTGAAGAGCTATCTTCAAGGGAAAAGGCGTACCAGTGGGTACTTTCTTCAACGGAAGAAGATTTATCAAAGTATGTATTATCAAAGCATGTACGAAAGTAAACAACAACACCGGTACCTCTTCCGTCGTTCTCTGATGAATTTATAGCCTCCGATCCCGGATCCATAGCCGGTCGAGGTTCCGGCAAAGTTTGTCCGTCTCTCGAGGAATTGATCCTAACCAATGCCGAAGTCACGGCCAATGCCGAATTAAACTCCGGCATTCGATGTACAATTCGTCTACCTGCGGGAAAAGGTAGAACTCGAGAGAGAGAAGGAGTTTCTGCAGGTCTAGGGTTAAATTTCGACATCGGAAACTGACATTGAGAACCCTTCAGGTGCAGCAGCATTTTGATCTATTCTCAAGGATCATATTGGTATTTCCCTTAAGACGGTCAACTATTTAGTTTGACCATGAGTTTTAGATTTTAAAATGGAAAAATGAAAATGATATATATGTCCATAAATATTTGACGATTAATGTGGAAGTGTATGCGATAAAATAAAATAAATTAAAATGAAACTTTTTTTCAATTTCTACATATCTCACGTGTATAGATTGCAATCATAATTTTACTAAAAAAAATTGATAATATATAACAAAAAAATTCAAAAATATAAAATAAAATAAAGATAAGGGAAAAAAGAAAAATGAGTACCTAATTTGAGGTTGTAATATACGTATAATAAAATTTTTATATTTTAAATACCCTGTCACACTTATAATATTAAAAAATTTAATTTCTCCCCAAGAACAAGATAAACAAGAAAAAAATCGAATACCTAATTTGGGAATGCAGTACAAATACTCTTTTTTAATAAAAAAAAAAATCAGAAAGGTGACAATTTTTTTATACAAAAATAGCTTATAAAATAATGTGGCAAAGTTTAATTAATTGATCATGCACCATAAACGGATGGACCCGGAGATAATAACTCGTTACAATCAATCACATCATTTTGTATACATCTTGAGTAGCTATTCTTTAAAAGAATTGATATTTTTACAAGCAAAAATAATAGTTCTACAAACTCCCTTTAATAATAAGTAGGTATCACATTTATGTGAGGGATTTTGTGAAAATATTAATTTTTACTTGTTGTTTAGAATACTCAGTAAATGGGCGAAATTTGGGTAAGTTAATTTGATTGGATATTAAAATTGTATCATCGAAATCGTTTCCTTTTTTCAAGCAACCAATTTATCTAAACAAGTATTCGCTTAGGTACACTCAATTTGACCTTTTTCATATTATAAAATAAAATGGCACCTATGTGAACCGTCGCCATAGACGTATAGCAACGGAAAAAACTGTCGTTATAGTCGCTCCGTTAACGGACCGGTCCGTCGGAGAACCGACATCTCTCTCTCTCTCTCTCTCTCTCTCTATATATATATATATATATATATATATATGAGCTTTAAAAAAATTATCTCATGCTTTTTGACACACTATCTCATATTGATTTTGGATGTTTGCTTCAACGTCTAGCTAATGTGGATATTACATTCAAATGATTCAAGGTAATTAGAGTATATATTGCTAATATGAATCTTCCATGGTTGAGTTATGATTATTGTGCTTTTCATGTATTGACAATATTATCAATTTTATTATGCTCTAACTTCTTTTAAACCTACCAACTTTATTTATGTGAAAATGGATAATTCATTCTCTAGAAACATAAGTGAGAACATAAGTGAGAACGGGCACCCATGTTCGAGTCAGAATTTCAACTACAAGGTGAATTTTTGTTAGTTTAAGTTTCTTTCATTTGAAGGTATTTGTTAGTACCTACAATTTATGTTAGTTCTATTTGATTTGATGATGAGTCTACTTTAATATATATTTAGAGTTACAATAAATTTATACATACATCTTATTTACTTCCTCCTTTCCGAAACACTAGTCCCTTCGTCATTTTGCGTATATTTTTTTTTTATTCTTTGCCCCCTTCCTTTTTCCACTTTAAACTGGTGAAATTGATTTAATAAGATTTGGAATCCGATTGTCAAGAAGATAAAAGAGTCGAGGAGAGAAAAGATGAACCGCATGGTATATGGTAAAGTGAAGAATCATGATCTGCTCACAAGAATCATGATCTAATTCCATTACTTCATCAATCTGTGGGTTTCTGTTCGTTTTCACTTTTCATGGTTGAATTTGTGTTATGTTGCTTGAAGCTTCAAATGTTGTTCAATACTATTTCTCATTGAATTGAGATTATTATTTTTTTTGGAATTGAGATTCATTATATTACTCCCTCCGTCCCAGGATAAAAGTCTTTATTACTATTTTAGGTAGTCCCAAGTTAAATGTCTACTTACCTTAAATAATCTATTTTTTATAATAATTTGTCCATAATACCCTTAGTATTAATTGTCATATTTTTATTCCCTATGCATATTTATGGAGCATCACTACTCATGTGCAAAAAACTATGTAACTAAATGAGAATTTAAATATGGACAATTTTGTCATTTTATCTTCTTTCTTAATATGCGCAAAAAATCAACTAGGACTTTTATCCTGGGACGAAGGGAGTATTTTCTTTTAAAGATTAATAAACATGGAAGTATTTTTAGTTGATCACCCCTACAATGTTTGTTTTAGTTGAGTAATTTTGACTTATTCCTAGTTAATACTCAATATTTAAATATGAAATATTAATTTGTTATTGATGTTTTTCTTAAAGTACATACATTAACAAATGTTTTAAAAAAAAAATTTCCAGTTTTTATAGTAGTATGCAAGTTCTAGCAATGGAATTAGAAATAGATATTAACTCTACAAATATGGATATTGACGAAGATGATTCGTCTAACAACGAAAGGGATGATGAAGTAGAAGAGAATAGAAAACGGAATAATCAAATAGTGGAAGAGCCCAAATTACATATGGCGTTTGACAGTGTTCATGAGCTTTATGAATACTATAGGAAATATGGTGCGCAACAAGGATTTGGAATGACTAAAAGAAGTACTAAAAAATTAGACGGAGTGGTTAAATATTTCACATTTGTATGTCACAAATATGGAGAGCCAAAGAAGAACTCAAATATTACTCTAAAACCGCATCCGGTTATTAAAGCAGGTTATGAGGCTAAAATTTGTGCCACATTATTGAATGATGGAAAGTGGGATATAACCACTTTGGAGCTTGCACATAATTATGGTTTTAGTCCAAGTAACTCTTGCTTTCACCGGTGTAATCGGCATGTGACCCCTTATATAAATAAGAGACTTGAGCTAAACAATGATGCTAGAATACTAATGAATAAAAGTTATAATTCACTTAGAATTGAGTATAGAGAAAATGGAGTGTCTTGTTTAAAGAAAGACTGTGAAAATTATATGGAAAAATTTAAAAAGCTAAGGCTTGCTGAGGGTGATACTAATGCACTTCAAAATTATTTTGTTAAAGTTCAAGTAGTGGATTCTAACTTTTTCTATGTGATAGACCCGGATGAGAAAAATCAGATTAGAAATTTATTTTGGGCGAATTCGATGTCTAGAGCTGCGTATGAGGAGTTTGGTGATGTCATCACATTTGACACCACCTATTTGACTAATAAATATGATATGCCATTTGCTCTTTTTGTTGGAGTTAACCACCATGGACAATCCATACTATTTGGTTGTGGCTTGATATCGAATGAAGATACTAATACATTTGTTTAGTTGTTTGATGTGTGGCTTTCTTTTATGTCTAGAAAAGCTCCACACGCCATTATCACCGATCAAGACAAAGCGATGAAAAATGCCGTTGAGATAGTTTTTCCCAATGCTCACCACTGATGGTGTTTGTGGCATATAATAAAGAAGGTTCCTAAAAAATTAAAAGGGTATGAACATTATGAATCAATTAAATTTACGTTACATAACGTTGTGTAAATTCTTTGAGTGTAGATGATTTTGAATGTGAGTAGAAGGGAATGATAGAAAATTCTGATCTTGAGAAAAATGAGTGGTTGGAAGGATTGTATAATGAAAGGCATCGGCGGGTTCCTTGTTTTGTGAAATATTATTTTTGGGCGGGAATGTCTACGACACAGAAGTGAAAGTATGAATGTTTTTTTGATGAATTTGTCAATACAAAAACTTCCTTGAAAGAATTTGTGGACCAATATGATAATGCGTTAAGGAGTAAAATGGAAAAAAGAAATAGCAATAGACTCTTATTCTTTGACTTCACATGTACCTGTGTTACACATCATACCATTAAAAAAATAATTCCAAGAGGTTTATACCAATTCTAAGTTTATAGAGTTTCAAACAGAAGTGGCGGATGGAGGAATGTATTGCAATACAAGGTTTGTCAAATCTCATGATAAAATATTTCATTACGAAGTGAAACAACTTTGTTACTTTGGGGGGAAAAAAAGATCACCCAAAAATTGTGAACTTCAAAGTTTGCTTCATTGAAGGGGAAAATGAATCTGAATTTGATGTGAAGTGTAACTGTAAATTATTCGAATTTTGAGGAATTTTATGTAAGCATATAGTTAAGGTACTTCATTTTGAAAGGTTTATATTTACCGTTCCAACAAAATACATTTTGAGGAAGTGGAGAAAGGACATAAAGTGACGTCATACTAAAGCTAAAGTCACTTATAATGTTTGGAAAAACACAAAACCGGGACAGAGATATGACAAGGTATGCAATATTTTTTTGACATTGCGGACATTGCATATGACATTCAAAAAGGATGTGACCAACTTGTAGATCGGCTTCTTGAACTAAAGGTGGAATGGAATACGAAAGATGAAGTTTGTGAAAAAAGTCAACCTACTCAAAAGTTAAACGCGAGTGAATCTGAAAATAACGATGTTTGCCTATTTTCTTAATTAGCAAATACACGCAAGTATACGCGATCGACTAGCAATATAATGGCAAGAAGAATATCGTTCCCACAGAGAATTATTTAATAATAATTACCAAGTACTAACTCTTAACCAAATTAATTTTATTTAAACAATTGATTTAAGTTATAAAATAAAATCTAATTAAAACTAACAGCTACATTAATCTACTAACAATGATTAAAATTAGATTAAAAGACTTAAGATTACAACTTCCCCCAATGTTTCGTTTCAACCTTTTTACTTCATGTTAAATTATATTAACTAAATTGAACTGTTAACCGAGAATTCATCAATATTTATAAGCATCCATCGATGATCCTCTAAAGAATAGAATTGGGAAAGAACACCTTAGCCAAATAAATCACTATATCTCTATGTGAATTAAATTAATAAGAATTTTAAGATCAGATTCTCTTTAGATTATATATGACATATAGAAATATCTCTATCCTATACACATATCATGAATACCAACTTATACAGAAAACACAATCATATGCTATCAGACCCAAGTCTAAATCTATACTTTATCTCTCAATTTAATATAGATTATCATGCTAATTACTGGCCAGAAAATTAAACTTTTAAGCACAAAATATGAAAGACAATCCAATATAATCAACAAGGAAACAAATTAATTTAAACTACACATTGGGTTCAATTGCAATCTTCAAATAAAAATTAGCCCATAACTGAAAAAAAATTTAATATCATAAAATAATCCATCAAGTTAAAATTACAAAACTAAAAGAAAGAGCTTATAGATAAAAATCTGTATTATGCGCAATCTCTACAGCTCGGCCTTCAATCTTTTTAATTCTTCTTTGAATCCTTCTTTTGATCTTAAAATAAACTTTCTTCTAGTTTTATTCTACTCTAATCTACTACTAACTACTACTTAATTCTCCCCTCAATTTTTCCTATTATGAGTCTCACATTATGTATTTATAGGTTACAAGTCAAATCCCTACTTTAGGAGGAGAAACAATCCAATTGGAAGTCAAAAAGCATGCAAAAACGCGTCAAATCTTGGTATGACCATGATACTGGCACTATCGCACGAGTTTACAGCACTGCAACTCTGATTTTCTGATGATATGGCGCGGTCGCACCGGAAATGCACTAGGAATTGGCGTGGTCACGCCAGACAATTTTCTGATTTGACATCCTTTGGTAAAACGGCCATAACGTTTGATCTGGGAGGAGTTACAGGACGTGTCACCTATCAAATCAAAACTCTCAACGAAATCTGCAATAAAATTCAGGTTTTAGTCCAAAAACATGTATCAAACTTGGCATTAAAAGCCCTTCAATCTTTCCTTCTTGTATTTGCTTATATATTTTACTCCAAAAAATGCCTCAAGTGTCTTTCCTTACTTCTTCCTACAAAATAACATAAAAACAATATAAATACATAAAAATAACTTAAAATACTTACGAATTCACAAATTATCAAGTTAAAATATACTTAAAATATAGGTATAAAATTCACTCATCAAACGGCACAAATGAAAGCCATAAATTACTTTCATCCAAAAAGAACCGATGCAAGGGGCGTCCTCCTAGTAAAAGGAAGGGTAGGTAAGATGGAACAAGTTTCGAAGAAATTCAAACTGAAGGAACAAAAAAAAGATAAAAATAAGTCTGAATCAAGAAACACAAAGAATAAAGAAGGTATGATTTTTATTTTTTGTTATATATATATATATATACAATTTGTATATTGTAACTTTTTTGCGATTAATATTGTCTTATAAAATAAGAAATTATGCTTCTTTTATTTCAGATTTTTGAGCTTGATACGACTATTATCAGCCACCTATTTTTCATGAGACACAAGATAGTCATCATGGAAATATTAACTTGAATGTGAGTAATGACTCTTTTTTCTTCATATTTTTATGGTTATTATTTTTACTTTAGTGGTGAGCATTTTTAAGGGTGCATATATGTTGTTTATAGAATGGTTTAAGTTTTACCATTCATAGATCATAAATTACAAATGTATGAACTCACTTAACATCGATGGTTCTTACTGCAACTTGTAGGAATCCCCGTGGGGAGGTGAATTTCTAAATCTTGGCGCGGTGTGGAGTTTTGGGTCTATAGGTGAAGGCACTTCTAATGTTGGCTAAAGTCATTACTCTACGATCGTAGAGTCAATACTCCACGATCGTAGAGTCATTACTCCACTATCGTAGAGATTTGTCATTGTAAACTGAATTTGTGTATTGAGATGAATATGGTACAATTTGTGTATTGGGTGAATACAATATTATAGATGCATTTTGTATTGGGCTAAAACAACTAAAATTTATGGATGTATTATGGATGAAATATCTTTTAATTTTGCAAACATTCATGCGGTTAAAATTATAAACATCAATTAACCCAAAACAAAAATGAGGTGGCTCAGTGGATGATTCAAGCCTATGATAATATTGTCCACATGTACCAAAAGTATTCTAATTCTGATCATCTGTTTTCATCTTTAATAATTTTTCTCAGTATGCACTAAATATTTACCAAATAAACACAATATATGTCAGGCTAAAAGAAGCTATTAGAATAGACTAAATTGATGAACACAATAATTGGATTTCATTTCATAAATACTATAATCAAGATTTACATGTTTACAAGGGGCATACCCCAGGTAACAAAAAAAGGTAACAAAAAAACGATGATACAATAGCTTAATAGCTCAAGCAACTACAAATAAGACAATATTTTAGTTTTTCTATGTAGCTTCACTGCACCTTGTGACACTGTAAGGCGTAAGCTCCCCTGCTGCCCTGCCAAGGCCTGAAATTCATGCAAGTATCTGGTCACATAAAGAAGTAAAGCTGATTTCTCAAAGTTCTGTAGCTGCAGCAAAAAAACAGTGTTAGGAGATGCCCCAGGTTGTTTACTCATTAAATGTTTCCAAAGCTTCATAAAATCTCATGCTATGGCTTCTTCTTAAGGTAAGCAAGAACAATAGAGACACTTACATAGTACAAGCAAAGATATTGGCTTTAGTTTGCAACATTTTGATTACAAAGTATTTTAGAAATTAAGAACGCAGACCACATGCTTTTGCAGCAATATTTCTGCACTTGTTGTCAGTTTAGATTAAAACTTTCCTGTATAAAACAATCACAATATGCCACCACAGTGTTTGAATAATGGTTAAGTCAAGTCAATATAAGAATAAAGAGCAAATATTCACAAGAACTAAACAGAAGACAAAAAATTATAATAGATAACCAACTAGACTTTCTTTCTAATACATTATGCCACTCAAATGTTTTTAACATTATTGGTTCAACTCAAAACTGTAACCAATTCACAACAACTGAGCTGAAAAAAATACGGTAGTCGGCTGACTAGCTCATTAACACAACTAGTTATATGTTTCAGTTTCACATCTAGGGAATGACTTAGAGGATCTATGCCATTTCTTTATGCTTTTACTGAACTCTATATTTTTTTCCCTGAATTATAATTTTTTTGATGAGCAAAGCAAGGCAAACCCCTGTTCTAGAATTTTTGTTGACCAGATATATGAACAAGAATGCCAAGAACAATGAGGTCAGCAAATAAACCTTCTGGATCTTTCCAGCAAAGCAGTGAACCAACACTCCACCACTAGTTTTCTTTTGCTTCATCAACAAAAGTCGAAACAATCATCGAAGTATTGGGATATATTTTATGTCAGGATGGTCCTGGACTACATCAATCCCACAAAAAGAAAAACAGAGACTATTATATGAGTAAACGAAATGTTTGTTCAACTATCATACATTTTCAGATGTTTCTAATTCCAAAACTTTTTAGTTTACAAAATTAAAAACTCTAATTTGGTAGTAAAAAGAGAATCACAGTACTGCAACAAAAGGCATAAGCTAATAAAAAAGATTAGACTCATGAAGGAAGAATCGAAAAAACCTTAAGGACACAAACAGTTGATCCAATTGCAAGAAATTGAGCTAATATACATTGCCCCATACGTTGCACAGAATGATAAGATTTGGGAAAAAGAAGAGAGAGATGTGTGAGAGGACTGAAGCTGTAGAATAGAAAAGGTAGGAGAAGCGGGATCTGTTTACAATTAAAGTTTTGGCAAAAAATTTAAAAAAAGTTTATGAAATTTCTCTTAAATCATTTTTTTTTTGAAGAGTTACAAAAGACCCCATAGAACAAAACCTTGAAATCCAAAAAATTCTGAGCTAAAGTGAACAACTTTTGAAGCTTCAAGCAATAGAGCACAAATTCAACCATGAAAAGTGAAAACTAACAGAAACCCACCAAATTCAACCATTGAAACTAACAGAAATCCACCAAATTCAACCATGAAAACTAACAGAAACCCACAGATTGATGAAGTAATGGAATTATAGAATTCTAACAAGGCTTAAAAATTAATTAAAAATGGAGAAGAGAAAGGAAAGATAACATGGAAGAGAGCTAAAAGGGTTTACCTTATTAGAGATCCATAGATTAATTATTGTGTGAGCAGAGCATGATTCTTCCCTTTACCATATACCACGCGCGGTTCCTCTTTCTCTCTCCTCGACTTTCTGTTCTTCTTGACAAACGGATTCCAAATCTTATTAAATCAACTTCACCAGTTTAGAGTGGAAAAAGGCAAGAGAAGGGGCAAAGAATTAAAAAAAAAATACATAAAACGATGAAAAGACTAACGTTTCGGGAAGCAAGGAGTAAATAAGATATATGTATAGATTTATGGGGTGTTTTATAAAAATTGAATCAATCTGAATCTAAATGAGTTGAATCTGAATCTGAATAAAAAAACTGTTTGATAATTGACATGTCTGAAACATCTGAATGACAGTATTTTATTATTTTACCCCTCTGAAAAATTCAAAATTGTTATAAATTTATTTAATATTACTTAATATAAGTTAATATTTTTTTTTAATTTTTTTACTTCATTCAACTGCTCATTCAGTCATTTAGCTAAAAAAAATCTGACTTAATCATTCAGCTCAATCATCTAACCGATTCAGCCATTCAGACCAAAACAAACGCACTGATCGATTCAGTCATTCAGCTCTAAACAAACACCCTCTTAGAGAACTGATATTTCTATATAAAAAATTGATATTTCTACATGATCAATAGTGAGTGGGTTCCACCTTCGTGTAAGAGAGATTCATATAAAAATATTATTTTAACATGTGGAAATATCAGTTTCCTAAATTTATTCTTAGAGTTAAAACACATGTTACAAAAGTCGATATGATTATTGGAGAAATGTTAGATATACCTCTTTGATATGTTTTATAATGCTTTCCGCTCTTATTTGTTTGTGTATATATTCTTGGAAATGGCTGTAACACTTGCAGATCATGTTATGGTGAATTTTAGTAAAATGAAAATTGATGAATGAAATCTCTCTATTAAAATTTTGCTTTAAACTTTTTTCTATTTAGATGAATTTTAAGCAAATTTTACATATGTATGTATACTCGTTGAGATTTTCTTTATTTTTTTATTTTTGATTTTACTGTGTATCATTTAGTATACTTCATTATTCTCAATTTACTCGATGGAAGAAAGGCCCTGCTAATTTTATATATGTCCGAAAGCAATCGAGTTTAAGATTACTTGGTGAGACTTAAAGTGAGTCCAAAGGCTGTCTGGTACAAAGTTTCATATAAGTTTCTTTCTATGCATTTATGCTTTATCAAGGTCTTTACCAAATTTTTTTGGTATTATTATAAAGTTTTTTTGTTTTGTTCATTTTTTTTTTTGGGTCTATGATCAGTACAGTAAAGTTTTAATTTTCTATGACTTATAAAACCATTGAAACTATTTTAATCAAGGCTGACTTCAAATTGGAAGAAAAATTACAACTATTTTGATGCCGGCAAACTCTAATATTGGACGGAGTATATACCGCTCAAATAACCATTCCCCTTTTAATTTGAAAACAAAATCTTTAATCCTAATTAGGGAAGCAATGGGCTACACACAAAATCGTAATCAACCAAATAGTAATTCCTATCTATCCCCAGTCCATAAAAACTTGTACATAATATATCAAGATTTGGCTACCCTTACCAGAACCTTAAATAACCAAAGATAATAAAGAGGAATACTTGTTAAACAAGCTTGAATAAGCGTAATCCTCCCACCCAAAGAGAAGTAAGCACATTTCCAACAATCAAGCCTCTTACTCACTCGCTCTACTACAGGATCCCAACAAGACTGAGAAACAACTAGTCATAGGTAAGGACTCGACTTCACACCAACTAGTGAACCATAAGAAACAAGAACATCTTCCTCCATATTAATACCACTGAAAATATAATTTGAAAGATTAATCTTCATACCCGATATAGACTCAAAAATTTGAAGGAGCGACAAGATATTCTTAAAATCTACAACACCTTCAGCGAAAAAAGAATGGTATAATCCGCAGATTGAAGATGAGAAACTCTAACTTCATCTCTACCAACTATGCAACCATTAACAAGACCATCCATCTCGCTTTTCCGAATCATCCCACTCAAAACATCCACCACGAGAGTAAAGAGAAACGGAGAAAGCGAATCCCCTTGTCAAAGACCTCTAGATGTCTTGAACCAAGACTTAGGCTCACCATTAACAATCACAAAAAGATGGGAAGAAGAAAAGTAACCCTTAATCCACATTCTCCGTTTCGGCCCAAAACCTTTCCTAGCTAAAACTTTATATAGAAAACTCCAATTAACACTATCCTAGGTATTCTCAAAATCCAACTTTAAAATCAAGGCCCTACTTCCTTTTCGTCTCACATCTTCCACCACCTCATTAGCAACTAAAGTCGCATCTAGAATTTGTCTACCAACCACAAAAGCACTCTGGTTAGAAGAAATAGTACCATCTAATATATCTCCAATGCGCTTAGAAAGGACCTTAGTGAGAATCTTATACACATTAGTCAATAAACTTATAGGTCCATAATCTCTAACCCGGATGGATCTATCCTTTTTAGGAACTAAAGTAATAAAGGTAAAGTTTAATGCTCTTACACAAGACTCCATTACGACGAAAATCTTGGAAAAAAATCAAAAGTTCATCTTCGATAGTACTCCAACACTGTTGGAAAAAAAGTTAAGGAAAATCCATCTGGACCTGGAGCCTTGTCACCCTCCATCCCAAAAACGGCCCGTCTAATTTTATCCTCCTCAAAAGGCCTCTCTAACCACAAACTCTTATCCCCTTCAATAGGATCCCAGTACTGTAGCCCCTCAATCATAGGCCACAACTATCCTCCTTATACAAATATTTAAAAAAATTAGTTATATCATTAACTATCAAGTCATTAGACCTATGAACCTTTCCATACTCCAATTCAGTTTCTTTTACAAAAATTCGCATACGTTTTCCACTCACAGCTTTATGAAAAAGCTTAGAATTACAATCCCCTTGTTTAACCGACTTAACTTTTATCTTCTGTCTCCAACAAACTTCTTCTTTCATAACTAATTCCTCAAACTCCTTCTTAAGCATGCATTACCCTCCTACTAGTTAAATCTCCAGATAAAGGACCATCTTCTTCTAACCTGTCAATGTCTCTCACCTCCCCCACTAACGCATCTTTCCTTAATTGTAAGTCACCAAAAATCTCTTTATTCCACTCCTTCAACCTAACTTGGATGACTCTCAACTCCTTCAGAAAATACAAAACCCGACAAACCCTCAAAATGGCACTCATCCCACCATTCCTTAATCAGCCATTTAAAATTATTATGAAAAAGTCACATATTCTCAAAATGAAAAGGAGTAGGGCCCCACCTAAATGGATTAGATTCAAGAACCACAAGAAAATGATCAAAAGCCATCCTAGGAAGCACATTCTAAACCTGATTGATAAATTCATCTTCCCAATCATTGGTATATAAACAAAGACCTGTTAATACTTGTAGCTACCCGCTACCCCTCAGATCTAGACCAAGTAAATTGAGCATTAGAGAGCACAATATCACTCAAAGCATAATCCCTAATATATAAAAGTATTGAACCCCCTCATACTAGTTGTGACCCTAGAGCCTACTAGACGAATGGCATTAAAATCCTCACTTAAGCATCACCGTGGACTACAAAGGCTTGTTACATCTATCAACTCCTCCCAAAAGGCTAAACGCTCCCTAAGATTATTAAGACCATAAACTGAAGTGAACCACCACACACCATGGCCACGAATGTCTAACTAGATAGATAAAGTGTATGAACCTTTTAAAATTTGGACTTTTGAAGCAACCCTAACATCCCACAAAATAATAATACCACTCGAAGCCCCCACAGAAGGAAGAAATGCCTAATCTTTATGTTTAGACTCCGAAATCATCCCAACAACACATCTATCAACTACCTCCAACTTGGATTCCTGAATGAAGATATCATCAGGCTCAGGGGTTGCCTTACGAAGCATTTCCCGAACATTCTTTCTCTTACGCCAGTCCCCTAAACCCCTAACATTCCAGGTTAAAACCTTCATTTGATTTTTTTAGAAGAAACCCTCCTCTGTCCCTTACCCCCCCCCCCTCAAAGTTATCCCCCTCATAGTTAACCGTTGTTTGGAGGCGCCTCATCTCCAAAAGAACCTTCTTTTGTTTTTTTTAACTCAAAGAATGAGATATCTCAAACCTTATCTCCTTACCCCTAAAATTGACCAGCCTAAAACTCATTTTTTCTAACAAATCCAGAGGATCCCGATCATCCTTCACCTCTCCTAGGGGCTTTAGGAACAACACTTCCTTATAAAAACCAGACTGACTTTGGCAAACAGCTGAAGAGACAATGTATTTCCTCCATTGGAGTAGGTAAAATAGCTCTCTCATCCCTCTAGGCTTCCTTATCCAATCTTGACAAAATATCGACCAAAGCGTCAAAATTCTTAAATAGAGAAGACTTATTAATGTCATTTACAGGAGAAATTTGTAAAGATTGTGAATGATCAAAAGGGACCAAAGAAGGAGCAAGGTCATCCTCTGAATTATGACAATTTGAAGAGTTATTCACAGTCTTGATAGTCTCTCCTTGTGATTGGTCTGGACTAATAGGCCTCATCATCTTTAACCCCATGTAGTGGTGAAATATGCTCAATATCCTCTCTCCTAGTCGCCTCCATCATAAGATTAACATCATTATGCTCAAATAAATTAGTTTCAAATAGAGCAATATCCGTATAGATATTCTGATCTGCATTCTCCTCCCTAATTTGTTCAATTAACAACTCGTTATCCCCTTTCTCATCACTAGGCCAAGAAGACGACTCATTAGAACTTTTAGCCCACTCCTCCAACGGCCTATCCTCTACTCCTTCCAGAGCCTTTCCATGTAGTAGACAAGGCTTCTTCCTACCAGCTGGCTCAACCACAATTGTCCCATTTCAAGTCCCCAAAATTGATCTTACACACATTGCTAGGCTCCCCCACTTCGAACTTATATACTATGGGAATTACAAAAGGCAGAAATTGAAATCTGTTTTAAGGAACCTGTGGTAGAACAACCTTCCTTTCTTCTCGGGGCAAAGGCAGCAGAATTGCCCATTTGACTTATCCCCTCGACAGAACTTGAGACTGCAGGCACAATCACCACTGAAGATAATTTATTAGAAGAAGCATGTGCTTTGGTCTTAGTCTGAAGGTTAAAAGAAACCCTTCTTGAATTATCCGAATGTGATGCATTCATGAATGCGTGTTTAAGGTTGAAAGGCTGAATTTAGTTCATCGGAGAAGGCAAATATAACTACCATTTGTGAGTACCTTTTCATTGTTGTAAGTTTACGATCCTTTCCTTACAAGTATTTACTTAATTGCAAGTACATTATTTTTAGTACTTTGCAAATTGGCTATTCTTTCTCAATTGTAGGTATTCAATCATGTATCTTGTGAATGTTGTTGTGAGTACCTTTATTTTGTGAAGCCTTTTTTTTTTCTGAAAAGTTAAACTTTTTGTTGTTGAATACCTTTGTTAATATTCACTGGAAATGTTGATCTCGTAATATTCCTTTGTTATTGAGATTCAATTGATCATTTATCTACCTTTTAATAATCCATTTAATGAACTTAATTAGTTTCTAAGAAGTGAGATGAACAACCGCGGGAATTTAAACTGTTAATTTACGGTGATGCAAGTATATTGTGTCAAATATTGAGCGCTACAAGATTGATCAATTTGTAGCGAGGTATTTTGTCTTTCATATTAAATATGATTCGACTAGTTCAGATCCTAACTTGTGATCACTCGTATAAACTTTTGTAGTACGGTGATGTAAGTATATTGCATGCAATTTTGAGCGCTACTAGAGTAATCAGATAATTTCTTTCTTTTTTTTTTTTTTTTTCATACTGAATATGATTAGACTAGTTCAGATCCTTATGATCAGTCAGTTGAGTTCTTCTGTATATTGAGGTGCATGATGCTAATCGTAATGTTATATTTTTTGAAGAACTTTTATTTGTAATTATTACTGATAATTATTACTTGTTGAGCATTTGGTCGCACGCTTTAGTTATTATTTTTAAAAGTGAGATTATGATATCTAGTACTGTATTGAATTAACAATATATTTTCGAGTATGGGTACATTAGATGGATTTTGGGGAAATATATATATTTTTAAGATCGTACGTAGGAGTATGAGATGATGATGTTGATGATATGTTGTGATGACGACCGGATATACTATATATCGCATAGAACATGATGATCCACGCAGTGGCGGAACCAGAACGTTTTAGAAGGGGGGGCAAAATACATCAGTAAAATTTTTTTATTTATTGACGCTTGAATTGTTTCTTTCGGTTGTACGGCTAAGAGAAGACAATTGTATCGGGCCGAAAGCTTCTCTTCATATTATTAAAGTTTTTTTGGAGATAATTATGGGCAATTGGTTGACATAGACCTCTAGTCAAATACTCTCTTCGAACTTGATCTCTAATCACAAATATCCACGAAGGGTTGTCACACAATGACTCCATTAGATGAATTTGTGACAAAATGATAGTACTTGAAGCTCGTTGAATATCGGAGAAAGATGAAGATTTTAATATTTTTATAAATTTGAAGCCTAACATTCATCTTGATATTGAACAATAGGTTATAATACACTATATTAGAAAAATGTTTGATATATTTCAATTCTAGCTAGTTCAGTGAAACTGTATCTTTTTGGAAGTAGAAGATGGGTAAAGATGGCGATAGTACAATATACTCTCTTCGTTCTAAATTTATAAGATCATTGTTTACTTTTGAAAGTCGATTTGAGACATTATCAAATGACTCGTTAAAAGTTATGAAATACTAAATCATACAATGAGTAGTGTTTGTTGGATATTTTACAATATATATTCATTATTGCATTAACTAAAACTAAATTAAAAGAAGTTAATGTCAATTTTTGAATTTAAAAATGTCTCAAGTTAAATTTAAAAAGTAATAATGATATTATATATGTTTTGAAATAAAGGGAGTATGTTGTTTGCTAAAAACAAAAGAGGAAGACTGGCCAACTATATATGATCTATGATTTGTTTGATGGTGTATATGTCTTATCTGTTCATGGCAGCCAAATTTGAGTATATATGTATGCATAATGAAATTCTAAATGATTGATTTATTCCAGATCGAGTGGCACATTTTGAAGCGATATATGGACTATTGATGCTTGGTACCAGGGTGGTAAGGTGGACATCTCTACCAATGTGTCAAATTCTGTTTATATGGAATTTCATAGTTGGCTGCAAAATAAGTGTGCTGGACTGCGAATGAAAAACTACCTCTTGGACAGTCCGAATTGAAAGCCATGTTCATCAAATCAATACCTTGTATATAAAAATCCAAACAACCATCCTAAATTGAGTCAACCCTTAATTAATTAGGAATTAACTCGGTTGGTTTCTCTTCTCTCACGCGAGTTTGGAATCGAGTCAATTTTGTTGGAATTTTGATCTGATCAATCGTTCGGCTCTTTCTCTTCCGTTTCCCTTCTCGCTTAAATTCAATCTCTTCATCTTTTTATCTTCTTCAAATCATCTGCGGAGGGAGTGGTGTTTCCATCCAAAACAGCAAGCCAACCCCAATTAATCTCCTTTTTCATATTGATGTCGTGTTCGAAGCACGCCATTCAAGATTGGATTTCGAAGAATAAAAATGGCTACCGCTGCGCTTGGAGGTCTATTGAGGCAAAGGCTTACCTCCTCCTCTTCCTTTATCATGTTATTGATGGCTAATTCTATTCTAGGGTTTCGTGTTCTTCTTTCTCCACTGCTACTTTGCCAACCAAGCGAGTCGGCACTCACAATGGCAGTTTCCACTACGACGAAGTGCTTCATGATTCAGCTCTCCAATAAGTCTCTGCTGCCGAAATTGTTCGAACTCAAGACCCTCGGGTACATTTCTTTTACATTTATTTTGTGTATAATATATATAGGCTGCATTTAACTTTTGGGAATTTTGTTATTTGGCTGTAAGTATCTCAATAACTACAAGAAAAAATATTATCGACCCTTGATGCTTATGGAGTTAATGCTTCACAGTTGATATAGAAATATTAGTATATAGATAGAGGCAATTCTCTGAATCCACATAACATGCTTTTGCCTCAATTTTATTCCTATTTTTTCTGAATTTAATACACTAACTAAAAGGCAATGTACAAGACATGTTTGATAAAATGCTTGATCGTCGCCTGGGGTGATGTGTGTTTGTTTGCATATTTATTACAAACAATTGTGCAACTAATGAAAGTTTGAAATAAGATCTCATTCTTTACTGGGTACTACATATCATCTATGCGACTAGAGTATTTCACAAATATAGTAATGGGTCAGTTGTTTTAGATTAATTTCATATGTCAATTCATTATTTAAACTAGCCCGTGCATTGCACGAGCTATCAACTAGTATTAATAATATTCTTATCAAGTTGGTTCGGATGAAATTGCTAGTGTGTGATCCTAGTCAACCTATGAAGACCGAAGGAAGACCAAAAACACTATCGAGGTTTCATCAAGTGAGGAGACTAGTGATAGGTGCAATAGCTCTAAATCATACTCCCTCAGTTCCATAATATTTGATCATTGTTGACTTTTAAACTCAACTTAAGAGATTATAAACTTAAAATTGACATAAATTCTTTTAATTTTAACCAATACAATGATGAATATTGTAAACTATCTAAAAAGTATTACTCGCTGCGCCGTGACCCCCTCCTGTCTACACCTAGCTTCGCCCCTGGGTATGGCCAGAAGGAATTTTAAGTACTCCGGGATTGCTTTACCTACTTTAGCCCTCTCTCCTTTGCATGCAGAGACGTTGGCTCTTTATCATGCATCGCTGTGGGCTGCTCACAATCAATGGGATCGAGTGGAGTGTTGCACTGATTCACCTAATCTTGTGGAACTCCTGATTAAATATCCTTTAGTCTCTACTCCTGTGATCTATCTGTCCTTTGTTAGCTGATATTGTTTTTTTAATTTTGTCTAGTTAAGAAAGTTAATCGTCGGGTTTTAGTAGACAAAGCTATCGTGTTAGCTCGCCTGGATAGAACCATAGACGTACTATATATTTTCCAATATTAATGCATGCTTCATTATTACCAAAAAAAGAAGTAGACAGTACCAGAGACCAATGAGTCAACTACAAGTGGAACTAGTGAAGCTAACTGAGCCCGCAAAATCGAAGATGCTCCATCAGAAAGTGTGGCCATAGAACCAAAGAAACCAACCACAACTGGGAATGTGGTATAGCATGGAATCAGTTACTCGAATGCTTTTTGAAGGTGCGGATTAATCATATGGAGCTTCCTGTTTTCCTATAATGTTATAATCGGATCACTGACAAAATTTTGTATTTGATGGGGGCAGAGAGAATTGAAGCCAAATGATTTCAGATTTATTAGTGCTTCGTTTGCTTATAGTCACAGTAACTTTAATGAATAATGATAGGGGTCTTAAATTTAAAGTCTAAAATACACGTCATCTTTTTCTTGTTATGTAATGAACGCTAAGGATTCAGACAACGTTGAACAACCAATGAAAAGATTACAGGTACTTGAAACACATTCAAGACCCTTGTAAAAGTATATCGTGAGATCTTTTCTAGTATGAAGAAATTTTGTGGCAAATCAATACTAGTACACGTGGATTTCTGATAGATTACCAAGCCGAAATTGTCAGCTCGAGGAAGCAATGCTTATTGTTAAGGAGATGCAACCTAGAACTAGTCTGACATTCCTGCACTCGTCTGACAGTTGAAAGAGATCATAAATGCAAGAGAAGAGTTGAAAGAGAATAACATAGAGAAGATAACAGTTTGCTGTAATGTTGGCTGTGATTCACCTAAATAAACTTCAATTAACATAGAAAAGGGATAAATGTTAAGGAAACTTTCTGGAAATCTGATTGTAAGTTACAAAATACTTCGGCAGTTAAATTCCAATTCTAAAGCTTGGTATGAGTTGTCAAACACAACAATTAAGTATTTCAAGTTCAACAAATTTCAAAAAGATGTGGAATTGCATTATGATCAAAGTTGGTTTGGGTACAATATTCAGACAAAAGCGTCAAATAGCACCGCCAACATAACATAATCCCATTTGAATAACCATCTATACCTTTCAAATTTCCGCAAGGACTGAACTTGTAAATGCTGGCCAAATCCACCCAATAGCTACTGAACTCATTTACTGACCTACTGAACTGTTTTACAAATAGTTATCAACACTGATAATCATGTTACTCCTGCCAAAACCCTTTAGATCCTCTGACATTCACAAGTTATGTGTAGACTTGCTGAAGAACATTAGTTCATCCCAAAAGAGCCGAGAGCAAGTTTTTTAGAACTCATAATACCTAGTCAGATCCTTGAGACATGAGCAAGTCTTTGAAAGTCAAGATAACACCAGACTAGCAATCATTGCTATAATACTAACGGGTTACTGCTAAAAAAAATAAATCCAAAAGCAGCTCCATAAATATTGAATTAAGGACCTGCACACCAACCAACTCTAATTTTCCAGAAATTCTATCTGTGCATGAGTTCTACAAGTCCATCACTATATTGTTTGCCTCACGCCAAACTGGAATCTTGACAACTGCGTGGGTATAACTTTCCCAAATCTCTGCCAGCAAAAGTAATATAACTATAAGAACTACGTCAGTAGTACATTAATATTAGAAGGAGAAGCATGCATTGTCTTGCCATTTCTACAACTATGTTTATAGAGAAAATCAAAAATAAAGTTGCGTCGTTGTGCCCAACTGTGATAGTTCAATGTGCTCATCAATAACTAATACAAGCCAATACGAATATACATACATACATATATATATATATATATATATATATATATATATTATAAAGGGGGAGGAGAAAACTGACGGTGCAGTTTAGTGTAAATAATTTTGTGAAGCCTTTTTGTTTTCAAATTACCCTTTAAGAGATGGGAACAATCTTTAAAATTCAAAAACTTCCCATTTTTCTCTCCCCACTTCTTTATCAATCCCTATTTTCACTCTAATATTTTCTCATTCATTTTTTCAAAAAATTATTTAAATTTTTTTTTAATTACACACACTTTGTGTGCCATGAGTACTAGTATTAATATAAAAAGATAACATATCAATGCATGGAAAATGCTCAACTACTGCATTGTGAGGATTGATTTTCCTATATGCATATATATATATATAGAGAGAGAGAGCGAGGAAAGGTAATCTAAGGCATATGCATTACCAAAATTGGCCAAGGCTACTTAATAAAACGACATAATATTGTATAAAATGTATGATTAAGGATTTTTTTTTTATAAAACTTAACCCTAAAGGGTAAAACTACGTCATTTTTTAAGTAATCTTAGTCGAGCTTAGTTAAAGCATGCCTTAATATATATGTGTGTGTGCGCGCGCATAATTTAGGTGAGCTATTGCATATAATTTAGGTGAGCTATTGCACAAAAATGCCGTCCTTATGTTAATCGTATGTATAGAATTTTATTCCTTCCGTATTATGTACAAAAGAGTGTTTTGTAATTTTTAAAAATAGTGTTATTTTGGAGGACAAGTCACACAAAAACGTGAGGTGTCTCTCACCTCCGGTGCCCTCATACATACATATATATATATAGGGAAACTTTTTAAAGCGAACCAAAGACGAACCGTCGTCTTTGGTGTCTATGGCGACGATTCGACCCATCGTCGTAGCCATGCAATCTTTGGCAACGGGTCGAATCGTCGTCATATACACCAAAGACAACGGTTCGTCTTTAGTTCGTTTTTTAAGAGTTCGCTTTTGAAAATTTTCCTATATATATATGAGAATGATTCATAGGCAAAGTTGTAAGGATAGGTCTATCCTTACAACAGACGTATCATTGTCCAAATTGTGATCCAATGAACAAAGCTGCATTTGGGGGACGGTTAAAAACTAAATTGTGGACAACGAGGGCCCACTATGTCATTTGTCAAAAATATCCCTATTTTAAAATAATTTGAACTATCGTGCACATAATAATATAGCCGACGAAAGTAATAATGTAATATAACATTATCGTCCACGCTATTATTGTGCTAATGCTGATTTATTATACTAGAAGAATTTGTGTCCTGCTCCTCCTCTCTATCTTCCTCATAAGTTAATTTCTATCAATCCCCAAAATATTATGTTTTGGAATAGTCATCACCTTCCTAAATGGATCATCAGGTTTATGAGAAAATTAGTTATTCAAGGACAAATTAGTGAATCAGGTTAACTTAACCAAGCAGAACTAGAACCTCAAATCCATGAGCATAATCAGGTATTGGTGGCAGAAATCACAAACATATAAAGAATTGAAGAAGCATCATAGATCATCAATTGGGTATTGGAGGAAGAAATCGCAACACAGAGAACATAATATATATATGTATATATATGTATGTATATGCTAGTCATTTGACGCATACTAACGTGTGTGACAAAAAATAAAAGAAATTTAAAAATAAGAGTTAAAAGATAAGAAGTTATGAGAGAGTGGGAGAGTGAAAATAGGGAGGTTCATATAACTTTAAATAGCTTTTATTTTTATATTTTTTGTTTTATTTCATTACACAGTCTACCCAAAATAACCATCTCCCTCCTCTTCCCTTTATATACATATATATCAAGGTTGTTAAAATCAAGATCTTAAGCAGGATCGTATTGGGGTTCACAGAATCGGATCGTAGAATCCTAAGATTCTACTGAAAATGAAAAATAAAATCATTTTAATATTAGAATGTAGCTTAAACGGTTGAACACATGCTAGAAACGTTTTTATGCATTTTATATCTACCCTTTCTTTCTCTATTGTTTTACCGAAAGGACAAGATGAAATTATTTAAACCAACACTAGCTAAATCATGAAAACCAACACCTTAATCATGGAATACCCAATGTTGGTCATATGTGTGCATGCTAGCCTTGAGTTTGTTTGAAAATAAAGAGTTCTTTGATTATTTCTCAACTTACATACAGGCATGCATATAGTTCTTTGTTAATCTTCTGTCTCCAATTCCTCTTCCGTTTTATTCTCGTTGTTGAAAGTTGAAATAAAGCCGACTGAAAATCTTGCCCTAGATCTATACCGTATTAAATTAATTATGAAATTTGGGTTCATTGGGCTAACTTTAATAGGTTATAAATTAGATACTTAGATTTAAAAATATTGTTTGGGTCAAAGGTAAAATTAGCCCAAATGAACATAATAGGAAGAAAAAAGAGCAATAAGCCCACTTCGTCAGGATTGCACTATCCTGCTGCGATCCCACGATCCTGCTACAATTCTACTAGCATTTGCGATTTTACTTTGATCTGAATCGTTTTACTCCCATAAGACAGCGATCCGGATTGCGATTTAACAACCATGACATTTATATGTGTATGTATGTGTGTGACACTCCCTCCGTCCCATAGACTTGTGTACATTTGTCACACAATTTTAAAAAAAAATAAGCAGAGGAGAGAGAATAAAAAGTTTCAATTTTACCCATTATGGACTCTGCACAGTACAATATGATTCTTTCCTTTTCCTAAAAGTAGTGGACCCTGCTTAAGTACTAATAAGGGTAAAATAGTCTTCATGCAATATTTTTAATTTCAATTCTATACTTAAGACTTCCAAAAATCTTTAGTGAGACAAAGAGAGTATATAAATATATTGCTTATAGATTTATTCGCAAAATACAGTCGCAAGTATAATATACTTTTGGTTTCTACTTACAATTAAGGTACATCATGCAAATGTAGCGACTCACATGTGCACTACAACATGCACATTCTACGTAGAGTTTATTTTTTTGTGATAAATAATGGGTCTCAAGGATATTAGATATACCTGCTTCTATGCATCGAACTCTTCCATGAATAATTCATGAAAAGAACGAAATGGCTCTTTCGTCGAAACTGTACCTTGAATCCCGATACCCCCAACCAGAGAAGTATATAGTGTTGGAAGCCATTCTGGATACTGCTCATGTATGATTTCTATCGCTTCTTGGTTGCTAAAGGAGTAGGTCTACAAGCAAAAAAAAACATGCAATTTAATAAAATAATAAACGAGTAAACACAAAATATGAAATAATAATATACAAAAGCAAACTTACAGAATTGAATCTGGGGCATAAATGCACCATAGCATTTCTGAGAAAGTCTATTATCTTATCAACTTGGCCAGAATATACTGCATTATTGCCGTTGTGATAATATATATTCCTCAGGCGATCCGTATGTCCTCTTTGTGTTATCAAACTTTGCCAACCCACCACTCTAGAATAATCAACACAAGCAGAGAAATTCTTGTTCTGTATGACATACATAAAATTGCATAATTTCGAGAGTTGGGATTTGCACCAAAAGAGCGGTGCATGCCAAACATATATCTCAAACCTCTGAATCTCAGACAAAGTTTTGATGTTTGGAAGATATGTGTATAGTTCTTTGAACATATGAATCTCCATAGGAAGGTGAATGGTAGCATCATTAAATCGCTGCACCAAATGATCAATCAGAATTTCAAACCCTAACAAATCCTCTCTTATCCTATTATATTGATCACTAGGATCCAACAACATAGTAGAGACAGAGCCGGTAGTCGAAGCACTTGTGGAACCGCCAGTGGCAATAGGTAGATTGCGCCAAGCAGGTAACCTTTCTTTAACCCGATTATGGCATACTATAATAGCTGCATCACTGTCACTTGACACGAATACTCCCGTTGTCCCATTTTCGATGTTTGATAGGGTGAGGAGCCCGCTGTAAACTCCCCCGTCGTGGGACTTTTTGAGACCATGTATTATGTCTTTCAAAACAGCTCGAACTTTGACGCTGATATAATGGGGCATGGTAACCTGTGTAGTACCGAGGTAAGAGGATTGATGAGTCTTTTTGGTCCAAAAAGAATGGCGATCGAGTCTTTTAATCCAATCATGAACATGAATCCAGTTTGGCTCCAACAGAGCACATGGTTGATCATCTAAGATATCAGTATCATCTGAATTGTGGAAAGAGATTCCACGAGGAATTGAGTCACGTGCTCCATATTTGATCAAAAAACTTCGGTATTTCTCCAATTGATCATCTGAAGGAAATCTAACTTTCAAATATTGACGGCCTTTATGAAAATAGTTGTTTTCAATTGCCATGCTGAAAAAAGTGGAATAATTGTCAACACTAAGAAATTACAAGAAACTAGCTAAACAATGAAACATCATATAAATAAGCAAGCATCAACTGACAATCATTGTCTATAAAGGTAAATGGTTATTGCAAAAATAATCCCAAAAAAAACAGTGTTATGAATCAATTTCCAATCCAGCAATTAACAAATCATATACAATTGGAGAAGTACTCAAAAAAGGAAGATAACTTTTTTGTTCATATCATCAATAATTTAGTGAAGGTGAAGAACAGACCTTCTTCCACTAGAGTTAACACATCACAGAAGTACACATTTTTGATTGAGAAGTTAAAATTATTCAGTCTAGGAAGGAAAGAATATGTCATAAGACTAGGTAAAACTTGCCTCAGTTATCTGCAAATTTAAGGACCTTCACACCTACCAACTCAAAATTCTCATATAAATCCTATTCCTATCTGGGCATGAGCTCTATAAGTCCATCTTATTTATGTCTGCATCGTGCTAAACTGGACTCTAAACAAAAAGTTAAGACAGTCGTTACCATCAAAAAATATACAGTAAGAACTAAGAACACCAACCGTGTTAGTTCTGGTTCGAGTTCAAGCAGCTCCCAAGCTTCAGCTTTTTTATTTAGCCCATCATTAATCATTATACGTTTAATAAAATATGTGTAATATGTATTTGTGTAAATATTAAATAATGTATAACATTGTCAACTAGGAGCCTAAAAACACGCCTGTTAATAAGTGAACAGACAAGGAGAGGAGAAAATTTGTGAAAGAGAACATCTAGAAACCTTTTGACTAAAACAATACTTGCAAATATATATATATATATATATACACACAAATACATACAGATATACTTGTATACTTGTACATATATACATACCTATCTACATACCTTTATACAATACTAACACAACATACATATATAAGATTATAAATTATTGTTTAATTACATTTCCATTTACAATATTTAACAAAGGTTCGGAATATTACAAATGGTGTAATGTGAATGATTAAATAACAATATAATTTCTTGTTTTGGGACCATAATTAGAAGTTATAAATATGGACATTGCAGCTGGTTAAAGAATTGATGCAGGTTTCTTCGGCATAAAAAGAAAATAAGCGTTTCTCTCTGCGTCCGCTATATAGTTATGCGGACGGTTATCTTTTAATAAAGGGTAGTGGGTCTCCATAGTCCATCCACAAATTTAGTTTAGGATGCCCCTCAAACTAAACTGCGACGGAGAAAATTGAACGGTGAGAGATGTGTCGTAAGACTATGGCCATCCTTGCAACTTTGACTATGCATCATTCCCATATATATATATATATATAATTTGATCTTTTTATGATTAAGTCGAGGATGATAGGTGGATCTAATAATTGGCAGGTTCCGATTTTGATATCTGTTCTAAATAATATTTTCATGCTGGTTGTTGCCAACAACTCTCTTCCTCTTATTAAGCCCAGCCTTAGTAAAAGTGGGTAGCGGCGTAGGATGGACGGTTTATCCACCATTATACACAAATATATATATATATACACACACACACACTAATATTAATATGTAATAATAAAATGTGTCAAATCCCTCGCACTTTGGCGAATCGTAGCATTCTTGTATGACGCATCAATATCCCCACGCCCGTATCTAGGGGTGTACGTGGTTGGTTTAGGCCCGAGTAGCTCAGTATTCATTAACAACAAACAGAAGTCGGATGCCTACCTCAGTTTTGAGAGGACTTAGTTACTTCGTTTCCTTCATCTGATTTTGGTTGATTCTTGGTTTGTACTGCTTGTGATTACTTTGAAGATCCTATCCTAAAGTTTATGTACCAAATTGGAGCAAAAGAGGAAGAGATTAAGAGAAGTTAAATTGACTCGAGAAGAGTGATTGCAAAACAGACTAAGAAAGATAAATAAATGAATTGTTACTTTTGCGATTAGAGAAGAAGTCTAAGCCAAAAATAGTCTAAGAATTGAATAATAATAATAGACTGAAAAAAACTAGACTCCTGACGCGAGGACGGATGAGACGATTTGGGCAATAGCAGCGCCGTGAGAGGTGAAGACAGAGACTAGGAGAGGCGCAACATCACAAGTGAACAAAGAACCTAAAAATAGTATGGAATCTCCCACATTATTACATTAACAATATTGGACTACTAATAAAATGAGAAAGACTTCATATAGATTAAACATGACGTACTCTTTCGGTCAGTTCAACGAAATAACCGCCTTTTTTAGCTCGTCTATCTATTACTTATTATAGCACAAACAATGTTTTATTGCATGAGTTAACTGAGATGTTTTGGTTGGTCATGAACCGAGTTGACTCATGAAACTTTATTTGGATTTAATTGGTTGATTTTACTTTTATTATATATGTATCTTCCTTTTTTATTTTCCTTTTCTTTTTCTTTTATTTCTCTGTCTTGATGAGTCAAGGTGTTTTATTAAACACTAAAAACAAATATGAAATATTATTGTTCGGTAAGATTATATGTCTAACTATTTTAACGATTGAAATAACATTTCAAAGTTACTTTATATAATGTTTTTAACTAATACTCGCTCTGTTTTAAAATTATGGATACAATTTTCTTTTTAGTTAGGTCTAAAATTAGAAATATATTTTTATTTTAAACCAATAAAGTGACATGAGGGTCTTAATTTGTTATTATTTTTTCACTATCATTTATAGCATCACACTACAATTACTTAGCTATCTTAAGAGTACATTTAATAATATAAATTACAATAAAAAATTGAATACAACTGTAAATCCCATGCTTGACACGGGACACTGAGCTAGTTATTTCTAGAAGCACGACCTAGGTATCTTAGGAAAAAAAGATATGGTTTGGCCAGTTTCTTCGGTTTTTTTGTTCTGTGTAAACAACTACCCGTATCCATGCTTCTTAGTTCATATCTAATGACGAGCCTAAAAATCATTTCATACATTTTCTTTTTAAAACAAAAACTAGGTCAAAATGTATTTTATATTTACTCTTTAACATGCACAAATGTCAGTCTGACATTCCAAATATGACCTAAAAGTTATAGTGAAAATTTTTCAATAGAATTATCCTAACATGTAATGCTACCAAAAAACTAGAGGGCTAGACTAAAAACAAGGGGAAACAATGCAGTTGAACTAATTATTAATTTAAACCAAACCCTAGAGGGTTAGACTAAAGAAAGGGGATTCAAAAATAACACAGCAATTTAAGGAGATAAACAGTCAAAAATCTGTATTCATTGTTCATGATACCACCAGATGAAAGTGCAACAATAAAACCAAACAACGAACAACACTGATAAAACACCACAAGGCAAACTCCATTATTCTTCAGAACACAACAATAGTGTTACATAAAACAGATGATGAAAAGTTTTGAAAAATGGGCGAGCCAAGAAAGCAGCAGGATTAACATACCTTCCTGGTGCAGTGGAAGATTCTTAATCCTTCTTCAATGGCGAGAATCCAAAGCACGCCCACACCTATTTCACACTGCTTTCCCCCCCTTCTCTCTCTCGCTCTCTCTCTCTCACACACTCACTCACTCACTCACTCACTCACTCTATATATTTCCCATCATATACTACTCATACTTGTTCAATGTCTGAAGGTAGTAAAAAACAATTCACCATCCCTTTTCACCCCCAAAATGTTACTGCTAGTCACAATAAAAAAAAGAAAAAAGGAATCTTTATTTCCATAAAAAAAATTGATATTTTTACAAAGCATTAGATCTCATTTAGAACCTTATGAAACTATCAAATTCCCTCAGTTAAAATATCAATTTTCAAAAAAATGGGTCAAAGAAATAGATCAAACATGTATAAATCGACACATTTCTTCTTCTTCCTTTTTTTCCTTTAAAAATTTGTCCATATATCTATCTTTCGAGTTAGTACTTCTTCATTACTATTATTATTATTATTATTATTATTATTATTATTATTATTATTATTATCACCCATTCACCTAATTATTGTGAAATTATTTTGAAGGGCAAGGGGGGAAAAAAGAAATAATTTATTCGGTCGTGGAAGAAAATAAAACGAAGACCAAAGAATTGTTTGTAAACACTATTCCCTATAATGATTATACAACACATTTAACCAATTATATTTTGCTATCCTCATTCTACTTTAAATTCTTCCATTTTACTATAACCTCTTTATCTTACTAAATTTTGTGAAACGGAGACCATTTTATTTTATTAGAGGACTTTAACCAACTTCTAAAACAAGCTTTACTACCAAATCGGACAATACAACTGACAGCAACTGAAAGAGATCTACTTGGATTAATAATATAAGAGACCTTGTCTCAAATTGTTAGTGCTGACATATTAGTATATTACACTACCGAAATTTCATGTGCAACATCTAATAATAGCTAGAAATAACTACACCCTCCATATACTCTGGCTATATCTTTTGTTGGTAAAGTCGATAGGCTCGGTTCCATAGTCTTCTTTTGCACTGTATGTAGCCATTATGCCCTACAGCTTTGCCACCAAACAGCAAGCCACTGTTCCGACTCTGCTCCTAATTCCTCCACAGCTGCTGTACATCTGGCATAAAACCCACCAAAAAAAAGAGCAAGGGAGAGAGGAGGGATGAGTTTCAATTGCGTTTAATTAGACTCAAACGAGCATTTTAATTACAAACAAAAACACAGATTTCAACAGTCTAGCAACTAAACCAAAAAAACATTACAATGTCAACATGATGTATTAATCACTTGTTCTCTATATCCATAAATGAGGGTATCTTTGTCTTCAATGTAATATCAGGGCCTGCAATTATCTGAAAAGGAAAAGAATGAGGTTTACAAGGGAAACCGATATGTGATCCACAATTCTTCAAGACA
Source organism: Aralia elata (assembly GCA_034770075.1). NCBI lineage: Eukaryota > Viridiplantae > Streptophyta > Magnoliopsida > Apiales > Araliaceae > Aralia > Aralia elata. The sequence goes on from CM068385.1 coordinate 42,106,893, forward strand.
ATTGCAACTTTACAAGTGAAGCAAGCTAATCAGCAAAAGTGCATGAATATTAGCTGCGAATTCACATTACCAGTCGATCAAAATAAGTCCAATGACGATACAAGCATAGCTACATAAGCATGGGATTTCACCAAGCACAGCGTTCGGTCGAAATAAATCCAAGCATAGCGTTTGTTGAAATAACTCCAATGTAAGACTTCTAGAACGCTTCATAAACCGGAAGCTCTTTTCAAGATCATCTCCTCCTAAAATTGCTTAGTTTATGTTCAAAAAGACCTCCCTCTAAGCATTAGAGATTCTTTTAGGTCCTCAGTTTCTCCTCTTAACATGTGTAATTAAGTTGTTTCATGAGAATCTCTTAGGCCTGTTTTGCTTCGTCACCTGGAACAATTGTCTTTTGAACACCTCTGCGCCAAGCCTGTTATTTCCACTGTTCCCCTTCCCTACCTCTCCCTCCCTTCTCACCAGATGTTGCAGACATACCACAAATAGCAACAAGAGGATCTTCAAGGCACCTTGACAAAATAATAACAATTTCATGTCACCAAGGTTTGAGAGATACAATTGTCAGTCCTTTATACATAGATATAGAAGTATAATATTGATGTGAGTACCAAATAGGGTTTTTACCGGAGCTATAATAGCAATTGGAGCAACTTGGCAAATATAAAAACTTTTTCCACCCATATTTGGATTTTGGCCCAATAATTTCTGATAAGTTTTTTCACCACAAACCCTAATTTCTTTCTCCAAATTATAAAACCCTAATTCCTCAACATGCTCTATCTTGCCTCTTTTTCTTTAGGTATTGCAGTTTCGTACTCTTGTTAAGGTTTTGTATATCATGATTATTAGTGATTTCTGTAGGAAAATTTTCAATTTGGGTACATCTGGTGTTATATTTTGATGAGGTAAGATTCTACCCAATTTGTTGTCCAAACCGAGAAACCGACCAAGCTGAACGATTAAGCCGAGCATAACCTACCCGACTGAAATGGTCAGTTTCGGATTTTGATAGTAGACAACCGACTTCCTAGGTTTCGGTTAGTTTTTGGCCAGATAACCTGCCGAAACCGAACGTGTACACCCACCATTCTAGCTACAGATACTAAAATAGCTAGAATGGTTGCAACGAACTGTACCATCTAATTATATGCAGAAAGCGTCAGCAATTACTATCAAAATAACATAAATTGATGGGACATATAAATGATGTCTGGTAAGATGATAACCAGCCTGGTAAGACAGAGATAAACTGCAGCAGCATATCACCCCAATTTTGCAGCACATCTCACCCGAGTTAGTAACATGGGGGAGGTAAGTTCTGTTTTCAAATTCAGAATTAAGAAACATTCTACCAACATATGCAAATTAAACGCACACTCATAAATAGAGAGATATATACCAAGTACAAACACATAAAATTCACTTATTACCTCAGATGCTGTAGATGTTCGAAGGAATATTTTCTTGTTATTCCAAGCTGAACATCAGGCAACCTACCTAAAGTAGTCAAAACTGAAGAAAGCACGTGATGTATCTTGGGTCGCACAATATTACCTTCAGGGTCTCCCTCGGCAAAGTTGAAATCTTGAGAAACTTTGTAAGAACTCATGAACTCTGCAATCTCAGAAACAGTAACAAGACGAGCATTGATCATGTTTCTGTCACACAAAGGAATGAAAGGATGAGTCACCTGGACCATGCAATAGAACCAAGCATCATAAATCAAGAAATAAAGTAAGAGCCATGAAATCAATAAATCAAATCACATCAAGTGCACCTCATACCCAGAGCCTAACAAGCCTTGATCCAAATACGGTAAGAGTGTTATTCTTTCATTGCAGCAAGGAGTCAGACTGAGACCCATCAGAGTTATTCCTCAAAACCTGAAAGCAGTTAATTCATTAAACCCATCACTGAAGAAGGAAAACATTATAAACATTTTAAGTAACAAAAGAATGAATAATTTTATGTCTGTAAATGGAAGTGAAGGTCCAGATCTCATATTGAAGATTGTAGAACTTGCTGCTCAATCTAGATAATTAGATGCTGCTGACATGTAGTATTCAGTATTCAATAGAATTTTCTATAGGAAATCTCTGCTACTTACATAACAATACTTTACCCCCACCGGCTTTGCATAAAGGCTGAGAGTTTGTTGGCATCAGGGATAAACATATCTAATGAATACTACTCCACCAATTCCAGTGTTACTTTGAAGGTATTGCAATTGAAAGGATGGATGTAACATAAATTCAGCGGCATGGACCAGTCATATCAGTTGTTCACATCAATAACGAAAAACACAAAATCCTAAACCATGTAAGTGAAACTGATAAACATCTCCTACCATTGAACCTTTAAGGCATAATGAATTGTAATATACCTCTAATTGTTGCATAATAGCATTGGCAGACAGAGTCATCTCCGTATGCATATGAAGGATCCAAGAGTGAAAGGGTATGGGGTAAACCAAAATTAATGTGGATGGAAGTCATGCTAGTCTGCTTAAGCAGAGATATGACCTTAAACATCGTGTTTCCCACCCGATTAAATGCTCAAAATTCTTTATAGAGTTGATGAATGCGCAAGCACGCAGACACACACACACACACATATATATGTGCAAGTTATGTCAGCCCACTGTGTGAGGCATAATAACAACCAAACAACATTTTAGCAGACAAAAATAATACTTATTCGTGGACAAGAAACAAGTAACAACCAAACATGTTGAAATTTTAGTTGCCTTGCAAGCTCAAACAGATTACTTTCAAATTTCAGCCTGGTGTACTACTGAAATACACTAATACAAGATATGACTCAATACCGTACCTCAATTGCCACATGATTATTTCCTTCTGCTGATTATCTATTAATTGATTGTCACTCATGTTCTCATAATGACATAACTTCAGCAAGTACACCACTCCACTGTGGTTGAAGCAATCTTGTGAGGCATGCTCCTCGCGAACATTTGTAGTGGGTCAAGCATATACTAATAGAAATACAAGTAAAATATTCCATCCAGCCAGCTGATGATAGAAATATGGGATGCAATTATATATTCATCAAATGCACAAATACAAAAACCACTTTTATATTTAGTTAACATAATTATACACAAATTCTATTTAGCTACTACATCTTCAAAATACATAATTTGAAGTGAAACGTTAGCCGTTAAAAAGGGTATCCATGGCTGTACAGTATGAAAATTAGAGAGAAAAAAAACCACATTTGGATCCACACAAAAAAAAACACACCATTGCAGATGCGGATGTTAAAATTTAAAATCGCACAATTTGGTTGCGGAGGATGCATATGATACCTTAAATCCACACCATTATACATGCGCAGCAAAGGTCTCCCTGGGGCCTAGGCGTGAGGCGCACGCCTTATCAAAGTGAGGCACACATACTAAAAAGTACAACAAAATAAATATACATGTACACATGAACTAATTATACAAGTATTTATCTCAAGCAAAAAATGATTTATGCATTATACATTTATACTTTTATTTACCTGAAAGATAACTAAAAAGGCTATCCCCGCCCCCCTATTATTGCATTAAAATCCCATCAATCAGCAGTCCAGTCCATTATCATCATCATCAACAACAACAAAAGAAAAAGAGAATCAACAACTATGTACAGTTCACATTGTAAAGTGTTTTTCTACTTGTACATATAATAAAGATGAATTGAACTCATAATAAAGAATTTTCTTAAATTTTCTTTTTAGTGTTCAGAAATAAATTCTCTGTCCTTTGTTGGACTATTCAAATATATAAATAAGTATGTTTGACTAAAAGCCATCACTTGGACCAACATGCATAAGCCATAAAGTACTTTTTTAATTGAGAGGAACCGTAGCAAAGAAAAGAATAATAATTAATAATAATACAATATATGCAAAGAAAAATCAAAGATGGAGAGTATATTTATATATATATACACACACACACATACACACAGAGTACACACGCATGCAAGCTGAAGAGTAGATGAAAGAGTGACACGGCTGTTCAAAAGTGCCATATACAAAGAAGAAAGATAAAAAAAAGATGGAAAAGAAAAAGAGGAGATCGGGATGAGAAGCTCCAACTGAGAGAAACAAAAAGTTGGAGATGAGATGAAAGAGAAAGGTACTCACCGTCGTCGCCGAACGTCAATTTGAGGGAGAGATGGTTGAGGATTGTCAATTTCCTTCTTTCCTTGATTTCCTTTCTTTCCTTCTTGCCTCTTGCCTCGCGTCTCATTGACAGAGGTGTGCGTCTCATTGAAAAGGTTGCGCCTCAAGCAAGGTGAGGCCCTGTCCTCGCGCCTCGTTGCGCCTCGAGCCAGGCGCGCCTTTGATAACACTATACATGCGGATGCCATACTTTAAAAATTGCACAATTTGGATGCAGATGCATATGATACCTTAAATCCAAATCACGGAAATTTTATTATGTTATTTGTCATTTTAGTACTAATAATAGTCTAATACTGTCTTATACAGTCAAACTTATAACCTATCATTACTGACTAATAAGCTATTATTACATGGTTTATGTTAGAACTAATATCCTTGCACACACTTTGTGAATGGAATGAATGAGAAAATGTTGGAGAGATAATAGGGATAATAAAAGAGTGGGGAGAGACAAAAGGAAGTTTTTGAGTTTTAAAAAGTAACTACTCTTTTCTATTAAGGAGTAAATTTGGAAGTTAAAAAGGCTTTAGAAAATTGTTTACACCAAAAATAAAAGTCAACTCCCCCTCCCGCTTTATAATATAGATATGTTTGATTTTATTTTTGATTAATATATGTAGCATCCTATAAGGAAATATATTATTTGTGGATTTTATGACAAATTATTCTATCGATTTTGTACGGCTTATAGTCTAAAATTAAAAAATACTTCAACAATTCATACCTCAACCATAAGAAACCGCATCTGCGCCACACTGCCTACGCAGTTTGTGAATGTGGTTGTTGAATTTAGAAACCGTATAATGTGATGCAAATGTGGATGGTGCTTAAACCCACACCACGTTCCGGTCATCATCACTTGGGATAAGAGTATCAAAATACAAAAGCAATGCCACTTGTTTTCATACACCTCTGAAAGATATCAAATCGTTGTAAGGTCTTTTCAAATAGGATTTTTTTTTTCAAATGAACTTGTACAAATGAGAATCTCCTGAATAATTGACTCTAACTCCTTGCCGCAAAAAAAATATAAAATACAAACACGACTCCAACACAAATCATGAATCCTCTGGTTAATATATGGAATCTTCTAGAACCACTCCAACAGCTAAAAAAGTTTTAATTAGTTGTACTCATAAGTACTTACAATTACAACATTACTAAATTTAAATGAATTCTACCAATTGAAATTTTAAAAATTAAAATGAGATTATGTTATTTTAATATTGTTGTGGCTGAATCAATTTCCTGGATCCTCACCAGCATGAGATACTTGTTGTTCATCACAATATGCAAATAAGAGATAGAGAGAAAGAGTGAAATTTAGATGAAAACTTGGAGAAGAAGATGGGGTTGGATAAGAATGGGGGCAAAAAAGTTCGTGTGACTCATTGAGCTTCCATAATCAAAGAATTTCATTCATCATAGTAGTCTGTCTCTCATCTATTACATCAATATACACAGTAGATTATACTTATACTACTATAATGTGCATAAAACACCATTGTACCCTCTAACTAACTACTCTCTGCAAAGAAAACATGCTTTTAGGGCAAACTAAATTTCTCAGTATGTTGTGAGAGTGGCTCCCAAGAAGAAAATCGTTAGGAGACAAGTTCAACATCCAAGCCACAAGTCCAGCCCTCATAAAATTATCATTGAAGCAACCATCAATCCCATAATCCAATCTTCACATTAAAGCCAATATCAATCCCACAATCCACATTTTCAACATTTTCCTCATCTTCCCAAAAAAAAAAAAATTGAAACTTGCACCCGACTTCAACAATTAAACAAGCATCTGCATACTTAGTACGATCTCAACCAACTTTTGCACTAGTTAAGAGTATTTAGGATTTGAAATTGATGATTTTGAAGTTTCTAGAAGGTCATGAGATGGTTCTAGAAGTTTATCTGGGAATGTTTGGTGAAGGATGCGATTGGGTAGAGGGGAAGAGAGTTTGGGATGTTGGGAGGGTTTGCGGGGGGAGGTGAGTTGGGAGGAAAGGAGACGTTTGGATGGTGAGAAAGTGACAGCGCTGAGATTTTAGGAGGGGTTGGATGATTATGAGGAGTTGATAGGAGATGAAGGTGTTGTTTTGGGTTTGAGAGCAAATAAATAGCATTTATTAACAATAATTAAATAATAGGGATAATTAAATAACATACTAATTAAAGATAATTAAGTATATTAGATAAAGTAAAACTAACTAATTAATTATCATAATAATTACCTTAAAACTCCAAATAAATTGAAACATTTACCACAACAAACAATTAAGCTATATTGTATATAAGGTTAAAAAAGAAAATTATGCGATTCAAATCATCTTTTTTTTTCTTCCCTTTTATTTACGGTTTGTTCCCATTTTAGCACAACTACTCAAATCCTTACAACTCCTTAAAAATTTTGATAACTTCTTTCACATTTGTTGTAGTTATTTCCCACTTTCCTTCCATTTTTCTCACATTCTTCCCACCATGTCCACAATCCTTCATCACTGAATACCTATTGCTTTAACCACAAAATGTTGTTTCGTTTTGATGCAACACTTTTTTTTGGTTAATTTCTATCTCATGTTGGTGAATCTTAAGCAAATAGAGAGTTTGGTTACTAACTTTTTTATGGTTCACAGTTTTCCTTTAAATTTATGAGATATGTTGGTTCTTCAATTCTTATTTTTAATCTCTACAAGCATTCATACTTATTCTCTCTCTAATTATTTTTGATAGTGTAATTCATTTGTATGTGTTTATTCACTCTCTACTTGTACTATTCAATAGTGCAATTTTAGTTTTTTGTTTGTTTATCTTTGTGTTCATATCGAGGATTGGAATCATTTTTATATTTTTTTTTATAGAGAAACGAATATAATAAATTTTTGTTGCACACCCATGCCCCAGTGACTAGCATTAATAATATAATGAGTTAAGTTAGGATGTGCACTTAGAATTACAAGGTGGTAATCCAAATAAACACACTTTCTTGTTTTATTCCTTATTTGTGAAAAATTGGAAGCACTAATTAGAGACCACCCAAACAAACACACTTTCTGGCTTTATTCCTTACAAGCACGGTACCCGTGCAAGGCACGGGCAAGTTTGCGAAATCATTAGTTAACGGATATAGATTCCATTTAGTGTACCATATTCAATAAAACAAACAAAAACCAAATCCTGAATATCAATTCATGCTGCCAATAATAAAATTACTTGTATATATCTGTGTAATTACACCTACCGCAATGTGCTTCAAAATCATATAAATTAGTTAAATTACCGTAGCATAAAATTAAGAGATTGATGAATTCCATCAACAACATTCAGAAAACAGTACAATTTTTGAAACAACAATCAACACAATAGCTATAGATTAAGTAAAACAATGCATAATTCAGTAATAGCTATAAATTAAGTAAAACAATGCATAATTCAGTAATTAGTTTTACCCGTAAGTGCCTTCGGTATTCTGCTCTAATATCTCGAAGAAGTCCACGTTTTGAGACCCCATGACGGTGATTCTCCGATATTGAACTGACCATAACCCGCCACAGACATCTTGCTCTCTAAAATATAGATATAATATATATACACACAATTATATCAGTCTCACTCTATATTTTGTGATTTGTAGGGTGAGAGTTAGAGAAAAGGAGAAGTTAATTTCAAAATCGTAAAGGGAAGACTACCTTCTTTTTTGAGAATCTGATTTATTTTGGTTGTAATTTTAATATGCCGGCAGTACCTTTGCCTCTTGAATTTAGATTTTCTCGAAAAGGAACATGGAAGACGAAGAGAAAAAGGAAGAGGAAGAGGCGATTGAATTCGTGTGAGCGGATTAATTTGAGGACCAAGGAACTTAAATTAACTGATTTCTATTTAATTCTATTTAAAATACACTATTTGACAAACCGTGCGATCTAAATATTTGAAAAAAATTCGGTAAAACTCGATAAAACTCGGTAAAATTAAAAAAAATAAATAAATAAAATTGGCCCAACCAATTCACTAGGATCACTTTGCGGCTTGTTATAACTTATGTATTACTTAGATCCGTAACTCGTACAAAGCATCGACTTTTTATAAATTTGTTTTTTTTTAAATTATATTTTATATAGAAGTTATGTTAGATTTTTGAATTCTTATTTTAATGTATAGTATGTATTTTTGTATTAAAAAATAAATTCCATAATGTTAATTTAGAGTTGTTGTTAATTACCTTTTCATATATTGAATAATTTGAACATAGGAGTTGTCTTTCCATATTCATTAGTTCCCAAATTATACATGCGTGTATAAATATCTATTTCTGTATATATATTTATATATATACAAGTTAATAGCCCGTGCAACGCACGAGCTAGTTAGCTAGTTTAAAGAATGAATTTAATAATTTGTCCGACAATCATGTCAAAAAAGAACTCGAAGTACACAATTCATGTAAAAAAAGAACTCGAAATACATAGTTCATGCAAATTTGTTGACTTACCGTAGCATAAAATTAAGATATATATTACCTTAACAATTACAGCAAAAAGATAAAGAGAATGTATATATCATGCTTCAAACTCATCCTTACTACCTACCTAGCTTGTGGAAGACTATGCCGCCAACCCGTGTGGCCATAACCAGAAGAAGTAGTTTGTTAAATAAGACCTATATCAGTCAGTATCGAAAGTGTCAGTAAAAGCCTTCTTGAAAGACATGGAATTGGAGAAGCACTTGATGCCTTTCCTGTGCGGTCTTAGACCCCTTGTATCGAGTGAACCCATTATAGGAGAGATGCATTCAATCAAGGCTTGGCCCAGCCCTTTTCTCTCAATCCAATCTCGAATTTATAAAGCCATAAGTTAATTTGTCCAAAAGAAGTGCAAGACCTAGGAGAACTACAACACAAAGAATGGCCAAATGTGTTTACAAAATCCACAACGCAACACATTTTACATCTTGAAATTTAAACACCACATAAAAATACAATATTATATCTTCCAAACATTTAAGTTGTCTAGTCTGGTGGTCTTCTTTTAGATTTGCTTCATTGAAATTGAGTTCTTCATCCCTATGAAATAAAACAATGCACCAAAGAGTGCAAGGCAAATATATGAGAAGATTTGGGGCTGCCAAATATAAATAGCAAGACGCTAAGACCTTTTTTCGAAACAAAGAAACAAACTATACTAATCATATGCGTAGTACACTTTTTACGACTAATTCACTTGGGAACCAAATACAGCATAAACACAACAAAAGAAAACATATATAGAATACAGATAGAATTGAACTGTGAAAATTACCTTGATGAGAATTTACAATTACCATGTCCTGAGATTAGAAAGGAAAATCACAAAATCAAAATTCATCGAAATCACAAACTTAAGCAAACATGTTTAGCCGAACACCTTCATAACTTGTTTTAACTTAATTTCTGACGTATAAGTCATTATCAGTCGAACGTTTTTACTTATAAGTCACAACTTAAAACAACTTATAAGTCAACTTATATTTTAACTGATAAGTCATTTTAAAATAATTCATTCCCGAACGGGCCCTTCATGAGTTCTAAAGCTTAAAATTTTATAAATAGTTTATAATTAATTGTTCATCATTTTTTGATGTATAAACAAGGTTAAATTATTTCAACAATATTTAAAAGTTTATAATTAATTGTTTATAATTTTTTAATGTATAAACAAGTTTAAATTATAGTTTAAAATATGTTATTATTGGTAAGGGTATAATAGTCCAAACGATATTTTTTTATTCAATTCTTCAATTAATCCTGAAAAAAACAAACATAATATGAGATTATTTTAAGTTATCTCATTAATAATCCCATAAAAAACAAACGTGTGATTAGGACTATTTAATCCTATGATTAATAGTCTTGGAACTATAATCCCATAGATTATAATTCCGGGATTATAATCTTTACAAACAAACATGACCTTAGTATATATAAGAAAGTTCAAAAACGTAGTGTGTTATGTGCCAGTTTTGGCTGCTAAGTTGAATTTAACAATATTGACCTAATCAAGGATGTTCATGTGGTGCAACTAATCCTCAATCCTATAAGCAAAATAGCATAATAAAACAGTGGACAAATAAAAAAGGACTACCACAATCAAATTTATTTGGCTGCAAATTCAGTATTTTGACTACCACCTTATGTAAAACCAGGCATGGCTAGTGTAGACGCCCCAATATTCTCTTTTCTATATTATTCTTTTTCAAGGATAAACAGCTTGAATTAGTTAATACTTAATTGGTACTCTTTTATTTTCATAAAAACGGTGTCATTTGTCAATTTCATTTACCTTACAAATCGTTATAGTAGTATAAAATGACATAATATTCATAATTTGTCGTCATAATCCGTACTAAATTAATAACTTATTGTTTTAAGGGTATACATACATGAAACAAAACTATCTCCTTCATATATGCAAATTAATTTTACAAGGTAGTACTTCATCCATTTCATAATAATAGTCGTTTTAGTTTCATGCACATGGATTAAGAAAGTAATTTAATACTATCATTTGATAATTAAAATTTGTGTAAAATTTCATTACTATCCATTTATGGGAAATTGAAAATTACTAACTCAATGAGAGATTTTCTTGGGACAATGAGAGAAGTTATGGGTGATATAAGAAAGTAAATAAATTATTCTCTTCTAGAAAGTTATAAACGACAAATAAATTAAAAAAAAAAATTCTTCTAAAAAGTCTATTATTATGTAATGGATGGAGTATTATTTTTGTGTGGCAGAGGGAGTATTTTGTAGATTAAGTATAAGATTTGATTACTTGATTTGATTGAAATAATTTAATTTTATTAATAAAAACAATCACACCCTCACTTGCACAATCAATGTGTATTATAAAGCTAATTAGGGGAATACATTCTGATGCATTAATATAAAGGAGTAGTTGCAAAATACAATTGACCTGCTCGCGGTCCAACTAAATTTAGAAACTCGTAAAAAAAAATTAAACCCGTGCATGGCACGGATTTGATAGGCATAAATTAATTACTTTAATTTTTTATTATTATATAATTTTATATAGTAAAATAAAAATACATTTGTTCATATATTTTTTTTTTGAAATGTAATAAGTGACTAATTCATGTCGAATTGTTTATCATTTATATTTTTTATTGTACACGTATATAAATACACTTGTTATTCAATATTAGATCAATCGTAAGTTTAAAGCTTTTTTATATATTTAAAATTGATGCAATTCATTTAATATTAATAAACAATAAATTGTGTATATGTAACCGCATATTATTTAAGTATGTGTGGTTTAATATTCATCATGACTTCACCTTGATTTGACCAATAAATAACAAACATATATATACTAAGCATAACTTCTTGTAATAATTTTCGTCAAATGAAATTTATTGCGATCTTAATTGTTTTCGTCGATAAATATTTATTTTAGCCTTAATAGACTCACACAAGACCAAACCGAACTAACAATTGCCCTCATTTTGTCTCTTTATATATTGTTGTTATTATTAATTATAGACCATTTACTATTTATAAACAATAAGTTTTAAAAATGTAAACACCTATTGTTTAACCGTGTGTAGTTTAATATTCATCATGATTTCACCTTAATTTGAAACAATATATAGCTAGCATATATATATATATATATATATATATATATTAACCGTAACTTCATGTAATAATTTCTGTTGGTGTTTTTTTATATATTAGTATAGATTACTAAGATATATGAGGTGAAACTTGAATTAATTCTGCTTGTCTGTATATTTATCCAAATATTTTTCACCTTTTTCTCTAGTACTTTCTAAGAGATTCCAAAGAGATTGATAAATAGAAATAATACTTCAATCTTATCAATAATGTACATGTGAATGGAGCATATATATGAAAAAACTAATTCCTTGTACGAAACTGAATTAATACATTTAGTTATTACGTCAAATTGTGATACTATATTAAAATCTAATAATAATATAGAAAAATAAGACCACAAACGTAGTTTAAAAAAATAAATTACATCTTTATATGCATACAATATCAATATATAACCATATATACAAATATATAAACATATACAGAGTAACAGTGGAAGTGTTACCTCCGATGCTTACCATAATATACTGTGTCATGCTTCTAATGTCTCCCTTGCTAATTAAAAATTCCTTTTCTTCAAAAAATTATCAATTTAATTCGTGCCGGAAAATAGACTTTATGGTTACATATAGATTTTAGCGAGAGACTAGCAAAAAATGTTATTCTATTCTTTTTGATCTTCCGTTTCATCCTAGTTGCAATATAACCAATGTAGAATCACATACATACATGCATACGATGAAAAAATAAAAATAAAATCGATTAAAACTAACCCGATTTTATGTATGCAAATTCCCGTATTGATCGGTGTTAAATTACATGCATTCATTCTGGTAGACACATTTTTTTATACATTTTATTATTCCCATATTTATTATTTTATATGTTTATTTTATTTAATTAATGCATTTTATTTTATTTTGTAGGATTTATCTTATTTATCTTGGTGAACAAGTAAAAGATAATTGTTGCAACTTTTAAAGATGGAAAAGGACTCTTGGGAGATTACTATGTAGAGATTGAAGTTCAGAAGGAAAGAGGAGAATAAAAAGGAAACAAAAGAGACCAAGTTCAATGAATCTAAATTAGGGCACAAATTTATTTTCCCTATAAATAGATCTTTTGTTTTAGAGAGAGGGGTATCAATTTTTATTCTTTTTCATCCCTTCTCATCCGGCTGAGACTAGGAGAGCAACTTGAGAGTTTTGTTCCTTTGTTTCTTTTTCTTTTTCCTTATTGGGCTCCAGGATTACAATGGGTTTGATTTGTATCAGTTCTATGATTTAATTTTAGGGTCCTTTACAGAAATATACAACAATTAGTAAAATATTACAAGAATAGTGCACTAACAAAATAATTACAAAAAGAGTGCAACAAGATAAACTCATTAAATCATTCAGTTTCCTAAAAATAAAGAATTCCTTAAATCAAGGAGAAGTAACTGTCATAATTAATAATTCAAATTCAAATATTTTTCAAAATTCAAATTCTAAAAGGCTAACCATCACCGAACGTGACTCTATATTTTTTGACGTGACTCCATATTTTCCGCCCAACCATCACCGACCGTCACAAACCATCACCATATTTTCCGGTCAAGCATCATCAATCGAAAACTCCATATTTTCCGGCCAAAATCAACAACACAAGGACGCTATGTTTCACAATAGATCCAACAAACAACAACAACAAACATAACATGTCTGGGCAACAAACATTACAGGTTGGATTCTGCTGTCCGACGAGATTTGGTTACCCACGAAAGCTAAAATGGTTACCTTTATATGAAGGATTGGCTACCAACTGCACTATGAAAAAAACTACATGTCGCTCTAAGAGGATGCATGTTTGGTTACCTTGGTATGAAAGTTTGGTTGCATTGATATGAATGTTTGGTTACCAACTACACTATGAAAAAACTACAGGTGTTGAGGTGGATTGGTTACCTTGGTATGAATATTTGGTTACCTTGGTATGAAGATTTGGTTACCAACTGCACTATGAAGGTAACCTAATAAAACTGAATTGGTTACATTGGTATGAAAGTTTGGCTACCAACTGCATCACATTCAAAATAAATTGGTAACCTAATAAAACTGAATTGGTTACCTTAGATTTGGTTACCTTTCTGAATGTTTGGTTATCAACTGCACTATGAAAAAACTGCAGGTGTAGAGGTGGATTGGTTACCTTGGTATGACGATTTGGTTACCTTGGTATGAAGGTTTAGTTACCTTGATATGAAGACGAAGAAGGCATGAGGAATGAGGTGAGACAGGGGGGAGGGAGGATGGAGGGCGGAGGTAGGGGGAAGAATAATGTGGGAGGTGAGAGGGGATAGAAGGAAAGAGAGCGGCGGGAGGGAGGGGAGGAGGGGCGAGGGGGGAGGGGCGGGGGAAGCAGCTGATGGGAGGGGGGCGGGTTGCGGGGGGCCGGAGGGGGGGGGTCGGGGGAAGAGGGAGGGGGGCGGGGATGGGAGGGAGGAGGGTAGCGGGAGGGAGGGGATGGGCAGAGGGAATAATGGTGAGAAAGAAGGAGCGGAGCCTCCTCGTCGGTGGCATTTTTGGAGAGAGAAAGAGATCACAGCATTCAAAGTGAATTGAAGTGGGGGTGGGGGGTAGTAGTTGTTTTTTGCAATGGCTAATATTAATAATGCGGGGTGTGGGTTTTGTCTACCTGCCTGTGAAATGAAATGAATGAATGGGAGTAGTACTAACTAATACTATATACTACTACTTCTGCCCAACTTGGCCAACTCAATGTTATGCTTTTGCTGTATTGGAAGTATGTTACTTATATAAACTAGATCTTTTTTTATTTTTATTTTGAAAAAAAAAACCCAGTTATTATCCGATCTGGCATATGAATTAATTAGTCCAATGTAATGTTAAATAATGGTAATGGAATGGGGGCACCTTTTACAGTACACACCAAATACAGTAAGCGGGGAGAATGACGGCGACGGGAGGGAGGGGGGGCGGGAGTAGGGGTTGGGGTGATGGGAGGGAGGGGTGAGAGAGAGTGATGAATTAAAGGGATATAATGGAGGAGAGAAAAAGTAATTAATTGCAACCTATTAAAACACTCACCTAAATTGAAGGGATAAGAATGCACTAATTTTGTAAATAAAATATTGCATATGCACTAATTTGTAAATATTTTATTGATGCACTTTTGTTGTAATTTTTTATAAAATTGTACTAATAAATGTAATTGTCCCTTAATTTTATAAAAGTGATTGCTATTCAACTTTTCTTTATTTGGTATTCTTTTAGTTAATTACTTTATGCTTTCCTGTTAGTTTATACAAGTTGGTTCAAGTTTTCTTTTATTATTATTAATCTGATGCAATTATTATTAGTACCAATCTTAGTTGTTAATTTTAATTACATGGCTAACTAAATTTCTAATACCTAGGATGATGATGAAGCTAGGTATTTCATAATAATTAATTTCTTTCCGTTCCGGAATTAGTGCCTAATTATTTTCGCCTTCATATTTTTCTTCGCATTAATTGCATATGATTCTTATATTGATTGCGAGGTTTTGATAAGTTATAGTTAATCTGTGAATTTTTCATAACTTATGCTTGCCCATATTAATTATATGAATCATTATTTTTAAAGGGAAGGAAAAATAATTTGGGAATTAATTTGAAAAGTAAGAAATTATTATTTATGTTAGTACTTAGTGGATTCGGATTCCTAGGTAGTTTTTCTCATCACTAGTTTTCATTATTAATTTTTAGTTAGCATAATTTAGTTATTAATCATCTCCACTATATTTATTTCTAATTTGCCTAAAATAGATATTAAGGATACATTAAAAATTGATCTAGTCTCTGTGGGTTCGACCTGTACTCGTCAGTTCTTCAATTTGACACTGTGCACTTGGAGTTACATAATTTTATCACATCAAATTTTTGGCGCCGTTGCCGGGGACTAGAATTAAAAAAAATTTTCCCTTAATTTTTATTTATTCGAATTAGTTTTTAACTCTAATATTTTTTTTTTATTTTTTTTTCAGGATTATCGAAGCGGATCGAAGGAGCGAAAAAATAACAAGTTTGTTGCTGCGCTTTCTTTGGTACTTCGTATCTCCATAAAAAAAACAAAAAAATAGTAGTTTAGCTTTTTAATTTTTTTTTTAGTTTTTAATTGCCGCATTCATGCATTCACTCACATAGAGCATATCCTGTTTAAGTTTTTACTTTTATTTTTATTTTTGTTAATTATAAACTGTGGTGATTGCTGGAGAATTGAGGTAAGTCAAATTTCTCTTCACTTCGTAATCCACATAGTTTTAGGACTTTTTATTTGTTTACCGTTTTTTTTATTTTATTTGTGCATTTTCATCTTTAATCTAACATTAAGGGCAAAAACATGTAACAAGATAAGGTGGGGATTTCATCACCCTTCCTTGGCCCACAAACAACCTAACTTTTACATAACCTTGACCTAATAAAATCAAGTAGACGTTAGCCCTTAGGACTCTCGAGCTCAATTAGGACAAGAAACTCCAAGAGGAGACTGAATTTTTAATTAATCAAATTACTGGTGTCTAGGCAAGTAGTTCAAAAGGCAAACGCCTAAAGAACGCGTGATTATTTAATTAGTCACCGTACCCACAGAGAGACTCCCACCGTTCTTACACTTACCTGGCTAGTAGCGTGATTAATTTCGAATTTGGTGGACCTTGAGGTGTAACTTGGAACAGTTAGAAGCTGTCTAGATTTTATTAAGGTTGACCTTAGAAGTAATTTTTTTTTTTATTTATTATTATTTTCTCTTATTTGTTTTTGTGTGCTTATCTGTTTATTTGCTTATTTGCTAAGTAGTGTATGCAAAAAGTGTGGATTAGGGACAAAACATCCTGATTAGTGAGAACACCTGATTTTTTGGAGTCCACTTTAAAAGATCTCACTTTAAAAAAAATGGAGGTCGCACAAACCGTTTCCTTAAGGGATCGATGTTATCCTTCCCGTTCTGCCCAACCTTCATGCATCAGTCTACCACTAGTAACGGGTAATAATTTTGAACTTAAACCGCATTTTATAAACATGTTACCTAGGTTCACTGGTATAGAAGATCCATATTTATTCATTCAGGAATTTGAGGAAGTTTGTGCTTTAATGAAAATTCAACAATTGTCTGATGACTCAATTAGGCTAAGATTTATCACTTTCGCTTTAAAAGATAATGCTAAAAAGTGGTTATATAGCCTGCCGAATAATTCCATATCAACTTGGGAGGGATTTGTTGTTACATTTCTAAAAAAATATTTTCCAAATCATAAAACTGCTAAAATTAGGACTGCAATTCATCAATTTTGCCAACTTGAAAAAGAGTTCTTTTGGAAATATTTTGATAGATTTAAAAATTTGTTATCCTAGTGCCCACACCATGGAATTGAGAAATGACGATTATGCCAAATTGCCTACGAAGGTTTAGATTATCCCACTAAAACAATGTTAGAGTCAATGTGTCAAGGGGATTTTCTGAATAATGATGAGGAAAAGGCTTGAGAGTTTTTAGAAGACTTAGCAGAAAAAACCATGCAATGGGAAACCACCCGAGAGACCGATAAACCTAGCTCATCTAGGGGTGTTCATACGATTGACAATTCAATTGCGACCGAAGCTAAGTTGGCTGGTGTACTTAAAAGACTCGAAGCTTTAGAAATTAGGGGACCATCACCTCTGAACCAAGTCTCAAAATCAACACCTTTGTGTCTAAGGTGTAATTCACCAAGTCATGTGATAGAGGAATGTCCTAGAGTCATGACCCAACCTGAAGAATATGAACAAGTCAATGTAATGTTTCAAAGACCTAGGAATGACCCATTTGCACCCACTTATAATCCAGGTTGGAGAAATCATCCTAATTTTGCATGGAACCAAGGACCCTACTCAAATAACCCTTCAAATCAAGTCAATCAGCCTCTAAATCAATCTTTTCCTAATGAAAGTGAAAAGAGACTTAGCACTTTAGAGAAGATCATAGAAACTTTAATGAAATCTCAAAATAATTTAATGATCCAAATGAGTCAATTAGCCACTACAGTTAGTGAAAGAGAGAAGGGTAAGCTTCCTAGTCAACCCGAGACCAATCCGAAATTTTCAGTCCCTAATCAAAAACCTTATCATGCTAATTCACTTGAAAACAACCAAGTCAATCATGTGAATTCTGTAATCTCTTTAAGGTCTGAAAATTATTTTAACAATCATGCTGACATTGATAATGAAGAAGAGAAAAATTTAACTGTTGAATCTAACAATCCATCTTCAACGTCAGCCCAGTCTGAAAAGCCCACAAACTCCACAAACTCCACAAACTCTGAGTCAGTAGACCCATCCACTAAGTATGTGTCCAAAAATGATCAAACCACATCTTCTGAGTCAGCTAAAAAAGTCTTTAAACCAAAAGCCCCATTCCCTCAAAGACTTATTTCAAACAAACAGTCAGCCCAGTTAGACAAAATTCTAGAAGTGTTCAAACAAGTAAAAATTAATATTTCCCTTCTAGATGCCATTCAACAAGTTCCCTCATATGCTAAATGTCTAAAAGATTTGTGCACACACAAAAAGAACCACTCATGTTCCTAAGAAAGCTTTTCTAACAGCCCATGTTAGTTCTATCTTGTCATGCCAAGTCCTTGTGAAATATAAGGACCTCGGTTGTCCTACTATTTCATGCATCATAGGTGACACCTTAATTGAAAAAGCTTTGCTTGATTTAGGAGCTAGTGTGAACCTTTTACCATTTTCTGTGTACCAAACCTTGGGTTTAGGGGACTTGAAAAAGACAAGTGTCACACTCCAACTAGCTGACCGTTTCGTTAAAGTGCCAAAGGGAATAGTTGAGGATGTACTTATTAAGGTTGGCGATTTTGTCTTCCCTGTTGACTTTGTTGTCCTTGAAACTCAGCTTGTTGCCAATCCGAAGGGTCAGATTCCTGTCAATTTAGGTAGACCATTTCTAGCAACCTCTAATGCGTTAATCAATTGTAGAAATAGACTAATGAAATTGACATTTGGGAACATTACAATTGATTTAAATGTGTTTAATGTGGGAAAGCAACCCAGTGATTTTTCTAACCAGCCCGTTGAAGTGAACATGATTAATGAAATGTCTGAAAATGAACTTATGGAAGAAGATGAAATTCTAAATTTTTGTCTAAATCATTTTGGTCAAAATTGGGATGAAATAGTATATGTAAATGAGGTGAATGAAATGTTAGAGACATCCACGTCAATGTCTCACTTTGAATGGGAACCCGTGACTGAGTCAATCTTACACTTTTCAGAACCTCTTGAAAAGAGTCTACCAGAGTTAGAACTCAAACCTCTTCCTGATAATCTTAAATATGCCTATCTAGGTCCCTCCAAAACTCTTCTTGTAATCATTGCTTCTGATTTAACAAACACACAGGAGGAAGAATTATTGACCATCCTTAGAGAAAACAAGGAAGCCATAGGATGGAGCATAACAGATATTAAGGGGATTAGTCCAACCATTGTCCAACATAGGATCCACTTAATAGATGATGCTAAACCAGTGAGAGACCCACAGAGGCGGTTGAACCCAGTTCTAAAAGAGGTTGTTAAGAAAGAAATTCTTAAGTGTCTAGATAATGGGATCATCTATCCCATTTTTGATAGCCCTTGGGTAAGTCCTGTTCAGGTGGTGCCTAAAAAGTCTGGCTTAAATGTGGTTCAAAATGAAGCTAATGAGTTAGTTCCCACTCGTGTCCAATCTGGTTGGAGAGTTTGCATAGACTATAGAAAACTCAATGCTACCACAAGAAAGGATCATTTTCCTTTACCCTTCATAGACCAAATTTTAGAAAGGTTAGCTGGTCATGCTTACTATTGTTTTCTTGATGGATACTCGAGCTTCTTTTAAATTCTCATAGCCCCAGAAGACCGAGAAAAGACCACATTCACTTGTCCTTATGGAACCTTTGCATATCGTCGTCTACCCTTTGGGCTATGTAGTGCCCCTGCCACCTTTCAAAGATGTATGATGAGCATTTTTTCTGACATGGTGGAGAAATTCCTAGAAATTTTCATAGATAATTTTTCCATATTTGGGTCTACATTTCATGAGTGCCTTCACCACCTTGACTTAGTTCTAAGGAGATGTAAGGAAACAAACTTAATTCTAAATTGGGAAAAATGTCATTTCATGGTAAAAAAAAGAATTGTTCTTGGTCATATCATATCTGAAAAGGGAATTGAAGTAGACAAAGCTAAAATCGGCCTCATTGCCAATCTTCCACCACCTAGGATAGTCAAAGAAATTCGTTCGTTCCTAGGACACGCAGGCTTTTATAGGCGATTCATCAAAGATTTCAGCAAGAAAGCAAGACCCATGACCCATCTTCTGGGTAAAGATGCAAAATTTGAATTTAATGAAAAATGTCTCCAATCCTTTGAACAACTCAAAAAGGAGTTGACTTCAGTTCCTATCATCAAATCACCTGATTGGAGTCAACCATTTAAGTTAATGTGTAATGCATCTGACTGTGCAGTTGGTGCTGTTCTAGGGCAAAGAATCAACAAGATTCCCCATGTCATATACTATGCTAGTAGGACTTTGAATGATGCATAATTGAATTATTCCACTACTGAAAAAGAACTTCTAGCTGTAGTTTTTGCCCTAGAAAAGTTTCGCTCTTATCTTATTGGGTCTAAAATCATTGTTTACACTGACCACGCTGTCCTCAGACATCTTCTTTTCAAGAAAGATTCAAAAGCCCGTTTAATTCGTTGGGTCTTATTGCTCCAAGAATTTGACCTAGAGATAAGGGACAAAAAAAGGTCCGAAAATGTGGTAGTTGATCATTTGTCTCGTTTAGTTGTGGAGTCCAACTCTGACCTGCCCTTAAATGAATTTTTCCCAGATGAGCAGCTTTTCTCCACATCTGCTACACCTTGGTTTGCTGATATTGTGAACTACCTAGTTACTAGTGAGATTCCTTCCCATTGGTCCAAACAAGACCGGTCCAAATTTCTTTCACAAGTCAAACACTTTTATTGGGACGACCCCTATTTGTTTAAATATTGCCCTGATCAAATCATTAGAAGGTGTGTACCTGGCCATGAGTTTAGGAGTGTTCTGTCATTTTGTCATGACCAAGCTTGTGGAGGACATTTTGGAGGCAAAAAGACGGCCGCCAAGGTCCTCCAGTGTGGTTTCTATTGGCCTAGTCTATTCAAGGATGCCAACGAATTTTGTGCCAGTTGCAATAGGTGTCAACTATTAGGAAGGATCACTAGGAGAAATATGATGTCAATGCAACCTATTCTAGTCATTGAATTGTTTGATGTGTGGGGAATAGATTTCATGGGTCCGTTTCCAAATTCTTTTAGAAATTTGTACATTTTACTTGCGGTGAATTACGTGTCTAAGTGGGTAGAAGCTATTCCAAGCAAGACCAATGACAACAAGGTTGTTGTCAAATTTCTGAAAGAGAACATTTTCTCTCGCTTTGGTACCCCTAGGGCCATAATCAGTGATCAAGGAAAACATTTTCGCAATCAGCCTTTTGAATCCTTGCTGAAAAAGTATTCCATCACCCACAAACTTGCAACACCATATCACCCTCAAACAAGTGGTCAAGTAGAAGTCTCAAATAAGCAAATAAAACAAATCCTGAAAAAAACGGTGAGTTCCAATAGAAAAGACTGGTCTCTTAAATTATCCGATGCATTGTGGGCTTACCGTACTACCTTTAAGACTAATTTTGGAATGTCACCGTATAGGCTTGTGTTTGGAAAAGCTTGTCACTTACCTGTTGAACTTGAACATCGCGCTTTATGGGCAATAAAACAGTTGAATTTTGATATGTCCACTGGTGGGAGTCATAGACAATTGCAATTAGCTGAGTTAGATGAGATTAGGAATGATGCTTATGAAAATACTAAAATTTACAAGGAAAGAACAAAAGTGTTTCATGATAAATCAATTTTGAAAAAATCATTTTCACCTGGTCAAAAAGTTCTCTTGTATAATTCTAGGCTACATCTATTTCCTGGCAAATTGCGTTCTAGATGGGATGGACCTTTTGTAGTAAAGGTAGTTTACTCTCATAGGGCAGTCGATGTTGCAAATCCACATAGTGGTGAAAATTTTAAAGTGAATGGTCAACGACTTAAACCCTTTTTAGAAATGTCAAACGAACCAGAGGAGGTGGTGTATCTTGTTGACCCACATTAGTCCAAATGACTGGCATTGTACTTGTATTTGTAAGTTGTCCGTATATTTTTATTTTTGTACAGTATTGTCGTCCGATTTCTGCTCCACCGTACAAGGTACAATTCTTTCATTTCTTTGTTCTCTTTCTTCAATTGCATACATTGAGGACAATGCATGATTTAGGTATGGGGGAGTTTTGCATTTTTATTATTAGATTTTTTTTCTTCTTTTTAGGAAATTTATTTTTTTTGTAAAAAAAACAAAAAAAAAACAAAAAAAATGGAAAAATTGAAAAAAATAAAAATTTTGTTTGACTTGTTATGGATTGAATTAATTCAAATAAGTTTCTGTGGAGCAAAACTCATGAGTAAGATTAAAAGATTTAGAACTCTTGAACCTTTGATGAGATACAAAATCTTAGTTCGATGCACCATCTGGAATAAAATTGAGTTCCTAAACATTTTTGCACTTCACGTTCACACTAACTCTTAGTTGTGGGGTATAAACAATGATTTGAGCAATTTCAAGAAAAAAAAAGAAAAAAAGAAAAAAAATTAAGAAAAAGAAAGTTGAAAAAATTGGAAAAAAATAACTGCTTCAATGTCCATTGAACGAAATAACTGGGTATCCAAGTCTCACGAAGCATCGATATTCATGCTGAAAAGTATGATGGATAAAAGCAGCTTGACTAGTCTAGTTTTGTGACCTTTGTTACTCGAGTTAGTAAGCCTTTAGGGGTGTCTCTACACCTAGTGCCCTAAAGCCAACTGGTTTGGGAGTCATTAGTCCAACACTCGCTACATGGGTAACTCTGAAAAGCCTAAGAAAGTGAGACATTGCACAAGTCAAGGGGAAAAATTCAAAAAAGAAAGGAATGCAAAAAGAATGGGAAAAATGAAAAAAAACGGGGAAAAAATGAAAAAAAAGAAAAAAAGAAAAAAATGAATTTGCTTGATTTTCATAGTAAAAATCCCTACTAAGAGTTACATCACATACACAATGCATGCATCACATGAAATTAATTTTATGAAAGATGGTGTCTAGAATGAAGATTGAGTATTTTTAATAAGGTGAAAGTGTGATTTTGAATTTGATTTTGCTTATGTATAATGCCCATGTATGTATACTTAGAAGTTTTCTTTCAATTTCATAACTTGTTGAACTCAAAAATATTTTATTTTGAATTTTAAATTTTGTGGGTATATTCACTGCAAACCCTCACGAGACACAACTCGTCCACTTGGGGTAACCTTGGGGTTTAAAGGCTTGTTGCACATGTTAAGTGCAATTGTGTTTCCTACGAAAATGGGGTAGTATAGTTTTTGTTTTATTTTTATTTTATTTTACTCGAGGACAAGCAAAAGATAGGTATGAGGGTATTTGATAGACACATTTTTTATACATTTTATTATTCCCATATTTATTATTTTATATATTTATTTTATTTAATTAATGCATTTTATTTTATTTTGTAGGATTTATCTTATTTATCTTGGTGAACAAGTAAAAGATAATTGTTGCAACTTTTAAAGATGGAAAAGGACTCTTGGGAGATTACTATGTAGAGATTGAAGTTCAGAAGGAAAGAGGAGAATAAAAAGGAAACAAAAGAGACCAAGTTCAATGAATCTAAATTAAGGCACAAATTTATTTTCCCTATAAATAGATCTTTTGTTTTAGAGAGAGGGGTATCAATTTTTATTCTTTTTCATCCCTTCTCATCCGGCTGAGACTAGGAGAGCAACTTGAGAGTTTTGTTCCTTTGTTCCTTTTTCTTTTTCCTTATTGGGCTCCAGGATTACAATGGGTTTGATTTGTAACAGTTCTATGATTTAATTTTATAAAAGTGATTGCTATTCAACTTTTCTTTATTTGGTATTCTTTTAGTTAATTACTTTATGCTTTCCTGTTAGTTTATACAAGTTGGTTCAAGTTTTCTTTTATTATTATTAATCTGATGCAATTATTATTAGTACCAATCTTAGTTGTTAATTTTAATTACATGGCTAACTAAATTTCTAATACCTAAGATGATGATGAAACTAGGTATTTCATAATAATTAATTTCTTTCCGTTCCGGAATTAGTGCCTAATTATTTTCGCCTACATATTTTTCTTCGCATTAATTGCATATGATTCTTATATTGATTGCGGGGTTTTGATAAGTTATAGTTAATCTGTGAATTTTTCATAACTTATGCTTGCCCATATTAATTATATGAATCATTATTTTTAAAGGGAAGGGAAAATAATTTGGGAATTAATTTGAAAAGTAAGAAATTATTATTTATGTTAGTACTTAGTGGATTCGGATTCCTAGGTAGTTTTTCTCATCACTAGTTTTCATTATTAATTTTTAGTTTGCATAATTTAGTTATTAATCATCTCCACTATATTTATTTCTAATTTGCTTAAAATAGATATTAAGGATACATTAAAAATTGATCTAATCTCTGTGGGTTCGACCTGTACTTACCAGTTCTTCAATTTGACACTGTGCACTTGCAGTTACATAATTTTATCACATCACATTCCTTGCTAGTCACTAACATCACAAACAAATTTCGACTCAACTATTGGACCATGATCAATCGTGTCAACGATGAGCATGGCCACAATTTCTACCATTCTAATTGGCTTCAATGGCAACATCACTAACATAGTATCATTTTCTATATTCTGTCTTTATCTCTAAGTGAGAGAGCTCCAATAAGGTGTGTATTTTCTATCATTTTCATTCTCCTACACCTCTACATTGTTCATATATATGGTAACATATGAAAATGTAACACATGTAACTCCCATCTATTAATGTGATATTATGGAGTTGTAGCTCCCACAATAATAAGACAAATAATAAGACAATAAGTGAATGTAAGGGTTACATTTTAGTTATATTCAACAAATTATTATAAGAAAATTATAACACAAAATTAAGGTATTAATTTTCACCGGAAAAAAATTATCGCAACCTATAACATCCGTCGGAAAAAAATTATTATAGCCCTAAAAGGACTACCAAACCAACGATTGTCCCCATTTTGTCTCTTTATATATAGTAATAAATTACAATTTTAATATATTCCAATTGTTTCATAAAAATAATAATAACAAAAAAAAAGTTACAAAAAAAAATAAAATTAAATAACACGAGTTATCTTGTCACCAAAATTAACCAAGTTCCATAACTTAATTCGCGTATTTACCCACAGACTAGTATTTCAAACTAATTATATTGTGAATATTGTGAATACAGTATAACATACATGACGTTTCTCTGGTGGAGATGGAGGGGGGAGAAGACTTGCTAAAATTTCACACCTGTCAGCCCCCTGTTGTGCTCGGGCAGACACGTTACTACGTGGAGTTGAGCTCTGGTGAGCATTTTGGCTACCGGTTCCACAAGTTTTGTTGGGTAAAAAACTCCAACACCCGTGTCTTTACAGAGCAAGAGTGCCCAAGAAAATGGAGGAGGGGGAATGATTTTCATATCATGCCCCGTATAGACAGGCGGCTCATCTATTGGACCTGCTCAAGGTGATCAGTATTATGTTCTATGGGTTCATGAAAGTTATTACGAGATAAGGTGTAAACAAAGCATGACATAGAAACACCTGCAAACAATGTTGAAGAACCCTTTGGGCAGTTTGATGTCTTGGCAATAGGTTGATGCAATTAACATTAATCAATGGGTGAAAGAGAGACATCAACAGCTGAGTTTTTGCAACTCAATGAACCACTAAATAAAACATTAGTTCCAGAGTGATATTTCAGTAATACGTATTCCAAGCTACAGTTCACCCATCAGAGGCTGCCCACAATTCCTGTAAGCATTGGATATAGAATTGGTTAAGAAGTAAAATATAAGACGAGGGATAATTGAAGTGCCTAGGGAAATAATTAATGGTTTGAGGATTATTTTTGTTTAACCACAAATCACATAACCCCAAAGGCAAACAGAATAAACCAAGGCACATACTTTCTGAAAACAGGGTTTGTAGAGGAAAGGTTTTGTTTAATCCGATCATTAAAAAATGGCTCGAGTAAATTAATTGTTAATCCATTAATTGTTAATCCATCGAATGTCCAAAAGGTCATGGTAAAAAAAACACACTGTATATCTTCAGTCATTTCCAAAGGAAAGGTCAAGGTGCACAACAGACAGAATTTGTGATGTAACCAAACAAAATTTGAGCACGAAGCAAATACGGTCATGCAGTGATATCCAAAAGAAAGTAGATTTGACGGCAATTTAATTTTGCAGTACCAATTCCAGTTAGGCAACTTGGTAACTTGGTAGACTTAGTAGCTGACAATGCAACAAAAGCATATTTAGCATAATACACTCCACTCGCGAAAATAACAAAATCCTTCACAAAACAGTCTTGAGTACATCCAGTATGAGGGATATAATGACTCTCGCCGACTTTACAGTTGTTGATAGCCTTCTGCAATTGGCTCCCTTCTACTATCTTCATTTAAGCAACTACTTGTCACTGCAAAATTAGTATCGATTAGTCGCATGCCCAAATTTCAGTTAAAGGTCACAGACTCGGTGCAGATTACAACCACTATTTTAATCTTACTCATTAAGAGGTGAAATTTTGTGAGCTGGCCATGCAACCACTAACAATATATTTTCACAACTCGAAATGGTTCTACAAGTACAGATGAAAAAACAGTTTTTACATTCTTAACTTTGTTAGTAATTAAAAGCACACTAAATTTCGTTTACGTAAACGAAATGCACCACCTCCATATCAATTTTCAGCCATTTAATTACCCAAGAGTGCGTAGCTTAATCAAAATTACAGGAAAAAAATGCAAAATGTTAAAAAAATATATATAAAGAACATAACAATCACATTTTATAACCAACAAAAATGTTCAAGTGCATAGCTTTAATAGAGGGTCAAGTCAAGGTCAAATTATAAATAATTTCTCTCCAACCAATCCCTTCTCTCATTTGAAACGCATAACAGCCACACATAATCCTCTAAAATTCGACAATATACATTTCAAGTCCAAACCAGACCCATTTGATTGATAAGTAGAAGAAAATATCAGGAGATTGATTACTTATTATGTATATCTTTATTTAGTGATACATCTATTGTAAATTTGTAATTAATAATTAATTTTATTATATTAGTTTGATTATTCTAAAAGTTTAATTACAGACATAGAATAGATTATAATTAGAGGTTGTTTCCTTGGACCACATGTTGTAATTGCAGCGATAGATTTTGAATATTTGCCTGATTTGCTACAAGTGTTGCAATGGACTATACAATTCCTTTAAGGTGGTACTCCCAATTATGTCACCGTAGCTGCTAATATATAGGTGTATAAGCACATACATTCTCCTGCATAATTCTTTAGCTGCCTCCAATTTTTAAAAAGAACTTGTTGAGCCTTTTTATATTAACCAGGGAACAAAAAGAAAGTAAAACTAGGCAAAAACTGTGAAGACTGAAAGTGAAAGAACTAACTTGTCAAATAGAAAATTGCGGGACTAAACAGTCAAGTTTCAAAAGTTAAGGGACATCAAAAGATTTAGAAAGCCTCGGAACTAAAATAAAGAATAGGAAAGATTTTGGGGCACAACCGAAATTCTGCAAGAGATATTTAAGTCTATCAGGTACCTCCTCCTCCGACATGATTACCAATTAGTCGCACAAGCAGCAAATAGCGATGAGTGTGACGGACAAAAGGGAAATTGATGTTCCCAACTTGAAGAATGGAGAGAAAAAGGGAGTGGGCCAGTGACAAAGGAGGGGATAATCTACGATAACTACACTTTCTCTCCCCCCTTCCTACTTCTATTTTTTCCCCCATTTGGTTTATTTTTGGCTGCGTAGGCACCAATTAATGGATATTGGAGACAGGAATATGGACAGAGTTTTTTCCTTCTTCTCTGGTACTTTAATAGCCAGACTTCCTCCGGAAGCGTTTGGAGATGGTGAACCATGTTCATTTTCTCAATGATGGCGGTTGCAGCAAAATTCTTTATTGTGTTGTGGTGGTTCCAAAAAAATGTGCTTCTGGAACTTGAGCATAAGATGCACATGTTTTGATGGAAGACTCTCTAACCGTGGTTTCTTATGTAATTATTATAAAACTCGTGGAATGATGCGGAGCAAGATAAGAAGATTAAAAGATTAAAACTTATTATTTTATATTGTTATTTAGAGATATTTATTGTAATTAGTAAATTTTATTTATTATATTAGTTAGATTATTCTATAAGTTTAATTATAGTAGTAGAATATAACTACGAGTTATTTTTAAAAAAAAATTTAAGGTTTTTACATACTCTACAAGTTTTAGGTTTTCAATATAAGTATCATAATCCTTCATTCTTTTTCAAAGTTGAATAATTATCGACTGAGACTAAAGCTTGGTGTTATGTACTTATGTTTATGTGTGCTTCTACCGGTTCCATATGTTGATAGATTCTCTATCACTGTTCTTCCTCATCATAATCTATATTTCTAAACCTGGCCTACATCACATTAACAACCGTAAAAATGACCTCAAAATTCAGCCCAAAACAATTAATTATCCACGTCGTGCAGTAGGGATTTTAGCCGAAAAGTCCATCTCAAATCCATATAAACCCTTCATTAGTATTGAGAAACCACTAGGTTTTGTCTAGTCAGCAATTCTGAGCAGATTCGGTCTTGATTAATCACTCCAGAAATCAATTCTCCTCACCCTGTCGCAACAATCGGAAACAATCTTTGAAAAAACACCTTCAAACACCCCAATAGGCAATAACCTTATGCTTAAGATTGAAATTCCTGAGCTATTAAAAACTCAAAAATAGTGCAGATTAGGCTAGAAAATAGCGAAACAGCAGCCAGAGCCATACCAGATTCATCATAAAGCCAAAGCGAGGCTCGGTTCAGTAGGGTAATACATAAGCGCAGAACTGAGGTAAGACTCAACCAAATCAGGTCTCATTTGTTTCCTTGTAATTGTTTATCAAACTTTCATCTGAGATTCTGAAGAGCTTTTTTTGGCTGTGGTTGAGTTTGGCTTACTGTTGATGGAGATGGGCTATTGAAACTTGGCGTTGAACCGGAGTTGAAGTTCATGAAAGAAGAGGACAGAGACAGGACAAATAGAAGAGGTAGTCGAAAGGTAGAGAGGATGAGATTAGGCTTTGGATACGTGGATGATTTGGTTGTATCATTAACGTTTTTGACATAAAAGCCATCATTTAAATCATGTTACGCCCTCTCCAGAAATGGCTGGAAATGTGTGCGGAGGAGGGTACATTTTGTATGCGAAGTTGAATTTAGCCATTTAGGATGCTTTTAATTGCTACAAAAAATTTAGGGTACACATCATTTTTCAGTCAAATTGTAGACTGCAAACTAGACTTTAGTCTACAAGTATATAGCAAAACTTAAGAATCAGAATGAAACTTATTCAGAAACATAAATCAACAAGAAGAACACATCAAAGCATTGTTAATGCTCTAAGCAACTGCGCTAATAGCAGTGTATACACCAACTTTTTAATTCAGTAAACATAGGATGCAACTTGCAACTCAATCATCACATCTAAAGTAGAATTGTAAATTAAAATTCAATTCTAAAATTTAAAGCAAAACAAGTGAGTAACTCTATCAGTCAGAAAATACAGACTTCCTATAATAAGTTAGGTGACTATGATAGAACACAATTCAACCTCAGATAAGACCAGGAATACACGTAACTACGCAAGGTAAGGTGACCATCTTAGAACACCATTCATCTTCTGTCATCTGGCGAAAGTATAGGAACCAATTTTTTGGTTAACTTAAGATTAAATGTAAGCGTCTTAAGAGCACATAAGGTAGTATCAGTTCTAACAAAAACAAGTAAAACAGTAAGTTGCCCAGTTCATTGTGATATAAAGATTTATGCTAGCTGACTGGTGTTGTAGTCTAAAATTAAGCAATTTTCAAAGGAACACGAGCAACCAAAAGATAATAACCACACTCCCCACAAAATAAGACGAGGAGTTGCCTACGGAAAATCTTAGCAGAGAATTGGCATTAGTCAAAAAGTAAGCTTAATGGAGTAGTAGGGATACAGACATAGAAAACCAACAAACCATGAAAGAAATTAACAGTGAAAACAGCACATAATAAGGATGAACAATAAAAAACGAGAAAAAAAAATCAAATCGAATCGAATAAAAAGACGTGTGTGAATACTTACAGCAACAAGCCATCTAGTAGGTTCTCCCCGAAAGTAATAAATCGACTGATACTAGGCTTGACGTGGACATCTAACTGCTCAAAGGGTTCTTCCAAATTGTTTGCAGGTGTCTCTATGTCATGCGAAACAACAAGACGTTTACACATGATCTCACAATAGCTATTATGTAAATGATGGACCAATAGAACGTAAAACTGATCACCCTGGGAAGCAATGCATGAGCCATCTGTCCGGGGCACGATATAAAAATCATGCGGCAGAAAATCTTCTGGGAACTTCCAATCACTAAAGACAGAGGTCTGGGAGTTTTTTACCCAACAAAATTTATCGAACCGATAGCCAACAACGTTATCAAAGCCCCCCAAGTAATATCGTGTCCTTCCGAGCACAATAGGAGGCCCACAGACGGGAAATTTCATGAAGTCTTTTTCTCCCTCCATCTCAGCCAGAGAACCGTCACGTATATTATAAACATAGGACGGGAAATGGGACTTCTTAGATGAAAACACAAGCTCATAGGGTCCTAAAGGTGTCATGGTATAGGTAAAATAACCCTCATCATATGTGCGGTTGCTAAAATAATCATAGCCAACTGTGGGATTCAATACATCAAAAAGTGGCAAAGACTTCCCTTGAAATTTTACAGATGGTAAAATCTCCCAGCGGCCAATTTTCGGATCAAAATACTCAACCCAATTTGTATGAATTTCATCAATCTCAGTAGCCTCATTCAAGCCGCCTTGAACGTATATCTTTCCATCCAAAACAGCAGAAGAAAATTGGGCTCTCTCCATATTCATGGGAGCTACCTCCTCCCACTCCGTCGCATTGAGCTTCGCAGTGTTATACCTATACACCTTATTAGACTGGTTGAATTCCCCCTTCCCCTTCACATATAATCTACCCCCTAATACATATATAAAGGATCCTAATCCTACCGCTTGAGACAACCTAGACTGGTAGTTTTTAGAAAATGGTTGAAGTATCTTAGGAGGGGTGGGGTAGTCAGGAAGACAGAAGTTGTCGGATGGAGGGTTAGGGGTAGGGTTTGAAGAGCTATCTTCAAGGGAAAAGGCGTACCAGTGGGTACTTTCTTCAACGGAAGAAGATTTATCAAAGTATGTATTATCAAAGCATGTACGAAAGTAAACAACAACACCGGTACCTCTTCCGTCGTTCTCTGATGAATTTATAGCCTCCGATCCCGGATCCATAGCCGGTCGAGGTTCCGGCAAAGTTTGTCCGTCTCTCGAGGAATTGATCCTAACCAATGCCGAAGTCACGGCCAATGCCGAATTAAACTCCGGCATTCGATGTACAATTCGTCTACCTGCGGGAAAAGGTAGAACTCGAGAGAGAGAAGGAGTTTCTGCAGGTCTAGGGTTAAATTTCGACATCGGAAACTGACATTGAGAACCCTTCAGGTGCAGCAGCATTTTGATCTATTCTCAAGGATCATATTGGTATTTCCCTTAAGACGGTCAACTATTTAGTTTGACCATGAGTTTTAGATTTTAAAATGGAAAAATGAAAATGATATATATGTCCATAAATATTTGACGATTAATGTGGAAGTGTATGCGATAAAATAAAATAAATTAAAATGAAACTTTTTTTTAATTTCTACATATCTCACGTGTATAGATTGCAATCATAATTTTACTAAAAAAAATTGATAATATATAACAAAAAAATTCAAAAATATAAAATAAAATAAAGATAAGGGAAAAAAGAAAAATGAGTACCTAATTTGAGGTTGTAATATACGTATAATAAATTTTTATATTTTAAATACCCTGTCACACTTATAATATTAAAAAATTTAATTTCTCCCCAAGAACAAGATAAACAAGAAAAAAATCGAATACCTAATTTGGGAATGCAGTACAAATACTCTTTTTTAATAAAAAAAAAAATCAGAAAGGTGACAATTTTTTTATACAAAAATAGCTTATAAAATAATGTGGCAAAGTTTAATTAATTGATCATGCACCATAAACGGATGGACCCGGAGATAATAACTCGTTACAATCGATCACATCATTTTGTATACATCTTGAGTAGCTATTCTTTAAAAGAATTGATATTTTTACAAGCAAAAATAATAGTTCTACAAACTCCCTTTAATAATAAGTAGGTATCACATTTATGTGAGGGATTTTGTGAAAATATTAATTTTTACTTGTTGTTTAGATTACTCAGTAAATGGGCGAAATTTGGGTAAGTTAATTTGATTGGATATTAAAATTGTATCATCGAAATCGTTTCCTTTTTTCAAGCAACCAATTTATCTAAACAAGTATTCGCTTAGGTACACTCAATTTGACCTTTTTCATATTATAAAATAAAATGTCACCTATGTGAACCGTCGCCATAGACGTATAGCAACGGAAAAAACTGTCGTTATAGTCGCTCCGTTAACGGACCGATCCGTCGGAGAACCGGCATCTCTCTCTCTCTCTCTCTCTCTCTATATATATATATATATATATATATATATATATGAGCTTTAAAAAAATTATCTCATGCTTTTTGACACACTATCTCATATTGATTTTGGATGTTTGCTTCAACGTCTAGCTAATGTGGATATTACATTCAAATGATTCAAGGTAATTAGAGTATATATTGCTAATATGAATCTTCCATGGTTGAGTTATGATTATTGTGCTTTTCATGTATTGACAATATTATCAATTTTATTATGCTCTAACTTCTTTTAAACCTACCAACTTTATTTATGTGAAAATGGATAATTCATTCTCTAGAAACATAAGTGAGAACATAAGTGAGAACGGGCACCCATGTTCGAGTCAGAATTTCAACTACAAGGTGAATTTTTGTTAGTTTAAGTTTCTTTCATTTGAAGGTATTTGTTAGTACCTACAATTTATGTTAGTTCTATTTGATTTGATGATGAGTCTACTTTAATATATATTTAGAGTTACAATAAATTTATACATACATCTTATTTACTTCCTCCTTTCCGAAACACTAGTCCCTTCGTCATTTTGCGTATATTTTTTTTTTAATTCTTTGCCCCCTTCCTTTTTCCACTTTAAACCGGTGAAATTGATTTAATAAGATTTGGAATCCGATTGTCAAGAAGATAAAAGAGTCAAGGAGAGAAAAGATGAACCGCATGGTATATGGTAAAGTGAAGAATCATGATCTGCTCACAAGAATCATGATCTAATTCCATTACTTCATCAATCT
Organism: Aralia elata; assembly: GCA_034770075.1. NCBI lineage: Eukaryota > Viridiplantae > Streptophyta > Magnoliopsida > Apiales > Araliaceae > Aralia > Aralia elata. Next base: position 42,140,342 of record CM068385.1, read on the forward strand.
ATGGGTTTCTGTTCGTTTTCACTTTTCATGGTTGAATTTGTGTTATGTTGCTTGAAGCTTCAAATGTTGTTCAATACTATTTCTCATTGAATTGAGATTATTATTTTTTTTGGAATTGAGATTCATTATATTACTCCCTCCGTCCCAGGATAAAAGTCTTTATTACTATTTTAGGTAGTCCCAAGTTAAATGTCTACTTACCTTAAATAATCTATTTTTTATAATAATTTGTCCATAATACCCTTAGTATTAATTGTCATATTTTTATTCCCTATGCATATTTATGGAGCATCACTACTCATGTGCAAAAAACTATGTAACTAAATGAGAATTTAAATATGGACAATTTTGTCATTTTATCTTCTTTCTTAATATGCGCAAAAAGTCAACTAGGACTTTTATCCTGGGACGAAGGGAGTATTTTCTTTTAAAGATTAATAAACATGGAAGTATTTTTAGTTGATCACCCCTACAATGTTTGTTTTAGTTGAGTAATTTTGACTTATTCCTAGTTAATACTCAATATTTAAATATGAAATATTAATTTGTTATTGATGTTTTTCTTAAAGTACATACATTAACAAATGTTTTAAATTTTTTTTTTTTCAGTTTTTATAGTAGTATGCAAGTTCTAGCAATGGAATTAGAAATAGATATTAACTCTACAAATATGGATATTGACGAAGATGATTCGTCTAACAACGAAAGGGATGATGAAGTAGAAGAGAATAGAAAACGGAATAATCAAATAGTGGAAGAGCCCAAATTACATATGGCGTTTGACAGTGTTGATGAGCTTTATGAATACTATAGGAAATATGATGCGCAACAAGGATTTGGAATGACTAAAAGAAGTACTAAAAAATTAGACGGAGTGGTTAAATATTTCACATTTGTATGTCACAAATATGGAGAGCCAAAGAAGAACTCAAATATTACTCTAAAACCGCATCCGGTTATTAAAGCAGGTTATGAGGCTAAAATTTGTGCCACATTATTGAATGATGGAAAGTGGGATATAACCACTTTGGAGCTTGCACATAATTATGGTTTTAGTCCAAGTAACTCTCGCTTTCACCGGTGTAATCGGCATGTGACCCCTTATATAAATAAGAGACTTGAGCTAAACAATGATGCTAGAATATAATTCACTTAGAATTGAGTATAGAGAAAATGGAGTGTCTTGTTTAAAGAAAGACTGTGAAAATTATATGGAAAAATTAAAAAAGCTAAGGCTTGATGAGGGTGATACTAATGCACTTCAAAATTATTTTGTTAAAGTTCAAGTAGTGGATTCTAACTTTTTCTATGTGATAGACCCGGATGAGAAAAATCAGATTAGAAATTTATTTTGGGCGAATTCGATGTCTAGAGCTACGTGTGAGGAGTTTGGTGATGTCATCACATTTGACACCACCTATTTGACTAATAAATATGATATGCCATTTGCTCTTTTTGTTGGAGTTAACCACCATGGACAATCCATACTATTTGGTTGTGGCTTGATATCGAATGAAGATACTAATACATTTGTTTAGTTGTTTGATGTGTGGCTTTCTTTTATGTCTAGAAAAGCTCCACACGCCATTATCACCGATCAAGACAAAGCGATGAAAAATGCCGTTGAGATAGTTTTTCCCAATGCTCACCACTGATGGTGTTTGTGGCATATAATAAAGAAGGTTCCTAAAAAATTAAAAGGGTATGAACATTATGAATCAATTAAATTTACGTTACATAACGTTGTGTAAATTCTTTGAGTGTAGATGATTTTGAATGTGAGTGGAAGGGAATGATAGAAAATTCTGATCTTGAGAAAAATGAGTGGTTGGAAGGATTGTATAATGAAAGGCATCGGCGGGTTCCTTGTTTTGTGAAATATTATTTTTGGGCGGGAATGTCTACGACACAGAAGTGAAAGTATGAATGTTTTTTTGATGGATTTGTCAATACAAAAACTTCCTTGAAAGAATTTGTGGACCAATATGATAATGCGTTAAGGAGTAAAATGGAAAAAAGAAATAGCAATAGACTCTTATTCTTTGACTTCACATGTACCTGTGTTACACATCATACCATTAAAAAAATAATTCCAAGAGGTTTATACCAATTCTAAGTTTATAGAGTTTCAAACAGAAGTGGCGGATGGAGGAATGTATTGCAATACAAGGTTTGTCAAATCTCATGATAAAATATTTCATTACGAAGTGAAACAACTTTGTTACTTTGGGGGAAAAAAAAGATCACCCAAAAATTGTGAACTTCAAAGTTTGCTTCATTGAAGGGGAAAATGAATCTGAATTTGATGTGAAGTGTAACTGTAAATTATTCGAATTTTGAGGAATTTTATGTAAGCATATAGTTAAGGTACTTCATTTTGAAAGGTTTATATTTACCGTTCCAACAAAATACATTTTGAGGAAGTGGAGAAAGGATATAAAGTGACGTCATACTAAAGCTAAAGTCACTTATAATGTTTGGAAAAACACAAAACCGGGACAGAGATATGACAAGGTATGCAATATTTTTTCGACATTGCGGACATTGCATATAACATTCAAAAAGGATGTGACCAACTTGTAGATCGGCTTCTTGAACTAAAGGTGGAATGGAATACGAAAGATGAAGTTTGTGAAAAAAGTCAACCTACTCAAAAGTTAAACGCGAGTGAATCTGAAAATAACGATGTTTGCCTATTTTCTTAATTAGCAAATACACGCAAGTATACGCGATCGACTAGCAATATAATGGCAAGAAGAATATCGTTCCCACAGAGAATTATTTAATAATAATTACCAAGTACTAACTCTTAACCAAATTAATTTTATTTAAACAATTGATTTAAGTTATAAAATAAAATCTAATTAAAACTAACAGCTACATTAATCTACTGACAATGGTTAAAATTAGATTAAAAGACTTAAGATTACAACTTCCCCCAATGTTTCGTTTCAACCTTTTTACTTCATGTTAAATTATATTAACTAAATTGAACTGTTAACCGAGAATTCATCAATATTTATAAGCATCCATCGATGATCCTCTAAAGAATAGAATTGGGAAAGAACACCTTAGCCAAATAAATCACTATATCTCTATGTGAATTAAATTAATAAGAATTTTAAGATCAGATTCTCTTTAGATTATATATGACATATAGAAATATCTATATCCTATACACATATCATGAATACCAACTTATACAGAAAACACAATCATATGCTATCAGACCCAAGTCTAAATCTATACTTTATCTCTCAATTTAATATAGATTATCATGCTAATTACTGGCCAGAAAATTAAACTTTTAAGCACAAAATATGAAAGACAATCCAATATAATCAACAAGGAAACAAATTAATTTAAACTACACATTGGGTTCAATTGCAATCTTAAAATAAAAATTAGCCCATAACTGAAAAAAAAATTAATATCATAAAATAATCCATCAAGTTAAAATTACAAAACTAAAAGAAAGAGCTTATAGATAAAAATCTGTATTATGCGCAATCTCTACAGCTCGGCCTTCAATCTTTGTAATTCTTCTTTGAATCCTTCTTTTGATCTTAAAATAAACTTTCTTCTAGTTTTATTCTACTCTAATCTACTACTAACTACTACTTAATTCTCCCCTCAATTTTTCCTATTATGAGTCTCACATTATGTATTTATAGGTTACAAGTCAAATCCCTACTTTAGGAGGAGAAACAATCCAATTGGAAGTCAAAAAGCATGCAAAAACGCGTCAAATCTTGGTATGACCATGATACTGGCACTATCGCACGAGTTTACAGCACTGCAACTCTGATTTTCTGATGATATGGCGCGGTCGCACCGGAAATGCACTAGAAATTGGCGTGGTCACGCCAGACAATTTTCTGATTTGACATCCTTTGGTAAAACGGTCATAACTTTTGATCTGGGAGGAGTTACAGGACGTGTCACCTATCAAATCAAAACTCTCAACGAAATCTGCAATAAAATTCAGGTTTTAGTCCAAAAACATGTATCAAACTTGGCATTAAAAGCCCTTCAATCTTCCCTTCTTGTATTTGCTTATATATTTTACTCCAAAAAATGCCTCAAGTGTCTTTCCTTACTTCTTCCTACAAAATAACATAAAAACAATATAAATACATAAAAATAACTTAAAATACTTACGAATTCACAAATTATCAAGTTAAAATATACTTAAAATATAGGTATAAAATTCACTCATCAAACGGCACAAATGAAAGCCATAAATTACTTTCATCCAAAAAGAACCGATGCAAGGGGCGTCCTCCTAGTAAAAGGAAGGGTAGGTAAGATGGAACAAGTTTCGAAGAAATTCAAACTGAAGGAACAAAAAAAAGATAAAAATAAGTCTGAATCAAGAAACACAAAGAATAAAGAAGGTATGATTTTTATTTTTTGTTATATATATATATACAATTTGTATATTGTAACTTTTTTGCGATTAATATTGTCTTATAAAATAAGAAATTATGCTTCTTTTATTTCAGGTTTTTGAGCTTGATACGACTATTATCAGCCACCTATTTTTCATGAGACACAAGATAGTCATCATGAAAATATTAACTTGAATGTGAGTAATGACTCTTTTTTCTTCATATTTTTATGGTTATTATTTTTACTTTATTGGTGAGCATTTTTAAGGGTGCATATATGTTGTTTATAGAATGGTTTAAGTTTTACCATTCATAGATCATAAATTACAAATGTATGAACTCACTTAACATCGATGGTTCTTACTGCAACTTGTAGGAATCCCTGTGGGGAGGTGAATTTCTAAATCTTGGCGCGGTGTGGAGTTTTGGGTCTATAGGTGAAGGCACTTCTAATGTTGGCTAAAGTCATTACTCTACGATCGTAGAGTCAATACTCCACGATCGTAGAGTCATTACTCCACTATCGTAGAGATTTGTCATTGTAAACTGAATTTGTGTATTGAGATGAATATGGTACAATTTGTGTATTGGGTGAATACAATATTATAGATGCATTTTGTATTGGGCTAAAACAACTAAAATTTATGGATGTATTATGGATGAAATATCTTTTAATTTTGCAAACATTCATGCGGTTAAAATTACAAACATCAATTAACCCAAAACAAAAATGAGGTGGCTCAGTGGATGATTCAGGCCTATGATAATATTGTCCACATGTACCAAAAGTATTCTAATTCTGATCATCTGTTTTCATCTTTAATAATTTTTCTCAGTAGGCACTAAATATTTACCAAATAAACACAATATATGTCAGGCTAAAAGAAGCTATTAGAATAGACTAAATTGATGAACACAATAATTGGATTTCATTTCATAAACACTATAATCAAGATTTACATGTTTACAAGGGGCATACCCCAGGTAACAAAAAAAGGTAACAAAAAAACGATGATACAATAGCTTAATAGCTCAAGCAACTACAAATAAGACAATATTTTAGTTTTTCTATGTAGCTTCACTGCACCGTGTGACACTGTAAGGCGTAAGCTCCCCTGCTGCCCTGCCAAGGCCTGAAATTCATGCAAGTATCTGGTCACATAAAGAAGTAAAGCTGATTTCTCAAAGTTCTGTAGCTGCAGCAAAAAAACAGTGTTAGGAGATGCCCCAGGTTGTTTACTCATTAAATGTTCCAAAGCTTCATAAAATCTCATGCTATGCTTCTTCTTAAGGTAAGCAAGAACAATAGAGACACTACATAGTCAAGCAAAGATATTGGCTTTAGTTTGCAACATTTGATTACAAAGTATTTAGAAATTAAGAACGCAGACACATGCTTTTGCAGCAATATTTCTGCACTTGTTGTCAATTTAGATTAAACTTTCTGTATAAACAATCACAATATGCCACCACAGTGTTTGAATAATGGTTAAGTCAAGTCAATATAAGAATAAGAGCAAATATTCACAAGAACTAAACAGAAGACAAAAAATTATAATAGATAACCAACTAGACTTTCTTTCTAATACATTATGCCACTCAAATGTTTTAACATTATTGGTTCAACTCAAAACTGTAACCAATTCACAACAACTGAGCTGAAAAAAATACGGTAGTCGGCTGACTAGCTCATTAACACAACTAGTTATATGTTTCAGTTTCACATCTAGGGAATGACTTAGAGGATCTATGCCATTCTTTATGCTTTTACTGAACTCTATATTTTTTCCCTGAATTATAATTTTTTGATGAGCAAAGCAAGGCAAACCCCTGTTCTAGAATTTTTGTTGACCAGATATATGAACAAGAATGCCAAGAACAATGAGGTCAGCAAATAACCTTCTGGATCTTCCAGCAAAGCAGTGAACCAACACTCCACCACTAGTTTCTTTTGCTTCATCAACAAAGTCGAAACAATCATCGAAGTATTGGGATATATTTATGTCAGGATGGTCCTGGACTACATCAATCCACAAAAAGAAAAACAGAGACTATTATATGAGTAAACGAAATGTTTGTTCAACTATCATACATTTTCAGATGTTTCTAATTTCAAAACTTTTTAGTTTACAAAATTAAAAACTCTAATTTGGTAGTAAAAAGAGAATCACAGTACTGCAACAAAAGGCATAAGCTAATAAAAAAGATTAGACTCATGAAGGAAGAATCGAAAAAACCTTAAGGACACAAACAGTTGATCCAATTGCAAGAAATTGAGCTAATATACATTGCCCCATACGTTGCACAGAATGATAAGATTTGGGAAAAAGAAGAGAGAGATGTGTGAGAGGACTGAAGCTGTAGAATAGAAAAGGTAGGAGAAGCGGGATCTGTTTACAATTAAAGTTTTGGCAAAAAATTTAAAAAAAGTTTATGAAATTTCTCTTAAATCATTTTTTTTTGAAGAGTTACAAAAGACCCCATAGAACAAAACCTTGAAATCCAAAAAATTCTGAGCTAAAGTGAACAACTTTTGAAGCTTCAAGCAATAGAGCACAAATTCAACCATGAAAAGTGAAAACTAACAGAAACCCACCAAATTCAACCATTGAAACTAACAGAAATCCACCAAATTCAACCATGAAAACTAACAGAAACCCACAGATTGATGAAGTAATGGAATTAGAATTCTAACAAGGCTTAAAAATTAATTAAAAATGGAGAAGAGAAAGGAAAGATAACATGGAAGAGAGCTAAAAGGGTTTACCTTATTAGAGATCCATAGATTAATTATTGTGTGAGCAGAGCATGATTCTTCCCTTTACCATATACCACGCGCGGTTCCTCTTTCTCTCTCCTCGACTTTCTGTTCTTCTTGACAAACGGATTCCAAATCTTATTAAATCAACTTCACCAGTTTAGAGTGGAAAAAGGCAAGAGAAGGGGCAAAGAATTAAAAAAAAAATACATAAAACGATGAAAAGACTAACGTTTCGGGAAGCAAGGAGTAAATAAGATATATGTATAGATTTATGGGGTGTTTTATAAAAATTGAATCAATTTGAATCTAAATGAGTTGAATCTGAATCTGAATAAAAAAACTGTTTGATAATTGACATGTCTGAAACATCTGAATGACAGTATTTTATTATTTTACCCCTCTGAAAAATTCAAAATTGTTATAAATTTATTTAATATTACTTAATATAAGTTAATATTTTTTTTTTAATTTTTTTACTTCATTCAACTGCTCATTCAGTCATTTAGCTAAAAAAAATCTGACTTAATCATTCAGCTCAATCATCTAACCGATTCAGCCATTCAGACCAAAACAAACGCACTGATCGATTCAGTCATTCAGCTCTAAACAAACACCCTCTTAGAGAACTGATATTTCTATATAAAAAATTGATATTTCTACATGATCAATAGTGAGTGGGTTCCACCTTCGTGTAAGAGAGATTCATATAAAAATATTATTTTAACATGTGGAAATATCAGTTTCCTAAATTTATTCTTAGAGTTAAAACACATGTTACAAAAGTCGATATGATTATTGGAGAAATGTTAGATATACCTCTTTGATATGTTTTATAATGCTTTCCGCTCTTATTTGTTTGTGTATATATTCTTGGAAATGGCTGTAACACTTGCAGATCATGTTATGGTGAATTTTAGTAAAATGAAAAATTGATGAATGAAATCTCTCTATTAAAATTTTGCTTTAAACTTTTTTCTATTTAGATGAATTTTAAGCAAAATTTTACATATGTATGTATACTCGTTGAGATTTTCTTTATTTTTTTATTTTTGATTTTACTGTGTATCATTTAGTATACTTCATTATTCTCAATTTACTCGATGGAAGAAAGGCCCTGCTAATTTTATATATGTCCGAAAGCAATCGAGTTTAAGATTACTTGGTGAGACTTAAAGTGAGTCCAAAGGCTGTCTGGTACAAAGTTTCATATAAGTTCTTTCTATGCATTTATGCTTTATCAAGGTCTTTACCAAATTTTTTTGGTATTATTATAAAGTTTTTTTGTTTTGTCATTTTTTTTTTGGGTCTATGATCAGTACAGTAAAGTTTTAATTTCTATGACTTATAAAACCATTGAAACTATTTTAATCAAGGCTGACTTCAAATTGGAAGAAAAATTACAACTATTTTGATGCCGGCAAACTCTAATATTGGACGGAGTATATACCGCTCAAATAACCATTCCCCTTTTAATTTGAAAACAAAATCTTTAATCCTAATTAGGGAAGCAATGGGCTACACACAAAATCGTAATCAACCAAATAGTAATTCCTATCTATCCCCAGTCCATAAAAACTTGTACATAATATATCAAGATTTGGCTACCCTTACCAGAACCTTAAATAACCAGAGATAATAAAGAGGAATACTTGTTAAACAAGCTTGAATAAGCGTAATCCTCCCACCCAAAGAGAAGTAAGCACATTTCCAACAATCAAGCCTCTTACCCACTCGCTCTACTACAGGATCCCAACAAGACTGAGAAACAACTAGTCATAGGTAAGGACTCGACTTCACACCAACTAGTGAACCATAAGAAACAAGAACATCTTCCTCCATATTAATACCACTGAAAATATAATTTGAAAGATTAATCTTCATACCCGATATAGACTCAAAAATTTGAAGGAGCGACAAGATATTCTTAAAATCTACAACACCTTCAGCGAAAAAAGAATGGTATAATCCGCAGATTGAAGATGAGAAACTCTAACTTCATCTCTACCAACTATGCAACCATTAACAAGACCATCCATCTCGCTTTTCCGAATCATCCCACTCAAAACATCCACCACGAGAGTAAAGAGAAACGGAGAAAGCAAATCCCCTTGTCAAAGACCTCTAGATGTCTTGAACCAAGACTTAGGCTCACCATTAACAATCACAAAAAGATGGGAAGAAGAAAAGTAACCCTTAATCCACATTCTCCGTTTCGGCCCAAAACCTTTCCTAGCTAAAACTTTATATAGAAAACTCCAATTAACACTATCCTAGGTATTCTCAAAATCCAACTTTAAAATCAAGGCCCTACTTCCTTTTCGTCTCACATCTTCCACCACCTCATTAGCAACTAAAGTCACATCTAGAATTTGTCTACCAACCACAAAAGCACTCTGGTTAGAAGAAATAGTACCATCTAATATATCTCCAATGCGCTTAGAAAGGACCTTAGTGAGAATCTTATACACATTAGTCAATAAACTTATAGGTCCATAATCTCTAACCCGGATGGATCTATCCTTTTTAGGAACTAAAGTAATAAAGGTAAAGTTAATGCTCTTACACAAGACTCCATTACGACGAAAATCTTGGAAAAAAATCAAAAGTTCATCTTCGATAGTACTCCAACACTGTTGGAAAAAAAGTTAAGGAAAATCCATCTGGACCTGGAGCCTTGTCACCCTCCATCCCAAAAACGGCCCGTCTAATTTTCTCCTCCTCAAAAGGCCTCTCTAACCACAAACTCTTATCCCCTTCAATAGGATCCCAGTACTGTAGCCCCTCAATCATAGGCCACAACTATCCTCCTTATACAAATATTTAAAAAAATTAGTTATATCATTAACTATCAAGTCATTAGACCTATGAACCTTTCCATACTCCAATTCAGTTTCTTTTACAAAAATTCGCATATGTTTTCCACTCACAGCTTTATGAAAAAGCTTAGAATTACAATCCCCTTGTTTAACCGACTTAACTTTTATCTTCTGTCTCCAACAAACTTCTTCTTTCATAACTAATTCCTCAAACTCCTTCTTAAGCATGCATTACCCTCCTACTAGTTAAATCTCCAGATAAAGGACCATCTTCTTCTAACCTGTCAATGTCTCTCACCTTCCCCACTAATGCATCTTTCCTTAATTGTAAGTCACCAAAAATCTCTTTATTCCACTCCTTCAACCTAACTTGGATGACTCTCAACTCCTTCAGAAATACAAAACCCGACAAACCCTCAAAATGGCACTCATCCCACCATTCCTTAATCAGCCATTTAAAATTATTATGAAAAAGTCACATATTCTCAAAATGAAAAGGAGTAGGGCCCCACCTAAATGGATTAGATTCAAGAACCACAAGAAAATGATCAAAAGCCATCCTAGGAAGCACATTCTAAACCTGATTGATAAATTCATCTTCCCAATCATTGGTATATAAACAAAGACCTGTTAATACTTGTAGCTACCCCTCAGATCTAGACCAAGTAAATTGAGCATTAGAGAGCACAATATCACTCAAAGCATAATCCCTAATATATAAAAGTATTGAACCCCCTCATACTAGTTGTGACCCTAGAGCCTACTAGACGAATGACATTAAAATCCTCACTTAAGCATCACCGTGGACTACAAAGGCTTGTTACATCTATCAACTCCTCCCAAAAGGCTAAACGCTCCCTAAGATTATTAAGACCATAAACTGAAGTGAACCACCACACACCATGGCCACGAATGTCTAACTAGATAGATAAAGTGTATGAACCTTTTAAAATTTGGACTTTTGAAGCAACCCTAACATCCCACAAAATAATAATATTACTCGAAGCCCCCACATAAGGAAGAAATGCCTAATCTTTATGTTTAGACTCCGAAATCATCCCAACAACACATCTATCAACTACCTCCAACTTGGATTCCTGAATGAAGATATCATCAGGCTCAGGGGTTGCCTTACGAAGCATTTCCCGAACATTCTTTCTCTTACGCCAGTCCTCTAAACCCCTAACATTCCAGGTTAAAACCTTCATTTGATTTTTTTAGAAGAAACCCTCCTCTGTCCCTTACCCCCCTCAAAGTTATCCCCCTCATAGTTAACCGTTGTTTGGAGGCGCCTCATCTCCAAAAGAACCTTCTTTTGTTTTTTTTAACTCAAAGAATGAGATATCTCAAACCTTATCTCCTTACCCCTAAAATTGACCAGCCTAAAACTCATTTTTTCTAACAAATCCAGAGGATCCCGATCATCCTTCACCTCTCCTAGGGGCTTTAGGAACAACACTTCCTTATAGAAACCAGACTGACTTTGGCAAACAGCTGAAGAGACAATGTATTTCCTCCATTGGAGTAGGTAAAATAGCTCTCTCATCCCTCTAGGCTTCCTTATCCAATCCTGACAAAATATCGACCAAAGCGTCAAAATTCTTAAATAGAGAAGACTTATTAATGTCATTTACAGGAGAAATTTGTAAAGATTGTGAATGATCAAAAGGGACCAAAGAAGGAGTGTGACGCCCCCAAATTCGGGTCTCCAATACCCGGATCCGGTCATCACGATCCAATACAAACATTCACCTCTAACAACATATGGTAACTAAAATGCGGAATAAAATAAACATACGTTGTTCATTACAAGGTGTTACTAGTCCCAGAATACAAATAACCTTAAACACATACACAATCCGTACCCTAATAACTATCAGGGATTAAATTACAATACAGTAATTGACTACACATAATTTTATTTTCTGCTACATGAAGTCTATCACTTCATCTTTTCCTTCCCTTTGTTCTTCCCTGACGTCTCGGGTTTAGCTGCAATGAGATCATGATATAACAAGAATGAGCAACGAGTTTGCCCAGCAAGTTTAAAGTATGACAATAAGGATATATCATGATGAAGGAATATTAAGGAATTTCAACATTAGAAAAAATCAGAAGCAAGAACAATAATTGCTTTTAGAACAATTGATAGTCAAATAGACTTTGAACGATAACTTCCAAAGGAGTCAATAGCTGGTTGACCCTCTGGTTACTGGCTACAGAATAACGTACTTGAGGGGATCAGCCTCGCGTACCCTATGTATATGCATAACATTTAATTCTGCTATTTGTACCTTATATACGGTACGTGGGGTACTCCCCTATAAATAAAGGGGTGTTCATACAGTCTAAGAATCCTTACCATTGATTGGTTCGGATAGCTTTTATAAATTTTCACAAAATTGTCTGACCGAACAAGGGTTCAGACTTAACCATGAATGGTTTATAGATTTCTGAATTTAAATATACGAATTCGAATGCACGATTGTCAATAAATATACAGATGTGGAATAATTTTAAAAGTAATTAGACCACTTAAAACGTGCTCGGAAATAAGATTCAAGCTTAAAGAATAACTTGCAACAATATATACCTTTTTGCACGAATTAAAACAATGCATAAGGTTTAAAAGCTTGCTCAATGCCAAAAATTGAGTGAGAAGAACTTGCAAAAATGAAAGAAGTTTAGGGTTAGGAACTTGCCTGTTTGCTCAGCTACAAATTAAATCTTAGCTTTAATTAATTGCCCTCGAGTGACCTATCATCGGGTAAAGTCGATTTATCAATTAACAGTTGTATATTGGCACCTCTTACTATACCTTTTGCTCAACAGGTAAAATTCATCACCTTATATTTAAATTACTAATTAACATTAGTTAACAGAAAATTATTGATGATCTTTAGCTATTAAAAACAATTGTTAGCTAATCATGATTACTATCATTTGAATGCTCAATTTATTGCCTTTAATTGACTCCAGGTATGGTCTAACAATCCTTATTTATCATTTATAAAATAAATTCATTTTGGTTTAAAAGATAACAGAAAACCCTTGATCATTTTATTTAGTTTGATCCACTCTTAATCACTATTTACCTTAGGGGTAATTTAGTAATCATTAACCTTGTCTCTTATTCAACATTGATTTAATACTTGACACACTTAATATATTTAACTAATCATTAAGTGTTTATAATCACTATTTATTAAGGGTCAAGGCTAAATAATTAACTTATAAATCTTATACTTAATCATTATTTCATTAATGATTAAGTAATTAATTCCCTTCTTAGATAATAACTTTATTACTACTTAATTAAATATTAAATAAAAATTAAATATATATTATCGTTATTTATTACTTATTAACAATTAATAAATAATTATTCTATTAACTTTATTCATTATTAAATAGTAATTAAATACTTAGTACCTTTATTTACTATTTATAAATAATAAATAATTATTTTATTAACTTTATTCATATTTAATTATTATTATTACTAAATAAAAATTAAATATTTATTATCTTTATTTATTATTTATTAATAATAAATAATTATTTTATTAACTTTATTCATATTTAATTATTATTATTACTAACAATAATTAAATATTTATTATTTTTATTTACTATTTATTAATAGCTAATAAATAATTACTCTATTCATATTTAATTATTATTATTATTCAATAATAATTAAATATTTATTATTATTTATTGATAAATAGTAATCATTTTATAGCTAGATAATTACAAGAGCATTTTGACTTAAACTTGTTGTCCAATAAGTCAGCCATTACTATCATAAAAAAAAATTAGACAGCAATTAGACTCCTGAACCTTCACAATCAAGTTAATACAATTATTCGTTGTGCATCCAAACACCCAACACTGGCCTAATTCTATATAGGACTTAGACTACCCGAACCTTAAGGTTCAACAGATTCTCATCAGGAATTTACATGATACCATTTCAGAGTTCCAAAACCCACCAGTTTTATACAGCACCCTAAACAGTGTACAACCATCCAGTGGTAGAAATATACCATCAAAATCACAATACCAATTTCTAATCAAAATGAACAAACAAAATCATCACAATCCATCCTGGCCTTTATGGCCCTCTATTTATGGATTTTCCCCGAGCCAAATGGCAACAACCCAATACACAGAAACAAGTTAATCCAATACAGAGAAAGTTTTGAATTTGACACTATACACAGGTTTCCCAGAAATGTCAACAGAATCGATTAACACACACTAAGGATTTCATACTCAGATTTCCAAAAATATACATTAACAGATTTCGTAAACCTAAACAAGAACAACATTTTGCAACCGAAACAGTGTGTATACCAAATGTTAACACAGTCGGCAAATCCCAAATTTCCAAGTTCAGAAAATTATACAATCCCTAAAAAAAAAAAAAAAAAAAAACTGTCATAGTTGGTTCACTGGTATACCTTGGGTCCGACCGAGCCGCCGTTCTTCTTCTCCTCCCACAGTACCGAACCCAGCTAGACATATACCGACCACTTCCCCTGGTTCCCTTTCCTTACTACGACCTTATGTATATATATATATATATTTTCTAATATGAATTTACAAAACAATCAAAAATCGGCAGCCTTGGGTTTAGAGTTTGGGGCTCAATTTATAGAAGGAGTTTTACCCCTTTGTTGGGTAATAACCTGCTTGACCGAGTCTATGACCAGCGGTAGGGAGAGAGTAGACGTTCGATCGTTCCCATCACGTCGCCTGAACTTCGCCGGCAAATCCTCGAGTGTCGAACCCCCACTGGTCCAATCACCCACTGTCTTGAACCTTTGGTCCGAATGATGAACCCTCAGTCGCTCACTGTCACCCTTGAATCGTCCGCTGGTTGCTCCCTCCGTCGCCGGCGCACGCCTGGCGACTTGCCCTTGTCCCGTCCGTCTCGATCGAAAACTTGGCTTTGCTTAGCTGTGGATTTGAGGGGCTAGGGATTGATAGGATTTCCCCCAATTCGATTCCGTCAATATGAACCCTCCCAAGTGATTTTGTTGCCGGTTAGATTTGGTTTTACCCAAATTCTCTATTGTTTGCCCCTAGCCGGATCCGAACCGGCTCAAATTTTTGGACTGACCCAGTTGGCAATTGTGTTTGGGCTCAACCCAATAGGGTTGGGCCGGTTGATTAATTCAAAAAAAAGCGGCCCAAAAGGAAAATAACAGAATTTGGGCTTAACTTAGAATAAAGAAATGGGCCAATCTAAATAGAGGAATTGACCCAATTTAAATTACCCACCTTGAATTTAAAATATTTTAAATTTAATTAACAAACCACTTAATTACTTATTTTAAATATTTATTCTTATCCATACTCCCTTATTTAGATTATTTAATCCGACAATGAATTTATTTATAAATCTTCTTTCCAAATTTTCTTGAAATTAAATGCTAGGGTTAATTTATAAATTTGAATAATACTACTCACATGGATCCAAATTAAATTTATAAAATTATATAAAATGAATTTGTTTATAAAAATAAATTTGATACAATGTTTAAAATTTTTCCTGGACATTACATCCTCTCCCCCTTATAAAAATTCCGTCCTCGGAATTTCAATCTAAGGTTACTCGAATAACTGGGGGTAATTCGCTCTCATTTTCTCTTCGAGTTCCCACGTAGCCTCCTCTACCGCGTGGTTTCTCTAGAGAACTTTCACCGAGTGAATGATTTTATTCCTCAGCTTCTGCTCTTTTCTATCCAATATTTGAACAGGAATCTCCTCGTACGATAGATCTTTTTCGACTTGAATTGGTTCATAGGAAATAACATGTTTGTAATCTGGCTTATACGGACGCAACACTGATACGTGGAACACGTTGTGGATGTGCTCAAGTTCAGGAGGTAATGCTACCTCGTACGCCACTTCGCCTATTCTCCTCAGAATCTCGAACGGTCCTATGAACCTAGGGCTCAGCTTGCCCTTCTTCCCAAAACGGATCTTCCCCTTCCAGGGAGATACCTTCAGAAACACAAAGCTACCAACTTCAAAGTCTCGTTTCTAACGATGTAAGTCGGCATACTTCTTCTGGCGATCCTGAGCTGCTACTAACCGCTGTCTTATTACCTTAATAATTTCCACGGTTTGTTGTACCAATTCTGGTCCCAACAATCTCCGTTCACCAACTTCATCCCAACACAACGGTGTTCGACACTTCCTTCCATACAATGCTTCGTACGGTGGCATACTAATGCTAGCATGGTAGCTATTATTGTAGGCGAACTCTACTAGCGGCAAGTGATCGTCCCAGCTGCCACTTAAGTCCATCACAACTGCCCGAAGCATATCCTCTAAGGTCTGGATTGTTCGCTCACTCTGACCATCAGTCTGGGGATGATATGCCGTACTCATTCTTAACTGTGTTCCCAGTCTCTCCTGCAGACTTCTCCAAAAATTTGACGTGAAGCGCGGATCCCTGTCAGACACAATAGATACCGGCACTCCATGTCGTGATACTATTTCCTTCACATAAAGTTTTGCCAGTTGTTCCAATTTGTACCTGATCTTGATCGGTAGAAAGTGGGCAGACTTGGTCAACCGATCTACGATCACCCAGATGGCGTCTAGACCCTTTTGAGTTGTCGGGAGTCCTACCACAAAATCCATAGTAATGTGCTCCCACTTCCATTCTGGAATCTCCAAGGGTTGCAACAATCCGCTCGGTCGTTGGTGCTCAGCCTTGATCCGTTGACAAGTTAAACACCGGCTAACGAACTCTGTAACTTCCCCTTTCAAATGCGGCCACCAATAATGTTGACGAAGATCTTGATACATCTTGGTGCTACCTGGATGTACCGAAAACCTTGTATTATGGGCCTCCTGCAAAATCTCTTCCCTTAAGTCTGGTACGTAGGGTATCCAGATCCTCCCCTCGAATCTCAGCAATCCCGTGCTGTCAATCTTATACTTCGAGGCTTTTCCCTCCGATAACTGTTTCTTAATGCCAATGCATTCCTCGTCAAATTCTTGAGCCTCCTGTATCTTATCCAGTAGAGTTGGACCTACCGTCATGGCGAACACCTTTTCGTCCACCTCCATTGGATACCTAACTTCCAGCTCCAAACGTTCAAAGTCTCGTATCAATTCCTCCTGGACGGTCAGCTGCATCAATTTCACCTTGCCTTTCCTACTCAAGGCATCAGCCACTACATTTGCTTTGCCCGGATGGTACAGAATTTCACAGTCGTAGTCTTTGATCAATTCCAACCATCGGCGCTGTCTCATATTTAGTTCCTTCTGAGTGAAGATATACTTTAGACTTTTGTGATCTGTATATATCTCGCACTTCTCCCCGTATAGGTAGTGCCTCCAAATTTTCAAGGCAAAAACTACCGCTGCTAACTCCAAATCATGAGTCGGATAACCCTTCTCATAATCCTTCAGCTGACGCGATGCGTATGCCACGACCTTGCCGTGTTGCATCAGTACACAGCCAAGACCCTTGTGTGATGCATCGCTATACACTACGAAACCCCCAGTGTTGTTTGGTAATGTGACGCCCCCAAAATAGGATCACACAACCCATTTTGAGTCGCCAATAACATTATACAAAAATACAAATAAAAATACGAATTTTTCCATTTACAGCTAATATTTGTCGTGCAAAATACGACAACACAAAATAAATACATCTTAAATTCTCAATACATTTATTGCCACACTAATAGTAATGTATTGAGATACTCCTATTGTCTCGGACCATCACTCCATTCCCCGGCTAGTCCCCGCTACACTCTATTTTCCTGAAGAGAACAAAGGAAAAGGGTGAGCACAAATAGCCCAGTAGAAAATATCACGACTAAGATAATGAAGAATAAAATTATCTTTAGCCTTCAACCGAAATAAATCAGAGATTTAAAGATATTATTCAATAACAACAACTGCAGCGGAACGGACAATCCATTAGAAGAGTCAAGTAGATTATAATATCTACCATCTTCTATAAATTAAAGGATCACCACCAATATTTTATCCCTGTAACACCAATCAACAATTCCTGTTTATGAACATCCAAATCAACAGTTTATATTCAACAGCCTCTCTTTGCACTACGTGCCAAAGATATTTATTTGTAACATCACCGGTCATGATCATGCCAAACGCCAGTTCATCTTTGCACTACGGGCCAAAGAGAACTTTCACCATACGCCTTTGTTTGTAACACCAAAAGTCATGATAATACCAATACACAGTTTGGTCAAAATCATGTCACGCCAGTTCATCTTTGCACTACGGCCAAAGAGAACTATCACCACAATTTAAGTATGGAAATGAGGATGATGACAATGATACAGTGAGATTAAGGATAAGAAAAACTTTATAATTTAATCAGTATCAAAGATTGACCAAATTGCCAACACGATAACTAAATTGTGGAGTCAAATTCAAGAATGATATTCAAGAAATTATTTCATGCTTCAACTATAACGTATAGAAAGATTCAAGTGAAAAGATATTAGATGAAGCACAAACTATTAAGGATATTCTACTAATTTTCAGGGATTTTCCTCCATTTAAAAATAAGGTTTTGGAAACAAATAAGGATTTCTTATCATAAATGGAGAAATGTGAAAGAAAAAGATATCCCTTAAAGAGTACAAAAGAAATGATAAGTTATATGAGTATAACAGAATATATGAAACTGCAATGGATTTTCACCTGTCATGCGATAATTCGCGTAGACAGATTATTTTCACAACAGATTAATAAGTAATGAATACGACGGGTTATTCACCAGGTATGCGTCAATCCGCACGAACAGGTTATACCCACAGATTAATAAGGAATGAATACAGAAGGGTATTCACCAGGTACGACACTCGTACTTACAGGTTATTCCCATAGAATAATAAGGGTTGAATACAAAAAGATATTCACCAGGCATGCGTCATACCGCACAGCCAGGTTATCCCCACAAATTAGTACAGAATGAATAACAACCTTTATGAGTATAATATCACTTACGAATATGAAAGCAAATGATATTATATATGAGTATGAAAGAAATGATATTCCCTACCTTCGTTAACTGGATGTTACTTTCTATGAAGTTTACTAACTTTGGACAATACTAGTATTCTCACAAATACTCACAATAGCCTAACACACTAAGAGAACTTAAAAAATTTAGAGAGAGAGAGGAAGTATAAGCAATAAAGGTGTGAAAATTTCTTAAGCAAACTCTCCCTATTTATAGGAAAATCAAGGTGAGGGCATATTAGTCTTTTTTCTAAATTTTCTTGGTTTATTACTCTTATACCCTTGGCATATTCTTTTAATATCATCCATCCATTTTTTCTTCCATTTATATCATCCATCCATTTTTTCTTCCATTTATATCATCCATCCATTTTTTCTTCAATTTATATCATCCATCCATTTTTTCTTTAATCTATATCATCCATCCATTTTTTCAAAAGATTAATCCATTATCAAAAGATAATTCCATTATCAAAAACATAAAACCATTATAAAAAATAACTCCATTATCACAATAAATCCTTTTTTATGTATTATTGTGTTAAATGTAGTAATATCACAGATAACATATACTCGCAATACTGTCAACCAGATTATTCCCAGGAAAGAGGGGGCCTTCCATAAAAATGGCGCGCAATTAAATAACCCCTTTCCTTGACAGAATTTCTAGACATTGTCAATAATGCTAAAATATCCTATCAAATGATATGAATTACAGTGTCGTGACAAATAGTAAAATATATTATGCAGATACTATCTAACAATTATTGAATCAAGATACTGTGCAATTGTTACTTTATCAATTATTGAATCAATAATTTAAAACACTGTGCAACATCGTGAGCTACTGTGGAATACCGTGTGCTACTGTAGAATAACGCGTTTTACTGTTCTTTTTATCACCGGGTATTTTAACAGTTATCGGTTAAAGTTTTGCCGCCAATTTCTATCACTTTCTATATCCGACAGTTAACCCGTTGTGGGGCCCACTATCATTGACAATATTGCCATTTCGGCGCCGTCGTACGGTACCGAATATAATATTTCCCGACAGAAAGAATATTCCCCGACAAAAGGAATATTTCTCGACATACTGTTTATCAGATAATTTGAATATAACACCCTTAACTATCATTTATAACTTCACTATTTAGAAAAATAATCATAAAGAAAATAATAAACTTTTATTTCATAAATTCGGGATCTTACAATCTCCCCTCCTTATGAAATTTCGTCCTCGAAATTGACGTACGTACCTGGCATATCGAAGAGGTGAGGATACCTTGCTCTCACTTCAGATTCTAACTCCTAGATTATTTCCTCTATATCATGGTTTCTCCATAAAACTTTAACTCGAGGTATAACCTTTGATCGTAGAATTTATTCTTTCTTATCCAAAACCTTGACAGGTATCTCTTCGTACGTTAAATCCTCTACTATCTCGTCTGGTTCTAATTCAATAATGTGGTTTGGATCTTTCACATATTTACGTAGCATGGATATGTGAAAAACATTATGAACACGAGACATGCTTGGCGGTAAGGCGAGTTTGTAGGCCACAGTTCCTACTCGATCGAGGATTTCAAATGGACCGATAAATCGAGGGTTAAGCTTTCCTCTCTTTCCGAATCGCGTAACACCTATCCATGGAGCAACACGTAAAAATACATGATCTCCGACATTGAATTCCTCGTCTCTTCGATGAAGATCAGCATAACTCTTTTGTCGATCTTGTGCTGCTTATATACGTTATCATCTTCACGTGGGTTCGTGGAGTCTTTAACTCTATATTCATCCTTTGTAAGTCATCCAAAATGGGCCTTTACGTTATCAACATCGTACTCGTACTTGCATACGTTCTTCTACGCAATGCGTCAGCTACTACGTTCGTCTTTCCAGGATGACATTGAATGGTATGGTCGTAATCCTTCAACAGTTCGAGCCACGTCGTTGTCACATGTTGAGTTCCTTTGAGGCTTTTATGATCTGCATAGATTTCTATTTACTCCCGTCTTTCTTCTTTACGAATAAAATAGGAGCACCCCAAGGCGATGTATTAGAACGTATGAAATCGGTATCTAACAACTCCTGTAGTTGGGTTCTTAACTCCAGAAATTCAATAGGAGCCAAACGTATGGGGTCTTAGAAATGGGTTTTGTATTGGGTTCAAGGTCGATACAAAAATTTGATTTGACGGTCTAAGGGTAGGCCAGGAAGTTCTTCGGGAAATACGTCATGAAACTTATTAACAACAGAAATATCAATCAAATTTGACGTATTTTTGTTTAAATCAGTTACATGGGCTAAGGAAGCTTGACATCCGTTTTTCAATAAACGAATGACTTGTTGATAGAAATGACAGCTATTGATTTCAATGGTTTGGTTGCTTGAATTCGCATAATAGGTTGATTAGGAATATAAAAACTAGCGACCTTACGAAAGCAATCACTTTTAACATGATGAGTAGTTAACCAATCAATTGATTTTTCCAAAGAGGTAATATCAATGGGTAAGGTGAGTGTACCATCTTGAACAAAACAAGATTAATAGACTGTAGATGTAACGAATATTTGTCCCAATGGTGTTTCAACAAATAAGTCAAAATTTAATTTATCAGGGGTCAAGTTTAAACGTTGAGCACTAGCAGATGAAATAAAAGAGTGGGTAGAACCAGTATCTAATAAGGTATAGACTCGCAAGAGTTTACGATTAGCTCACCGGTTATGACGTCATCTGGTTGTAGTATTTCTTTCTCCTGCTCCACTAATTGAGCCATATCCACGACATCCGAATATAGACAAATTTTATGAGAAATGAGATATTGACGAATTTTTGGTTTCAAACCTCGTAAAAACATTCGCGTCATCCATTCCTCAGTATCCATCAAATGGGACGCAAATCAAGGCAACTCGACAAACTTAGCCTCGTACTGCGAAACGGCCATGTTGTTCTGCTCCAATTTGATGAATTCTACCCCCTTCATATGGCGAATACTCTCCGGGAAATACTTCTCGTTAAACAATTCTTGGAACTTGACCCAAGACATCTCGAGTGCTGAGTGACGAGTACGTTTCACGGATTCCCACTAATGATCCGCTTCTCCTCGCAGCATAAAAGTAGCGAAAGGAACCTTTTGTTCGTCAGTGCAACGCAGTACATCGAATATCTTGGTTTTCAGATGCCATTCTTAAATGTGATCACAAAACAAATATAGTTAAAGAAATAGACATGCAACATCTTATCCCTATAACCAAACCAATTACTAAAAACAAAACTAAATAGCTTAGGTAGGACACACTAGCGAAGGATTTTACTCGTCTCTCCCCTCCTAGTTCTAATCCCAGATCTCTACCAGAGATCATATCCCTAAGCTCTGATACCAACTGTGACTCACATCCAACACCACGGATAGCACCTCACAGTGGTACCTATCAGCTTGCCACCGTTATTAATTGTCGGCGTCCCCTACGGAGAGTCTGGCTTCGGTGCATCCCACAAAGGAAGTCACCAGCGAGAGGCTCGGGGCTCTTCACACTTATGGCTCTGATACCAACTGTGACGCCCCCAAAATAGGATCACACAACCCATTTTGAGTCGCCAATAACATTATACAAAAATACAAATAAAAATACGAATTTTTCCATTTACAGCTAATATTTGTCGTGCAAAATACGACAACACAAAATAAATACATCTTAAATTCTCAATACATTTATTGCCACACTAATAGTAATGTATTGAGATACTCCTATTGTCTCGGACCATCACTCCATTCCCCGGCTAGTCCCCGCTACACTCTATTTTCCTGAAGAGAACAAAGGAAAAGGGTGAGCACAAATAGCCCAGTAGAAAATATCACGACTAAGATAATGAAGAATAAAATTATCTTTAGCCTTCCAACCGAAATAAATCAGAGATTTAAAGATATTATTCAATAACAACAACTGCAGCGGAACGGACCAATCCATTAGAAGAGTCAAGTAGATTATAATATCTACCATCTTCTATAAATTAAAGGATCACCACCAATATTTTATCCCTGTAACACCAATCAACAATTCCTGTTTATGAACATCCAAATCAACAGTTTATATTCAACAACCTCTCTTTGCACTAACGTGCCAAAGATATTTATTTGTAACATCACCGGTCATGATCATGCCAAACGCCAGTTCATCTTTGCACTACGGGCCAAAGAGAACTTTCACCATACGCCTTTGTTTGTAACACCAAAAGTCATGATAATACCAATACACAGTTTGGTCAAAATCATGTCACGCCAGTTCATCTTTGCACTACGGCCAAAGAGAACTATCACCACAATTTAAGTATGGAAATGAGGATGATGACAATGATACAGTGAGATTAAGGATAAGAAAAACTTTATAATTTAATCAGTATCAAAGATTGACCAAATTGCCAACACGATAACTAAATTGTGGAGTCAAATTCAAGAATGATATTCAAGAAATTATTTCATGCTTCAACTATAACGTATAGAAAGATTCAAGTGAAAAGATATTAGATGAAGCACAAACTATTAAGGATATTCTACTAATTTTTCAGGGATTTTCCTCCATTTAAAAATAAGGTTTTGGAAACAAATAAGGATTTCTTATCATAAATGGAGAAATGTGAAAGAAAAAGATAATCCCTTAAAGAGTACAAAAGAAATGATAAGTTATATGAGTATAACAGAATATATGAAACTGCAATGGATTTTCACCTGTCATGCGATAATTCGCGTAGACAGATTATTTTCACAACAGATTAATAAGTAATGAATACGACGGGTTATTCACCAGGTATGCGTCAATCCGCACGAACAGGTTATACCCACAGATTAATAAGGAATGAATACAGAAGGGTATTCACCAGGTACGACACTCGTAACTTACAGGTTATTCCCATAGAATAATAAGGGTTGAATACAAAAAGATATTCACCAGGCATGCGTCATACCGCACAGCCAGGTTATCCCCACAAATTAGTACAGAATGAATAACAACCTTTATGAGTATAATATCACTTACGAATATGAAAGCAAATGATATTATATATGAGTATGAAAGAAATGATATTCCCTACCTTCGTTAACTGGATGTTACTTTCTATGAAGTTTACTAACTTTGGACAATACTAGTATTCTCACAAATACTCACAATAGCCTAACACACTAAGAGAACTTAAAAAATTTAGAGAGAGAGAGGAAGTATAAGCAATAAAGGTGTGAAAATTTCTTAAGCAAACTCTCCCTATTTATAGGAAAATCAAGGTGAGGGCATATTAGTCTTTTTCCTAAATTTTCTTGGTTTATTACTCTTATACCCTTGGCATATTCTTTTAATATCATCCATCCATTTTTTCTTCCATTTATATCATCCATCCATTTTTTCTTCCATTTATATCATCCATCCATTTTTTCTTCAATTTATATCATCCATCCCATTTTTTTTTTAATCTATATCATCCATCCATTTTTTCAAAAGATTAATCCATTATCAAAAGATAATTCCATTATCAAAAAACATAAAACCATTATAAAAAATAACTCCATTATCACAATAAATCCTTTTTTATGTATTATTGTGTTAAATGTAGTAATATCACAGATAACATTATACTCGCAATACTGTCAACCAGATTATTCCCAGGAAAGAGGGGGCCTTCCATAAAAATGGCGCGCAATTAAATAACCCCTTTCCTTGACAGAATTTCTAGACATTGTTCAATAATGCTAAAATATCCTATCAAATGATATGAATTACAGTGTCGTGACAAATAGTAAAATATATTATGCAGATGCTATCTAACAATTATTGAATCAAGGATACTGTGCAATTGTTACTTTATCAATTATTGAATCAATAATTTAAAACACTGTGCAACATCGTGAGCTACTGTGGAATACCGTGTGCTACTGTAGAATAACGCGTTTTACTGTTCTTTTTATCACCGGGTATTTTAACAGTTATCGGTTAAAGTTTTGCCGCCAATTTCTATCACTTTCTATATCCGACCGTTAACCCGTTGTGGGGCCCACTATCATTGACAATATTGCCATTTCGGCGCCGTCGTACGGTACCGAATATAATATTTCCCGACAGAAAGAATATTCCCCGACAAAAGGAATATTTCTCGACATACTGTTTATCAGATAATTTGAATATAACACCCTTAACTATCATTTATAACTTCACTATTTAGAAAAATAATCATAAAGAAAATAATAAACTTTTATTTCATAAATTCGGGATCTTACAGGTAAGGTCAACACTGGTGCTTGGCTGAGTCTCTTCTTCAACTCCATGAAACTCTCCTCACACTTCTCCGACCAAACAAACTTGACTGTTTTCCTGGTGAGATTGGTCAACGGCGATGCTATCTTTGAAAAATCCTGGATGAATCTCCGATAGTATCCCGCTAATCCCAAGAAACTCCGGATCTCCGTCGGCGTCTTCGGCTGTTCCCAGTTGATAACTGCTTCTACCTTTGCTGGATCTACCGAAACACCATTCTTGTCTATGACATGACCCAGAAATTGTACTCTCTGCAACCAAAACTCACACTTAGAAAATTTTGCATACAATTTCTCCTTCCTGAGAGCTTCTAATACAATCCTTAAGTGTTCAGCATGCTCCTCCTCTGTCCCTGAATACACCAAGATGTCATCGATGAATACGACTACGAACTTATCCAAGTATTGCTTGAACACTCTGTTCATCATATCCATAAATGCTACTGGTGCATTTGTCAATCCAAAAGACATTACTAGAAACTCGAAGTGCCCATAACGAGTCCTGAATGCAGTCTTCGGGATATCTTCCTGCCTTACCTTCAGCTGATGGTAGCCGGTTCTCAAGTTGATCTTTGAAAAGTACTTCGCTCCTTTAAGTTGATCAAACAGGTCGTCGATTCTAGGAAGCGGATACCTATTCTTAATCGTAACTTTGTTCAACTCCCGATAGTCGATACAAAGCCTCATTGAACCGTCTTTCTTCTTTACAAACAGAACTGGTGCTCCCCACGGGGACACGCTCGGTCTGATATAACCTTTATCTAACAGTTCCTGCAGTTGCACCATCAACTCCTTCATCTCTACAGGTGCCATTCGATACGGCGACTTCGATATTGGTGCGGTCCCTGGTGCCAAATCGATAACGAACTCGGTTTCCCTATCCGGCGGCAGTCCCGGAAGTTCATCGGGAAAGACATCGGTGAAATCTCTCACAACTGGTATTTGACTCATCTCATCCCCGACCTGACGAGTATCGACCACATGGGCCAAATAACACTCGCATCCTTTCTTCAGTAATCTCCTTGTTTGCATCATGGTGAGACAACAAGATAGTTTTGGTGATTTGCTGCCATAAAACACCACCTTCGACTTATTAGAAGTCTTTAGATGTATACATTTCTTTTTACAGTCAATAACTGCTCTGTGGGTTGATAGCCAGTCCATTCCCAAGATTACATCGAACTCTCCCAGTCGAATCGGTATCAAATCCACATCGAGCTTAAATCCTCGCAATTCAGCACAACAATTCCTATGAATGTATTCTACGGGGATAATTTCCTTGTTGGCTACTTCTACGTTCATAGGGTGTTCTAACTTTTCATAAGGTACATTTAATTGTCTAGCAAATTCTTTAGAAACAAAAGAGCAAGTAGCACCCGAATCAAATAGCACATATGCATTTATATCATTGATTGGGATGATACCTGACACCACGTCTTTGGATTCCATGGCATCCTGCACAGTCATGTTGAACGTGCGGGCTGTCGGCCTGTTGGCTTGACTGGATGGTGGCCCGTAGTTCAATCGGTTGCTGTTTCCACTGTTGTTGTTGTTTCGGTTGCCACTCCCGGCGTCGCTTTTCTTCTTCGGACAATCCCTCATTTGGTGGTCGGGTGCTCCACATGAAAAACATCCCCCCTTTGGCTTATTCTGACATTGGGGGGCCATGTGCCCCGGTTGCCCACAACGGTAACACACACTCCTTCCCTTCAAACATTCCCCGGTGTGGTTCTTGCCGCAATTATTGCACCTGCCTGGTTTCTTTGCCTCCCCTCCAGACTGGTTTCCTCCGGGTTTATTGCTCCCGAAAGATTGGCTCTCACTCCATTTGCGTTTATTGGGGTTGCTGCCCCCGCTGCTCCCTGCCTTCGGGCCCTCATGTCCTTTCTTCTTCTCTTGGTTGTATTTGGCCAGGGCCTCACTGCCACCCTCTGCAATGATTGCCCTCTCCATTAATTCTGCGAATGTTCTGATTTTTAATACCGCCACAGAACGGTATAACCATGGCTTCAACCCCTGCTCAAACCTGCGAGCTTTCCTTTCCTCGGTGCTGACTTGGTGAGCTGCAAACCGTGCCAACTCATTAAACTTAGCTGCGTACTCAGCCACAGACATGTTCCCTTGTTTTAGTTCCAGGAACTTGATCTCCATCTTCCTGCTTCATGCTCTCTGGAAAGTAATTTTCCAAGAACATTTCCTTAAAACGATCCCAAGCGACAGTGCCTTCTTCCACTCGGCCTCTGTTGGCCTTCCACCAATAGTTGGCTTCTCCTTTTAGCATGAAAGTGGCAAAACTTGTTTTCTGTTCCTCTGCCACCCTTGCTACTTCAAAGACCTTCTCTATCTCTTCTATCCAGGTCTGCGCCTTGATTGGGTTAAGAGTTCCCTTGAACTCAGGTGGTCCGACCAATTTGAAATCTTTAAAGTTTGCCAGATGATGTGTTGGCTCAGCTGCAGCTTGGGTTCTCTCAGGTGGTGGTCTGGATTGCATAGCCTCGGCCAGCATTTCCGCGAACATTCTCATTGGGTTGGTTTGGTCTCCAACCTCACTTTCTGACTCTTCGACTTGTCGGTTACGTGGCCTTCCCCTTGGCATGGTTTAGAATAAGAAAACTGATAACTTTTACCTATAGATTCACATTTTACAACATATGTTATTAAAATAGACAATTAAAGGTAAAATATTTATCAACACATTTGATTTAAGCGAAACATCTGCATTTATATTCATATACCACCGTTTTGTTACAATGACTAAACCTGTGGCATACTTCTATAAATGCGCCACTATCTGTCCTATCAACAAATCATCCCCTTAGACAAAAGTGGGGAATCCTAACCTTTCCTCCTTCAAGACCACAAAAGTTGGGGTTTAACTGCTACCCCAATCATAACAACAAACATAAAGTTTCACAAACAAACATGAATATGTCCCTAACACAAACAAAAGTGGGACTGACTGTACTAACAACTAAACAACCATCATATCCCATCACTATACATCATGACGGATCCGAGCCTGCTGGCCAGAAGAGACTGCTCCGTCCCCGATCCTGCGGCGAACCGAGCGGCTGGACTCTCCTATCTCAGTCCGGGGTCTACGGTAGGCTGCATCCAAGGCATGCCCCAGGGTCTCTATCCTCACTGCCCTGGCCTCTAGCTGGTCCTCCAGCTGATCAACCCTCCTGGCCTCCCTGGCCCAGGCCTCCCTGACGTGCATCCTCGCAGCCACCTCCAGTCCGGCCTCAAACCTCATGGCCTCCTGTTTCGCCCTCAGGTGGGCGATCTGCAGATCCCGCTGCTCCAGTCTCTCCTTCAACTCAGCGTTTCGGGCCACTAGCTGATGTAGCAGTGGTCCGACCTGCTGTGCTGAGGACTCGTAGCCCTGCAGCTGTACCTTGGCCACCCCTAAATCATGCTCGAGCTGGTAGGCCAGGTCTCTGTACTGGTCCTCCATATACTGATGGGTCTGGTTTTGCTCCTCCAAATGAGAAATCCGAGCCTCCAGCTCCTCATTTCTGTCCGTCAACCCCTCGATGATATCATCAGCAGTGGACCCCATGCCGTCGATATCAGCAGGTGGGCTCCTCTCCCTCGGC
This sequence comes from Aralia elata, assembly GCA_034770075.1. Classification (NCBI taxonomy): domain Eukaryota; kingdom Viridiplantae; phylum Streptophyta; class Magnoliopsida; order Apiales; family Araliaceae; genus Aralia; species Aralia elata. Next base: position 42,169,240 of record CM068385.1, read on the forward strand.
CTCGGGATCCTCCTCATCAACATCAGGGTCCTCACTACCGGACCTCATCACCCTACCTACCACTGGCTCTGGTAGCTCTCTATGGTAGTCCTCCTCCGGCTCGGACTCCTCCTGTAACAATCCCGGGGCAATAGGAGCATAGCCCACCAGCTGCTCTGAAACTACTGGTATGTCTGTATATGTCTCCTCCTCCTCACGGGCTCCACTAGTCTCCCCTACAGCAGCCATCCTACAACACACAAAACTAACATTAGTACAACAATAAAATATATTCATTGAAGAAATGAAGTTATATTTCATTGGGTACTACTCGACTCGATGAATTCCCCAATTCATCAAAACCACATATGATAAATCTCCTCGATTTATCTCCTAACACTCGATACGAGTTTACTATGAAGGTTATAACCTAGGTTTCGCGATCCTAAAGTTTATAACCTACAGCTTTGATACCAACCTGTGACGCCCCCAAATTCGGGTCTCCAATACCCGGATCCGGTCATCACGATCCAATACAAACATTCACCTCTAACAACATATGGTAACTAAAATGCGGAATAAAATAAACATACGTTGTTCATTACAAGGTGTTACTAGTCCCAGAATACAAATAACCTTAAACACATACACAATCCGTACCCTAATAACTATCAGGGATTAAATTACAATACAGTAATTGACTACACATAATTTTATTTTCTGCTACATGAAGTCTATCACTTCATCTTTTCCTTCCCTTTGTTCTTCCCTGACGTCTCGGGTTTAGCTGCAATGAGATCATGATATAGCAAGAATGAGCAACGAGTTTGCCCAGCAAGTTTAAAGTATGACAATAAGGATATATCATGATGAAGGAATATTAAGGAATTTCAACATTAGAAAAAATCAGAAGCAAGAACAATAATTGCTTTTAGAACAATTGATAGTCAAATAGACTTTGAACGATAACTTCCAAAGGAGTCAATAGCTGGTTGACCCTCTGGTTACTGGCTACAGAATAACGTACTTGAGGGGATCAGCCTCGCGTACCCTATGTATATGCATAACATTTAATTCTGCTATTTGTACCTTATATACGGTACGTGGGGTACTCCCCTATAAATAAAGGGGTGTTCATACAGTCTAAGAATCCTTACCATTGATTGGTTCGGATAGCTTTTATAAATTTTCACAAACTTGTCTGACCGAACAAGGGTTCAGACTTAACCATGAATGGTTTATAGATTTCTGAATTTAAATATACGAATTCGAATGCACGATTGTCAATAAATATACAGATGTGGAATAATTTTAAAAGTAATTAGACCACTTAAAACGTGCTCGGAAATAAGATTCAAGCTTAAAGAATAACTTGCAAACAATATATACCTTTTTGCACGAATTAAAACAATGCATAAGGTTTAAAAGCTTGCTCAATGCCAAAAATTGAGTGAGAAGAACTTGCAAAAATGAAAGAAGTTTAGGGTTAGGAACTTGCCTGTTTGCTCAGCTACAAATTAAATCTTAGCTTTAATTAATTGCCCTCGAGTGACCTATCATCGGGTAAAGTCGATTTATCAATTAACAGTTGTATATTGGCACCTCTTACTATACCTTTTGCTCAACAGGTAAAATTCATCACCTATATTTAATTACTAATTAACATTAGTTAACAGAAAATTATTGATGATCTTTAGCTATTAAAAACAATTGTTAGCTAATCATGATTACTATCATTTGAATGCTCAATTTATTGCCTTTAATTGTCTCCAGGTATGGTCTAACAATCCTTATTTATCATTTATAAAATAAATTCATTTTGGTTTAAAGATAACAGAAAACCCTTGATCATTTATTTAGTTGATCCACTCTTAATCACTATTTACCTTAGGGGTAATTTAGTAATCATTAACCTTGTCTCTTATTCAACATTGATTTAATACTTGACACACTTAATATATTTAACTAATCATTAAGTGTTTATAATCACTATTTATTAAGGGTCAAGGCTAAATAATTAACTTATAAATCTTATACTTAATCATTATTTTCATTAATGATTAAGTAATTAATTCCCTTCTTATTTAATAACTTTATTACTACTTAATTAAATATTAAATAATAATTAAATATTTATTATCGTTATTTATTACTTATTAACAATTAATAAATAATTATTCTATTAACTTTATTCATTATTAAATAGTAATTAAATACTTAGTACCTTTATTTACTATTTATAAATAATAAATAATTATTTTATTAACTTTATTCATATTTAATTATTATTATTACTAAATAAAAATTAAATATTTATTATCTTTATTTATTATTTTATTAATAATAAATAATTATTTTATTAACTTTATTCATATTTAATTATTATTATTACTAACAATAATTAAATATTTATTATTTTTATTTACTATTTATTAATAGCTAATAAATAATTACTCTATTCATATTTAATTATTATTATTATTAAATAATAATTAAATATTTATTATTATTTATTGATAAATAGTAATCATTTTATAGCTAGATAATTACAAGAGCATTTTGACTTAAACTTGTTGTCCAATAAGTCAGCCATTACTATCATAAAAAAAAAAATTAGACAGCAATTAGACTCCTGAACCTTCACAATCAAGTTAATACAATTATTCGTTGTGCATCCAAACACCCAACACTGGCCTAATTCTATATAGGACTTAGACTACCCGAACCTTAAGGTTCAACAGATTCTCATCAGGAATTTACATGATACCATTTCAGAGTTCCAAAACCCACCAGTTTTATACAGCACCCTAAACAGTGTACAACCATCCAGTGGTAGAAATATACCATCAAAATCACAATACCAATTTCTAATCAAAATGAACAAACAAAATCATCACAATCCATCCTGGCCTTTATGGCCCTCTATTTATGGATTTTTCCCGAGCCAAATGGCAACAACCCAATACACAGAAACAAGTTAATCCAATACAGAGAAAGTTTTGAATTTGACACTATACACAGGTTTCCCAGAAATGTCAACAGAATCGATTAACACACACTAAGGATTTCATACTCAGATTTCCAAAAATATACATTAACAGATTTCGTAAACCTAAACAAGAACAACATTTTACAACCGAAACAGTGTGTATACCAAATGTTAACACAGTCGGCAAATCCCAAATTTCCAAGTTCAGAAAATTATACAATCCCTAAAAAAAAAAAAAAAAAAAAAAAAAAATGTCATAGTTGGTTCACTGGTATACCTTGGGTCCGACCGAGCCGCCGTTCTTCTTCTCCTCCCACAGTAACGAACCCAGCTAGACATATACCGACCACTTCCCCTGGTTCCCTTTCCTTACTACGACCTTATGTATATATATATATATATTTTCTAATCTGAATTTACAAAACAATCAAAAAATCGGCAGCCTTGGGTTTAGAGTTTGGGGCTCAATTTATAGAAGGAGTTTTACCCCTTTGTTGGGTAATAACCTGCTTGACCGAGTCTATGACCAGCGGTAGGGAGAGAGTAGCCGTTTCGATCGTTCCCATCACGTCGCCTGAACTTCGCCGGCAAATCCTCGAGTGTCGAACCCCCACTGGTCCAATCACCCACTGTCTTGAACCTTTGGTCCGAATGATGAACCCTCAGTCGCTCACTGTCACCCTTGAATCGTCGTCCGCTGGTTTCTCCCTCCGTCGCCGGCGCACGCCTGGCGATCTTGCCCTTTGTCCCGTCCGTCTCGATCGAAAACTTGGGCTTTGCTTAGCTGTGGATTTGAGGGGCTAGGGATTGATAGGATTTCCCCCAATTCGATTCCGTCAATATGAACCCTCCCAAGTGATTTTGTTGCCGGTTAGATTTGGTTTTACCCAAATTCTCTATTGTTTGCCCCTAGCCGGATCCGAACCGGCTCAAATTTTTGGACTGACCCAGTTGGCAATTGTGTTTGGGCTCAACCCAATAGGGTTGGGCCGGTTGATTAATTCAAAAAAAAGCGGCCCAAAAGGAAAATAACAGAATTTGGGCTTAACTTCGAATAAAGAAATGGGCCAATCTAAATAGAGGAATTGACCCAATTTAAATTACCCACCTTGAATTTAAAATATTTTAAATTTAATTAACAAACCACTTAATTACTTATTTTAAATATTTATTCTTATCCATACTCCCTTATTTAGATTATTTAATCCGACAATGAATTTATTTATAAATCTTCTTTCCAAATTTTCTTGAAATTAAATGCTAGGGTTAATTTATAAATTTGAATAATACTACTCACATGGATCCAAATTAAATTTATAAAATTATATAAAATGAATTTGTTTATAAAAATAAATTTGATACAATGTTTAAAATTTCCTGGACATTACAAGGAGCAAGGTCATCCTCTGAATTATGACAATTTGAAGAGTTATTCACAGTCTTGATAGTCTCTCCTTGTGATTGGTCTGGACTAATAGGCCTCATCATCTTTAACCCCATGTAGTGGTGAAATATGCTCAATATCCTCTCTCCTAGTCGCGTCCATCATAAGATTAACATCATTATGCTCAAATAAATTAGTTTCAGATAGAGCAATATCCGTATAGATAGACTGATCTGCATTCTCCTCCCTAATTTGTTCAATTAACAACTCGTTATCCCCTTTCTCATCACTAGGCCCAAGAAGACGACTCATCAGAACTTTTAGCCCACTCCTCCAACGGCCTATCCTCTACTCCTTCCAGAGCCTTTCCATGTAGTAGACAAGGCTTCTTCCTACCAGCTGGCTCAACCACAATTGTCCCATTTCAAGTCCCCAAAATTGATCTTACACACATTGCTAGGCTCCCCCACTTCGAACTTATATACTATGGGAATTACAAAAGGCAGAAATTGAAATTTGTTTTAAGGAACCTGTGGTAGAACAACCTTCCTTTCTTCTCGGGGCAAAGGCAGCAGAATTGCCCATTTGACTTATCCCCTCGACAGAACTTGAGGACTGCAAGGCACAATCACCACTGAAGATAATTTATTAGAAGAAGCATGTGCTTTGGTCTTAGTCTGAAGGTTAAAAGAAACCCTTCTTGAATTATTCCGAATGTGATGCATTCATGAATGCGTGTTTAAGGTTGAAAGGCTGAATTTAGTTCATCGGAGAAGGCAAATATAACTACCATTTGTGAGTACCTTTTCAATTGTTGTAAGTTTACGATCCTTTCCTTACAAGTATTTACTTAATTGCAAGTTACATTATTTTTAGTACTTTGCAAATTGGCTATTCTTTCTCAATTGTAGGTATTCAAATCATGTATCTTGTGAATGTTGTTGGTGAGTACCTTTATTTTGTGAACCTTTTTTTTTTTCTGAAAAAGTTAAACTTTTTGTTGTTGAATACCTTTGTTAATATTCACTGGAAATGTTGATCTCGTAATATTCCTTGTTATTGAGATTCAATTGATCCATTTATCTACCTTTTAATAATCCATTTAATGAACTTAATTAGTTTCTAAGAAGTGAGATGAACAACCGCGGGAATTTAAAACTGTTAATTTACGGTGATGCAAGTATATTGTGTCAAATATTGAGCGCTACAAGATTGATCAATTTGTAGCGAGGTATTTTGTCTTTCATATTAAATATGATTCGACTAGTTCAGATCCTAACTTGTGATCACTCGTATAAACTTTTGTAGTACGGTGATGTAAGTATATTGCATGCAATTTTGAGCGCTACTAGAGTAATCAGATAATTTCTTTTTTTTTTTTTTTTCATACTGAATATGATTAGACTAGTTCAGATCCTTATGATCATTCAGTTGAGTTCTTCTGTATATTGAGGTGCATGATGCTAATCGTAATGTTATATTTTTTGAAGAACTTTTATTTGTAATTATTACTGATAATTATTACTTGTTGAGCATTTGGTCGAACGCTTTAGTTATTATTTTTAAAAGTGAGATTATGATATCTAGTACTGTATTGAATTAACAATATATTTTCGAGTATGGGTACATTAGATGGATTTTGGGGAAATATATATATTTTTAAGATCGTACGTAGGAGTATGAGATGATGATGTTGATGATATGTTGTGATGACGACCGGATATACTATATATCACATAGAACATGATGATCCACGCAGTGGCGGAACCAGAACGTTTTAGAAGGGGGGGACAAAATACATCAGTAAAATTTTTTTATTTATTGACGCTTGAATTGTTTCTTTCGGTTGTACGGCTAAGAGAAGACAATTGTATCAGGCCGAAAGCTTCTCTTCATATTATTAAAGTTTTTTTGGAGATAATTATGGGCAATTGGTTGACATAGACCTCTAGTCAAATACTCTCTTCGAACTTGATCTCTAATCACAAATATCCACGAAGGGTTGTCACACAATGACTCCATTAGATGAATTTGTGACAAAATGATAGTACTTGAAGCTCGTTGAATATCGGAGAAAGATGAAGATTTTAATATTTTTATAAATTTGAAGCCTAACATTCATCTTGATATTGAACAATAGGTTATAATACACTATATTAGAAAAATGTTTGATATATTTTCAATTCTAGCTAGTTCAGTGAAACTGTATCTTTTTGGAAGTAGAAGATGGGTAAAGATGGCGATAGTAACAATATACTCTCTTCGTTTCTAAATTTATAAGATCGTTGTTTACTTTTGAAAGTCGATTTGAGACATTATCAAATGACTCGTTAAAAGTTATGAAAATACTAAATCATACAATGAGTAGTGTTTGTTGGATATTTTACAATATATATTTATTATTGCATTAACTAAAACTAAATTAAAAGAAGTTAATGTCAATTTTTGAATTTAAAAATGTCTCAAGTTAAATTTTAAAAAGTAATAATGATATTATATATGTTTTGAAATAAAGGGAGTATGTTGTTTGCTAAAAACAAAAGAGGAAGGACTGGCCAACTATATATGATCTATGATTTGTTTGATGGTGTATATGTCTTATCTGTTCATGGCAGCCAAATTTGAGTATATATGTATGCATAATGAAATTCTAAATGATTGATTTATTCCAGATTCGAGTGGCACATTTTGAAGCGATATATGGACTATTGATGCTTGGGTACCAGGGTGGTAAGGTGGACATCTCTACCAATGTGTCAAAATTCTGTTTTATATGGAATTTCATAGTTGGCTGCAAAATAAGTGTGCTGGACTGCGAATGAAAAACTACCTCTTGGACAGTCCGAATTGAAAGCCATGTTCATCAAATCAATACCTTGTATATAAAAATCCAAACAACCATCCTAAATTGAGTCAACCCTTAATTAATTAGGAGTTAACTCGGTTGGTTTCTCTTCTCTCACGCGAGTTTGGAATCGAGTCAATTTTGTTGGAATTTTGATCTGATCAATCGTTCGGCTCTTTCTCTTCCGTTTCCCTTCTCGCTTAAATTCAATCTCTTCATCTTTTTATCTTCTTCAAATCATCTGCGGAGGGGGTGGTGTTTCCATCCAAAACAGTGAGCCAACCCCAATTAATCTCCTTTTTCATATTGATGTCGTGTTCGAAGCACGCCATTCAAGATTGGATTTCGAAGAATAAAAATGGCTACCGCTGCGCTTGGAGGTCTATTGAGGCAAAGGCTTACCTCCTCCTCTTCCTTTATCATGTTATTGATGGCTAATTCTATTCTAGGGTTTCGTGTTCTTCTTTCTCCACTGCTACTTTGCCAACCAAGCGAGTCGGCACTCACAATGGCAGTTTCCACTACGACGAAGTGCTTCACGATTCAGCTCTCCAATAAGTCTCTGCTGCCGAAATTGTTCGAACATCAAGACCCTCGGGTACATTTCTTTTACATTTATTTTGTGTATAATATATATAGGCTGCATTTAACTTTTGGGAATTTTGTTATTTGGCTGTAAGTATCTCAATAACTACAAGAAAAAATATTATCGACCCTTGATGCTTATGGAGTTAATGCTTCACAGTTGATATAGAAATATTAGTATATAGATAGAGGCAATTCTCTGAATCCAAAGTTTAATATAACATGCTTTTGCCTCAATTTTATTCCTATTTTTTCTGAATTTAATACACTAACTAAAAGGCAATGTACAAGACATGTTTGATAAAATGCTTGATCGTCGCCTGGGGTGATGTGTGTTTGTTTGCATATTTATTACAAACAATTGTGCAACTAATGAAAGTTTGAAATAAGATCTCATTCTTTACTGGGTACTACATATCATCTATGCGACTGGAGTATTTCACAAATATAGTAATGGGTCAGTTGTTTTAGATTAATTTCATATGTCAATTCATTATTTAAACTAGCCCGTGCATTGCTATCAACTAGTATTAATAATATTCTTATCAAGTTGGTTCGGATGAAATTGCTAGTGTGATCCTAGTCAACCTATGAAGACTGAAGGAAGACCAAAAACACTATCGAGGTTTCATCAAGTGAGGAGACTAGTGATAGGTGCAATAGCTCTAAATCATACTCCCTCAGTTCCATAATATTTGATCATTGTTGACTTTTAAACTCAACTTAAGAGCTTATAAACTTAAAATTGACATAAATTTTTTTAATTTTAATCAATACAATGATGAATATTGTAAACTATCTAAAAAGTATTACTCGCTGCGCCGTGGCCCCCTCCAGTCTACACCTAGCTTCGCCCCTGGGTATGGCCAGAAGGAATTTTAAGTACTCCGGGATTGCTTTACCTACTTTAGCCCTCTCTCCTTTGCATGCAGAGACGTTGGCTCTTTATCATGCATCGCTGTGGGCTGCTCACAATCAATGGGATCGAGTGGAGTGTTGCACTGATTCACCTAATCTTGTGGAACTCCTGATTAAATATCCTTTAGTCTCTACTCCTGTGATCTATCTGTCCTTTGTTAGCTGATATTGTTTTTTTAATTTTGTCTAGTTAAGAAAGTTAATCGTCGGGTTTTAGTAGACAAAGCTATCGTGTTAGCTCGCCTGGATAGAACCATAGACGTACTATATATTTTCCAACATTAATGCATGCTTCATTATTACCAAAAAAAGAAGTAGACAGTACCAGAGACCAATGAGTCAACTACAAGTCGAACTAGTGAAGCTAACTGAGCCCGCAAAATCGAAGATGCTCCATCAGAAAGTGTGGCCATAGAACCAAAGAAACCAACCACAACTGGGAATGTGGTATAGCATGGAATCAGTTACTCGAATGCTTTTTGAAGGTGCGGATTAATCATATGGAGCTTCCTGTTTTCCTATAATGTTATAATCGGATCACTGACAAAATTTTGTATTTGATGGGGGCAGAGAGAATTGAAGCCAAATGATTTCAGATTTATTAGTGCTTCGTTTGCTTTTAGTCACAGTAACTTTAATGAATAATGATAGGGGTCTTAAATTTAAAGTCTAAAATACACGTCATCTTTTTCTTGTTATGTAATGAATGCTAAGGATTCAGACAACGTTGAACAACCAATGAAAAGATTACAGGTACTTGAAACACATTCAATACCCTTGTAAAAGTAGATCGTGAGATCTTTTCTAGTATGAAGAAATTTTGTGGCAAATCAATACTAGTACACGTGGATTTCTGATAGATTACCAAGCCGAAATTGTCAGCTCGAGGAAGCAATGCTTATTGTTAAGGAGATGCAACCTAGAACTAGTCTGACATTCCTGCACTCGTCGGACAGTTGAAAGAGATCATAAATGCAAGAGAAGAGTTGAAAGAGAATAACATAGAGAAGATAACAGTTTGCTGTAATGTTGGCTGTGATTCACCTAAATAAACTTCAATTAACATAGAAAAGGGATAAATGTTAAGGAAACTTTCTGGAAATCTGATTGTAAGTTACAAAATACTTCGGCAGTTAAATTCCAATTCTAAAGCTTGGTATGAGTTGTCAAACACAACAATTAAGTATTTCAAGTTCAACAAATTTCAAAAAGATGTGGAATTGCATTATGATCAAAGTTGGTTTGGGTACAATATTCAGACAAAAGCGTCAAATAGCACCGCCAACATAACATAATCCCATTTGAATAACCATCTATACCTTTCAAATTTCCGCAAGGACTGAACTTGTAAATGCTGGCCAAATCCACCCAATAGCTACTGAACTCATTTACTGACCTACTGAACTGTTTTACAAATAGTTATCAACACTGATAATCATGTTACTCCTGCCAAAACCCTTTAGATCCTCTGACATTCACAAGTTATGTGTAGACTTGCTGAAGAACATTAGTTCATCCCAAAAGAGCTGAGAGAAAGTTTTTTAGAACTCATAATACCTAGTCAGATCCTTGAGACATGAGCAAGTCTTTGAAAGTCAAGATAACACCAGACTAGCAATCATTGCTATAATACTAACGGGTGACTGCTAAAAAAAATAAATCCAAAAGCAGCTCCATAAATATTGAATTAAGGACCTGCACACCAACCAACTCTAATTTTCCAGAAATTCTATCCGTGCATGAGTTCTACAAGTCCATCACTATATTGTTTGCCTCACGCCAAACTGGAATCTTGACAACTGCGTGGGTATAACTTTCCCAAATCTCTGCCAGCAAAAGTAATATAACTATAAGAACTACGTCAGTAGTACATTAATATTAGAAGGAGAAGCATGCATTGTCTTGCCATTTCTACAACTATGTTTATAGAGAAAATCAAAAATAAAGTTGCTTCGTTGTGCCCAACTGTGATAGTTCAATGTGCTCATCAATAACTAATACAAGCCAATACGAATATACATATATATATATATATATATATATATATATATATATATTATAAAGGGGGAGGAGAAAACTGACGGTGCAGTTTAGTGTAAATAATTTTGTGAAGCCTTTTTGTTTTCAAATTACCCTTTAAGAGATGGGAACAATCTTTAAAATTCAAAAACTTCCCATTTTTCTCTCCCCACTTCTTTATCAATCCCTATTTTCACTCTAATATTTTCTCATTCATTTTTTCAAAAAATTATTTAAATTTTTTTTTAATTACACACACTTTGTGTGCCATGAGTACTAGTATTAATATAAAAAAGATAATATATCAATGCATGGAAAATGCTCAACAACTGCATTGTGAGGATTGATTTTCCTATATGCATATATATATAGAGAGAGAGAGAGAAAGAGAGGGAGAGAGAGAGAGGAAAGGTAATCTAAGGCATATGCATTACCAAAATTGGCCAAGGCTACTTAATAAAACGACATAATATTGTATAAAATGTATGATTAAGGATTTTTTTTTTTATAAAACTTAACCCTAAAGGGTAAAACTACATCATTTTTTAAGTAATCTTAGTCGAGCTTAGTTAAAGCATGCCTTAATATATATGTGTGCGCAAAACTACATCATTTTTTAAGTAATCTTAGTCGAGCTTAGTTAAAGCATGCCTTAATATATATGTGTGTGCGCGCGCGCATAATTTAGGTGAGCTATTGCATATAATTTAGGTGAGCTATTGCACAAAAATGCCGTCCTTATGTTAATCGTATGTATAGAATTTTATTCCTTCCGTATTATGTACAAAAGAGTGTTTTGTAATTTTTAAAAATAGTGTTATTTTGGAGGACAAGTCACACAAAAACGTGAGGTGTCTCTCACCTCCGGTGCCCTCATATATATATATAGGAAAACTTTCTAAAGCGAACCAAAGACGAACCGTCGTCTTTGGTGTCTATGGCGACGATTCGACCCATCACCGTAGCCATGCAATCTTTGGCGACGGGTCGAATCGTCGCCATATACACCAAAGACAACGGTTCGTCTTTAGTTCGTTTTTTAAGAGTTCGCTTTTGAAAATTTTCCTATATATATATGAGAATGATTCATAGGCAAAGTTGTAAGGATAGGTCTATCCTTACAATAGACGTATCATTGTCCAGATTGTGATCCAATGAACAAAGCTGCATTTGGGGGACGGTTAAAAACTGAATTGTGGACAACGAGGGCCCACTATGTCATTTGTCAAAAATATCCCTATTTTAAAATAATTTGAACTATCGTGCACATAATAATATAGCCGACGAAAGTAATAATGTAATATAACATTATCGTCCACGCTATTATTGTGCTAATGCTGATTTATTATACTAGAAAAATTTGTGTCCTGCTCCTCCTCTCTATCTTCCTCATAAGTTAATTTCTATCAATCCCCAAAATATTATGTTTTGGAATAGTCATCACCTTCCTAAATGGATCATCAGGTTTATGAGAAAATTAGTTATTCAAGGACAAATTAGTGAATCAGGTTGACTTAACCAAGCAGAACTAGAACCTCAAATCCATGACCATAATCAGGTATTGGTGGCAGAAATCACAAACATATAAAGAATTGAAGAAGCATCATAGATCATCAATTGGGTATTGGAGGAAGAAATCGCAACACAGAGAACATAATATATATATGTATATATATGTATGTATATGCTAGTCATTTGACGCATACTAACGTGTGTGACAAAAAATAAAAGAAATTTAAAAATAAGAGTTAAAGAGAAGAAGTTATGAGAGAGTGGGAGAGTGAAAATAGGGAGGTTCATATAACTTTAAATAGCTTTTATTTTTATATTTTTTGTTTTATTTCATTACACAGTCTACCCAAAATAACCATCTCCCTCCTCTTCCCTTTATATACATATATATCAAGGTTGTTAAAATCAAGATCTTAAGCAGGATCGTATTGGGGTTCACAGAATCGGATCGTAGAATCCTAAGATTCTACTGAAAATGAAAAATAAAATAATTTTAATATTAAAATGTAGCTTAAACGGTTGAACACATGCTAGAAACGTTTTTATGCATTTTATATCTACCCTTTCTGTCTCTATTGTTTTACCGAAAGGACAAGATGAAATTATTTAAACCAACACTAGCTAAATCGTGAAAACCAACACCTTAATCATGGAATACCCAATGTTGGTCATATGTGTGCATGCTAGCCTTGAGTTTGTTTGAAAATAAAGAGTTCTTTGATTATTTCTCAACTTACATACAGGCATGCATATAGTTCTTTGTTAATCTTCTGTCTCCAATTCCTCCTCCGTTTTATTCTCCTTGTTGAAAGTTGAAATAAAGCCGACTGAAAATCTTGCCCTAGATCTATACCGTATTAAATTAATTATGAAATTTGGGTTCATTGGGCTAACTTTAATAGGTTATAAATTAGATACTTAGATTTAAAAATATTGTTTGGGTCAAAGGTAAAATTAGCCCAAATGAACATAATAGGAAGAAAAAAGAGCAATAAGCCCATTTCGTCAGGATTGCACTATCCTACTGCGATCCCACGATCCTTACAAATAATCCCAAAAAGGTAAATGGCAATCATTGTCTATAAAGGTAAATGGTTATTGCAAAAATAATCCCAAAAAAAAGTGTTATGAATCAATTTCCAATCCAGCAATTAACAAATCATATACAATTGGAGAAGTACTCAAAAAAGGAAGATAACTTGTTTGTTCATATCATCAATAATTTAGTGAAGGTGAAGAACAGACCTTCTTCCACTAGAGTTAACACATCACAGAAGTACACATTTTTGATTGAGAAGTTAAAATTATTCAGTCTAGGAAGGAAAGAATATGTCATAAGACTAGGTAAAACTTGCCTCAGTTATCTGCAAATTTAAGGACCTTCACACCTACCAACTCAAAATTCTCATATAAATCCTATTCCTATCTGGGCATGAGCTCTATAAGTCCATCTTATTTATGCCTGCATCGTGCTAAACTGGACTCTAAACAAAAAGTTAAGACAGTCGTTACCATCAAAAAATATACAGTAAGAACTAAGAACACCAACCGTGTTAGTTCTGGTTCGAGTTCAAGCAGCTCCCAAGCTTCAGCTTTTTTATTTAGCCCATCATTAATCATTATACGTTTAATAAAATATGTGTAATATGTATTTGTGTAAATATTAAATAATGTATAACATTGTCAACTAGGAGCCTAAAAACACGCCTGTTAATAAGTGAACAGACAAGGAGAGGAGAAAATTTGTGAAAGAGAACATCTAGAAACCTTTTGACTAAAACAATACTTACAAATATATATATATATATATATACACACACAAATACATACAGATATACTTGTATACTTGTACATATATACATACCTATCTACATACCTTTATACAATACTAACACAACATTTCCATTTACAATATTTAACAAAGGTTCGGAATATTACAAATGGTGTAATGTGAATGATTAAATAACAATATAATTTCTTGTTTTGGGACCATAATTAGAAGTTATAAATATGGACATTGCAGCTGGTTAAAGAATTGATGCAGGTTTCTTCGGCATAAAAAGAAAATAAGCGTTTCTCTCTGCGTCCGCTATATAGTTATGCGGACGGTTATCTTTTAATAAAGGGTAGTGGGTCTCCATAGTCCATCCACAAATTTAGTTTAGGATGCCCCTCAAACTAAACTACGACGGAGAAAATTGAACGGTGAGAGATGTGTCGTAAGACTATGGCTATCCTTGCAACTTTGACTATGCATCATTCCCATATATATATATATATATATATTATATATATATATATATATAATTTGATCTTTTTTATGATTAAGTCGACGATGATAGGTGGATCTAATAATTGGCAGGTTCCGATTTTGATATCTGTCCTAAATAATATTTTCATGCTGGTTGTTGCCAACAACTCTCTTCCTCCTATTAAGCCCAGCCTTAATAAAAGTGGGTAGCGGCGTAGGGTGGACGGTTTATCCACCATTATACACAAATATATATATACACACACACACACACACTAATATTAATATGTAATAATAAAATGTGTCAAATCCCTCGCACTTTGGCGAATCGTAGCATTCTTGTATGACGCATCAATATCCCCACGCCCGTATCTAGGGGTGTACGTGGTTGGTTTAGGCCCGAGTAGCTCAGTATTCATTAACAACAAACAGAAGTCGGATGCCTACCTCAATTTTGAGAGGACTTAGTTACTTCGTTTCCTTCATCCGATTTTGGTTGATTCTTGGTTTGTACTGCTTGTGATTACTTTGAAGATCCTATCCTAAAGTTTATGTACCAAATTGGAGCAAAAGAGGAAGAGATTAAGAGAAGTTAAATTGACTCGAGAAGAGTGATTGCAAAACAGACTAAGAAAGATAAATAAATGAATTGTTACTTTTGCGATTAGAGAAGCAGTCTAAGCCAAAAATAGTCTAAGAATTGAATAATAATAATAATAATAATAGACTGAAAAAAACTAGACTCCTGACGCGAGGACGGATGAGACGATTTGGGCAACAGCAGCGCCGTGAGAGGTGAAGACAGAGACTAGGAGAGGCGCAACATCACAAGTGAACAAAGAACCTAAAAATAGTATGGAATCTCCCACATTATTACATTAACAATATTGGACTACTAATAAAATGAGGAAAGACTTCATAATAGAATTAAACATGACGTACTCTTTCGGTCAGTTCAACGAAATAAACCGCCTTTTTTAGCTCGTCTATCTATTACTTATTATAGCACAAACAGATGTTTTATTGTATGAGTTTAACTGAGATGTTTTGGTTGGTCATGAACCGAGTTGACTCATGAAACTTTATTTGGATTTAATTGGTTTGATTTTACTTTTATTATATATGTATCTTCCTTTTTTATTTTCCTTTTCTTTTTCTTTTATTTCTCTGTCTTGATGAGTCAAGGTGTTTTATTTAAACACTAAAAACAAATATGAAATATTATTGTTCGGTAAGATTATATGTCTAACTATTTTAACGATTGAAATAAACATTTCAAAGTTACTTTATATAATGTTTTTAACTAATACTCGCTCTGTTTTAAAATTATGGATACAATTTTCTTTTTAGTTAGGTCTAAAATTAGAAATATATTTTTATTTTAAACCAATAAAGTGACATGAGGGTCTTAATTTGTTATTATTTTTTCACTATCATCCTATAGCATCACACTACAATTACTTAGCTATCTTAAGAGTACATTTAATAATATAAATTACAATAAAAAATTGAATACAACTGTAAATCCCATGCTTGACACGGCAACACTGAGCTAGTTATTTCTAGAAGCACGACCTAGGTATCTTAGGAATAAAAAGATATGGTTTGGCCAGTTTTCTTCGGGTTTTTTTGTTCTGTGTAAACAACTACCCGTATCCATGCTTCTTAGTTCATATCTTAATGACGAGCCTAAAAATCATTTCATACATTTTCTTTTTAAAACAAAAACTAGGTCAAAATGTATTTTATATTTACTCTTTAACATGCACAAATGTCAGTCTGACATTCCAAATATGACCTAAAAGTTATAGTGAAAATTTTTCAATAGAATTATCCTAACATGTAATGGTACCAAAAAACTAGAGGGCTAGACTAAAAACAAGGGGAAACAATGCAGTTGAACTAATTATTAATTTAAACCAAACCCTAGAGGGTTAGACTAAAGAAAGGGGATTCAAAAATAACACAGCAATTTAAGGAGATAAACAGTCAAAAATCTGTATTCATTGTTCATGATACCACCAGATGAAAGTGCAACAATAAAACCAAACAACGAACAACAATGATAAAACACCACAAGGCAAACTTCATTATTCTTCAGAACACAACAATACTGTTACATAAAACAGATGATGAAAAGTTTTGAAAAATGGGCGAGCCAAGAAAGCAGCAGGATTAACATACCTTCCTGGTGCAGTGGAAGATTCTTAATCCTTCTTCAATGGCGAGAATCCAAAGCACGCCCACACCTATTTCACACTGCTTTCCCCCCTTCTCTCTCTCTCTCACACACACACTCACTCACTCACTCACTCTATATATTTCCCATCATATACTACTCATACTTGTTCAATGTCTGAAGGTAGTAAAAAACAATTCACCATCCCCTTTTCACCCCCAAAATGTTACTGCTAGTCACAATTAAAAAAAAAAGGAATCTTTATTTCCATAAAAAAAAAATTGATATTTTTACAAAGCATTAGATCTCATTTAGAACCTTATGAAACTATCAAATTCCCTTGGTTAAAATATCAATTCTCAAAAAAATGGGTCAAAGAAATAGATCAAACATGTATAAATCGACACATTTCTTCTTCTTCCTTTTTTTCCTTTAAAAATTTGTCCATATATCTATCTTTCGAGTTAGTACTTCTTCACCTAATTATTGTGAAATTAGGCAAGGGGGGGAAAAAGAAATAATTTATTCGGTCGTGGAAGAAAATAAAACGAAGACCAAAGAATTGTTTGTAAACACTATTCCCTATAATGATTATACAACACATTTAACCAATTATATTTTGCTATCCTCATTCTACTTTAAATTCTTCCATTTTACTATAACCTCTTTATCTTACTAAATTTTGTGAAACGGAGACCATTTTATTTTATTAGAGGACTTTAACCAACTTCTAAAACAAGCTTTACTACCAAATCGGACAATACAACTGACAGCAACTGAAAGAGATCTACTTGGATTAATAATATAAGAGACCTTGTCTCAAAATTGTTAGTGCTGACATATTAGTATATTACACTACCGAAATTTCATGTGCAACATCTAATAATAGCTAGAAATAACTACACCCTCCATATACTCTGGCTATATCTTTTGTTGGTAAAGTCGATAGGCTCGGTTCCATAGTCTTCTTTTGCACTGTATGTAGCCCATTATGCCCTACAGCTTTGCCACCAAACAGCAAGCCACTGTTCCGACTCTGCTCCTAATTCCTCCACAGCTGCTGTACATCTGCATAAAACCCACCAAAAAAAAGAGCAAGGGAGAGAGGAGGGATGAGTTTCAATTGCGTTTAATTAGACTCAAACGAGCATTTTAATTACAAACAAAAACACAGATTTCAACAGTCTAGCAACTAAACCAAAAAAACATTACAATGTCAACATGATGTATTTAATCACTTGTTCTCTATATCCATAAATGAGGGTATCTTTGTCTTCAATGTAATATCAGGGCCTGCAATTATCTGAAAAGGAAAAGAATGAGGTTTACAAGGGAAACCGATATGTGATCCACAATTCTTCAAGACAATTGCAACTTTACAAGTGAAGCAAGCTAATCAGCAAAAGTGCATGAATATTAGCTGCAAATTCACATTACCAGTCGATCAAAATAAGTCCAATGACGATACAAGCATAGCTACATAAGCATGGGATTTCACCAAGCACAGCGTTCGGTCGAAATAAATCCAAGCATAGCGTTTGTTGAAATAACTCCAATGTAAGACTTCTAGAACGCTTCATAAACCGGAAGCTCTTTTCAAGATCATCTCCTCCTAAAATTGCTTAGTTTATGTTCAAAAAGACCTCCCTCTAAGCATTATAGATTCTTTTAGGTCCTCAGTTTCTCCTCTTAACATGTGTAATTAAGTTGTTTCATGAGAATCTCTTAGGCCTGTTTTGCTTCGTCACCTGGAACAATTGTCTTTTGAACACCTCTGCGCCAAGCCTGTTAATTCCACTGTTCCCCTTCCCTGCCTCTCCCTCCCTTCTCACCAGATGTTGCAGACATACCACAAATAGCAACAAGAGGATCTTCAAGGCACCTTGACAAAATAATGACAATTTCATGTCAGCAAGGTTTGAGAGATACAATTGTCAGTCCTTTATACATAGATATAGAAGTATAATATTGATGTGAGTACCAAATAGGGTTTTTACCGGAGCTATAATAGCAATTGGAGCAACTTGGCAAATATAAAAACTTTTTCCACCCATATTTGGATTTTGGCCCAATAATTTCTGATAAGTTTTTTCACCACAAACCCTAATTTCTTTCTCCAAATTATAAAACCCTAATTCCTCAACATGCTCTATCTTGCCTCTTTTTCTTTAGGTATTGCAGTTTCGTACTCTTGTTAAGGTTTTGTATATCTGTAGGAAAATTTTCAATTTGGGTACATCTGGTGTTATATTTTGATGAGGTAAGATTCTACCCAATTTGTTGTCCAAACCGAGAAACCGACCAAGCTGAACGATTAAGCCGAGCATAACCTACCCGACTGAAATGGTCAGTTTCGGATTTTGATAGTAGACAACCGACTTCCTAGGTTTCGGTTAGTTTTTGGCCAGATAACCTGCCGAAACCGAACGTGTACACCCACCATTCTAGCTACAGATACTAAAATAGCTAGAATGGTTTGCAACGAACTGTAACCATCTAATTATATGCAGAAAGCGTCAGCAATTACTATCAAAATAACATAAATTGATGGGACATATAAATGATGTCTGGTAAGATGATAACCAGCCTGGTAAGACAGAGATAAACTGCAGCAGCATATCACCCCAATTTTGCAGCACATCTCACCCGAGTTAGTAACATGGGGGAGGTAAGTTCTGTTTTCAAATTCAGAATTAAGAAACATTCTAGCAACATATGCAAATTAAACGCACACTCATAAATAGAGAGATATATACCAAGTACAAACACATAAAATCCACTTATTACCTCAGATGCTGTAGATGTTCGAAGGAATATTTTCTTGTTATTCCAAGCTGAACATCAGGCAACCTACCTAAAGTAGTCAAAACTGAAGAAAGCACGTGATGTATCTTGGGTCGCACAATATTACCTTCAGGGTCTCCCTCGGCAAAGTTGAAATCTTGAGAAACTTTGTAAGAACTCATGAACTCTGCAATCTCAGAAACAGTAACAAGACGAGCATTGATCATGTTTCTGTCACACAAAGGAATGAAAGGATGAGTCACCTGGACCATGCAATAGAACCAAGCATCATAAATCAAGAAATAAAATAAGAGCCATGAAATCAATAAATCAAATCACATCAAGTGCACCTCATACCCAGAGCCTAACAAGCCTTGATCCAAATACAGTAAGAGTGTTATTCTTTCATTGCAGCAAGGAGTCAGACTGAGACCCATCAGAGTTATTCCTCAAAACCTGAAAGCAGTTAATTCATTAAACCCATCACTGAAGAAGGAAAACATTATAAACATTTTAAGTAACAAAAGAATGAATAATTTTATGTCTGTAAATGGAAGTGAAGGTCCAGATCTCATATTGAAGATTGTAGAACTTGCTGCTCAATCTAGATAATTAGATGCTGCTGACATGTAGTATTCAGTATTCAATAGAATTTTCTATAGGAAATCTCTGCTACTTACATAACAATACTTTACCCCCACCGGCTTTGCATAAAGGCTGAGAGTTTGTTGGCATCAGGGATAAACATATCTAATGAATACTACTCCACCAATTCCAGTGTTACTTTGAATGTATTGCAAAAGGATGGATGTAACATAAATTCAGCGGCATGGACCAGTCATATCA
Organism: Aralia elata; assembly: GCA_034770075.1. Taxonomy (NCBI): domain Eukaryota; kingdom Viridiplantae; phylum Streptophyta; class Magnoliopsida; order Apiales; family Araliaceae; genus Aralia; species Aralia elata. The sequence continues at coordinate 42,189,531 of CM068385.1, forward strand.
GTTGTTCACATCACTAACGAAAAACACAAAATCCTAAACCATGTAAGTGAAACTGATAAACATCTCCTACCATTGAACCTTTAAGGCATAATGAATTGTAATATACCTCTAATTGTTGCATAATAGCATTGGCAGACAGAGTCATCTCCGTATGCATATGAAGGATCCAAGAGTGAAAGGGTATGGGGTAAACCAAAATTAATGTGGATGGAAGTCATGATAGTCTGCTTAAGCAGAGATATGACCTTAAACATCGTGTTTCCCACCCGATTAAATGCTCAAAATTCTTTATAGAGTTGATGAATGCGCAAGCACGCAGACACACACACACACACACACATATATGTGCAAGTTATGTCAGCCCACTGTGTGAGGCATAATAACAACCAAACAACATTTTAGCAGACAAAAATAATACTTATTCGTGGACAAGAAACAAGTAACAACCAAACATTTTGAAATTTTAGTTGCCTTGCAAGCTCAAACAGATTACTTTCAAATTTCAGCCTGGTGTACTAGTGAAATACACTAATACAAGATATGACTCAATACCGTACCTCAATTGCCACGTGATTATTTCCTTCTGCTGATTATCTATTAATTGATTGTCACTCATGTTCTCATAATGACATAACTTCAGCAAGTACACCACTCCACTGTGGTTGAAGCAATCTCGTGAGGCATGCTCCTCGCGAACATTTGTAGTGGGTCAAGCATATACTAATAGAAATACAAGTAAAATATTCCATCCAGCCAGCTGATGATAGAAATATGGGATGCAATTATATATTCATCAAATGCACAAATACAAAAACCATTTTTATATTTAGTTAACATAATTATACACAAATTCTATTTAGCTACTACATCTTCAAAATACATAATTTGAAGTGAAACGTTAGCTGTTAAAAAGGGTAACCATGGCTGTACAGTATGAAAATTAGAGAGACGAAAAACCACATTTGGATCCACACAAAAAAAAAACACACCATTGCAGATGCGGATGTTAAAATTTAAAATCGCACAATTTGGATGCGGAGGATGCATATGATACCTTAAATCCACACCATTATACATGCGCAGCAAAGGTCTCCCTGGGGCCTAGGCGTGAGGCGCACGCCTTATCAAAGTGAGGCACACATACTAAAAAGTACAACAAAATAAATATACAAGTACATATGAACTAATTATACAAGTATTTATCTCAAGCAAAAAATGATTTATGCATTATACATTTATTTACATGAAAGATAACTAAAAAGGCTATCCCCCCCCCCCTCCTATTATTGCATTAAAATCCCATCAATCAGCAGTCTAGTCCATTATCATCATCATCAACAACAACAAAAGAAAAAGAGAATCAACAACTATGTACAGCTCACATTGTAAAGTGTTTTTCTACTTATACATATAATAAAGATGAATTGAACTCATAATAAAGAATTTTCTTAAATTTTCTTTTTAGTGTTCAGAAGTAAATTCTTTGTCCTTTGTTGGACTATTCAAATATATAAATAAGTATGTTTGACTAAAAGCCATCACTTGGACCAACATGCATAAGCCATAAAGTACTTTTTTAATTGAGAGGAACCGTAGCAAAGAAAAGAATAATAATTAATAATAATAAAATATATGCAAAGAAAAATCAAAGATGGAGAGTATATTTATATATATATATATACACACACACACACAGAGTACACACGCATGCAAGCTGAAGAGTAGATGAAAGAGTGACACGGCTGTTCAAAAGTGCCATATACAAAGAAGAAAGATTAAAAAAAAGATGGAAAAGAAAAAGAGGAGATCGAGATGAGAAGCTCCAACTGAGAGAAACAAAAAGTTGGAGATGAGATGAAAGAGAAAGGTACTCACCGTCGTCGCCGAACGTCAATATGAGGGAGAGATGGTTGAGGATTGTCAATTTCCTTCTTTCCTTGATTTCCTTTCTTTCCTTCTTGCCTCTTGCCTCGCGTCTCATTGATAGAGGTGTGCGTCTCATTGAAAAGGTTGCGCCTCAAGCAAGGTGAGGCCCTGTCCTCGCGCCTCGCTGCGCCTCGAGCCAGGCGCGCCTTTGATAACACTATACATGCGGATGTCATACTTTAAAAATTGCACAATTTGGATGCAGATGCATATGATACCTTAAATCCAAATCACGGAAATTTTATTATGTTATTTGTCATTTTAGTACTAATAATAGTCTAATACTGTCTTATACAGTCAAACTTATAACCTATCATTACTGACTAATAAACTATTATTACATGGTTTATGTTAGAACTAATATCCTTGCACACACTTTGTGAATGGAATGAATGAGAAAATGTTGGAGAGATAATAGGGATAATAAAAGAGTGGGGAGAGACAAAAGGAAGTTTTTGAGTTTTAAAAAGTAACTACTCTTTTCTATTAAGGAGTAAATTTGGAAGTTAAAAAGGCTTTAGAAAATTGTTTACACCAAAAATAACCGTCAACTCTCCCTCCCGCTTTATAATATAGATATGTTTGATTTTATTTTTGATTAATATATGTAGCATCCTATAAGGAAATATATTATTTGTGGATTTTATGACAAATTATTCTATCGATTTTGTACGGCTTATAGTCTAAAATTAAAAAATACTTCAACAATTCATACCTCAACCGTAAGAAACCGCATCTGCGCCACACTGCCTACGCAGTTTGTGAATGTGGTTGTTGAATTTAGAAACCGTATAATGTGATGCAAATGTGGATGGTGCTTAAACCCACACCACGTTCTGGTTAATATATGGAATCTTCTAGAACCACTCCAACACCTAAAAAAGTTTTAATTAGTTGTACTCATAGGTACTTACAATTACAACATTACTAAATTTAAATAAATTCTACCAATTGAAATTTTAAAAATTAAAATGAGATTATGTTATTTTAATATTGTTGTGGCTGAATCAATTTCCTAGATCCTCACCAGCATGAGATACTTGTTCATCACAATATGCAAATACGAGATAGAGAGAAAGAGTGAAATTTAGATGAAAACTTGGAGAAGAAGATGAGGTTGGATAAGAAAGGGGGCAAAAAAGTTCGTGTGACTCATTGAGCTTCCATAATCAAAGAATTTCATTCATCATAGTAGTCTGTCTCTCATCTATTACATCAATATACACAGTAGATTATACTTATACTACTATAATGTGCATAAAACACCATTGTACCCTCTAACTAACTACTCTCTGCAAAGAAAACATGCTTTTAGGGCAAACTAAATTTCTCAGTATGTTATGAGAGTGGCTCCCAAGAAGAAAATCGTTAGGAGACAAGTTCAACATCCAAGCCAGGAGGTCCAGCCCTCATAAAATTATCATTGAAGCAACCATCAATCCCATAATCCAATCTTCACATCAAAGCCAATATCAATCCCACAATCCACATTTTCAACATTTTCCTCATCTTCCCAAAAAAAAAAAATTTGAAACCTGCACCCGACTTCAACAATTAAACAAGCATCTGCATACTTAGTACGATCTCAACCAACTTTTGCACTAGTTAAGAGTATTTAGGATTTGAAATTGATGATTTTAAAGTTTCTAGAAGGTCATGAGATGGTTCTAGAAGTTTATCTAGGAATGTTTGGTGAAGGATGCGATTGGGTAGAGGGGAAGAGAGTTTGGGATGTTGGGAGGGTTTGCGGGGGGAGGTGAGTTGGGAGGAAAGGAGACGTTTGGATGGTGAGAAAGTGACAGTGCTGAGATGATTATGAGGAGTTGATAGGAGATGAAGGTGTTGTTTTGGGTTTGAGAGCAAATAAATAGCATTTATTAACAATAATTAAATAATAGCGATAATTAAATAACATACTAATTAAAGATAATTAAGTATATTAGATAAAGTAAAACTAACTAATTAATTATCATAATAATGACCTTAAAACTCCAAATAAATTGAAACATTTACCTCAACAAACAATTAAGCTATATTGTATATAAGGTTAAAAAAGAAAATAATGCGATTCAAATCATCTTTTTTTTTCTTCCCTTTTATTTACGGTTTGTTCCCATTTTAGCACAACTACTCAAATCCTTACAACTCCTTAAAAATTTTGATAACTTCTTTCACATTTGTTGTAGTTATTTCCCACTTTCCTTCAATTTTTCTCACATTCTTCCCACCATGTCCACAATCCTTCATCACTGAATACCTATTGCTTTAACCACAAAATGTTGTTTCGTTTTGATGCAACACTTTTTTTTGGTTAATTTCTATCTCATGTTGGTGAGTCTTAAGCAAATAGAGAGTTTGGTTACTAACTTTTTTATGGTTCACAGTTTTCCTTTAATTTATGAGATATGTTGGTTCTTCAATTCTTATTTTTAATCTCTACAAGCATTCATACTTATTCTCTCTCTAATTATTTTTGATAGTGTAATTCATTTGTATGTGTTTATTCACTCTCTACTTGTACTATTCAATAGTGCAATTTTAGTTTTTTGTTTGTTTATCTTTGTGTTCATATCGAGGATTGGAATCATTTTTATATTTTTTTTTATAGAGAAACGAATATAATAAATTTTTGTTGCACACCCATGCCCCAGTGACTAGCATTAATAATATAATGAGTTAAGTTAGGATGTGCACTTAGAATTACAAGGTGGTAATCCAAATAAACACACTTTCTTGTTTTATTCCTTATTTGTGAAAAATTGGAAGCACTAATTGGAGACCACCCAAACAAACACACTTTCTGGCTTTATTCCTTACAAGCACGGTACCCGTGCAAGGCACGGGCAAGTTTGCGAAATCATTAGTTAACGGATATAAATTTCATTTAGTGTACCATATTCAATAAAACAAACAAAAACCAAATCCTGAATATCACTTCATGCTGCCAATAATAAAATTACTTGTATATATCTGTGTAATTACACCTACCGCAATGTGCTTCAAAATCATATAAATTAGTTAAATTACCGTAGCATAAAATTAAGAGATTGATGAATTCCATCAACAACATTCAGAAAACAGTACAATTTTTGAAACAACAATCAACACAATAGCTATAGATTAAGTAAAACAATGCATAATTCAGTAATAGCTATAAATTAAGTAAAACAATGCATAATTCAGTAATTAGTTTTACCCGTAAGTGCCTTCGGTATTCTGCTCTAATATCTCGAAGAAGTCCACGTTTTGAGACCCCATGACGGAGATTCTCCGATATTGAACTGACCATAACCCGCCACAGACATCTTGCTCTCTAAAATATAGATATAATAATATATATACACACAATTATATCAGTCTCACTCTATATTTTGTGATTTGTAGGGTGAGAGTTAGAGAAAAGGAGAAGTTAATTTCAAAATCGTAAAGGGAAAACTAACAAAAGAACGAACGATGATATATATGATGTGAAGGCGGCAGGCGGCAGTGAATTTCTTTTCCCTACCACAACTGATCGCTGGTGAAGGAGGGGGTGAGGAATCTAGGGTTTTGGAGGGGGAGATTCAGGTTCCACGGGAGGTAGTGGAGGAGATGAAACCCTAAACCCTGATAAGGCGTACCTGACTTGCTTAGATAGGCCGATACAGAGCAGGGGCGGTAAATTATCTGATGGACTACCTTCTTTTTTGAGAATCTGATTTATTTTGGTTGTAATTTTAATATGCCGGCAGTACCTTTGCCTCTTGAATTTAGATTTTCTCGAAAAGGAACATGGAAGTCGAAGAGAAAAAGGAAGAGGAAGAGGCGATTGAATTCGTGTGAGCGGATTAATTTGAGGACCAAGGAACTTAAATTAACTGCTTTCTATTTAATTCTATTTAAAATACACTATTTGACAAACCGTGCGATCTAAATATTTGAAAAAAATTCGGTAAAACTCGATAAAACTCGGTAAAATTAAAAAAAAAATAAATAAAATTGGCCCAACCAATTCACTAGGATCACTTTGCGGCTTGTTATAACTTATGTATTACTTAGATCCGTAACTCGTACAAAGCATCGACTTTTTATAAATTTGTTTTTTTTTAAATTATATTTTATATAGAAGTTATGTTAGATTTTTGAATTCTTATTTTAATGTATAGTATGTATTTTTGTATTAAAAAATAAATTCCATAATGTTAATTTAGAGTTGTTGTTAATTACCTTTTCATATATTGAATAATTTGAACATAGGAGTTGTCTTTCCATATTCATTAGTTTCCAAATTATACATGCGTATATGTATATCTATATCTGTATATATATTTATATATATACAAGTTTATAGCATGTACAACGCACGAGCTAGTTAGCTAGTTTAAAGAATGAATTTAATAATTTGTCCGACAATCATGTCAAAAAAGAACTCGAAGTACACAATTCAATTAAAAAAAGAACTCGAAATACACAGTTCATGCAAATTTGTTGACTTACCGTAGCATAAAATTAAGATATATATTACCTTAATAATTACAGCAAAAAGATAAAGAGAATGTATATATCATGCTTCAAACTCATCCTTACTACCTACCACCACCTAGCTTGTGGAAGACTATGCCGCCAACCCGTGAGGCCATAACCAGAAGAAGTAGTTTGTTGAATAAGACCTATATCAGTCAGTATCGAAAGTGCCAGTAAAAGCCTTCTTGAAAGACATATGGAATTGGAGGAGCACTTGATGTCTTTCCCGTGCGGTCTTAGACCCCTTGTATCGAGTGAACCCATTACAGGAGAGATGCATTCAATCAAGGCTTGGCCCAGCCTTTTTCTCTCAATCCAATCTCGGATTTATAAAGTCACAAGTTAATTTGTCCAAAAGAAGTGCAAGACCCAGGAGAATTACAATACAAAGAATGGTCAAATGTGTTTACAAAATCCACAACGCAACACATTTTACATCCTGAAATTTAAATACCACATAAAAATACAATATTATATCTTCCAAATATTTAAGTTGTCTAGTCTGGTGGTCTTCTTTTAGATTTGCTTCATTGGAATTGAGTTCTTCATCCCTATGAATTAAAACAATGCACCAAAGAGTGCAAGGCAAATATATAAGAAGATTTGGGGCTGCCAAATATAAATAGCAAGAAAGACCTTTTTTCCAAACAAAGAAACAAACTATACTAATCATATGCGTAATACACTTTTTACGACTAATTCACTTGGGAACCAAATACAGCATAAACACAACAAAAGAAAACATATATAGAATACAGATAGAATTGAACTGTGAAAATTACCTTGATGGGAATTAACAATTATCATGTCATGAGATTAGAAAGGAAAATCACAAAATCAAAATTCATCGAAATCACAAACTTAAGCAAACATGTATAGCAAAATCCTATTTTTGATGGATAAATTAAACTTTATTGGGATTGAGAGGAGCAGTCGCGTTACTAAAATTACAACTATCTTCCATTAAGCTATACTTGAGGAAGTAATCATTGAATCTTCTTTTATCTATCTATGTATGTGTTTGTTGTAGTAAATATCAAAAAAAAATACCATAAGGTACAACTGGATCAAATGCACTCATATATCTTCCCTTGAATGCCCATTATTACAGTCGTATCTATATTCAATGGAGCCAGCCAAGTTGAGCATAAGGAAAAATTATACTCACCTGAGATACAAATCAATCACAAATAGGAATTATGTGACCAACTGCAATCAGATTGAGCCATAGTAAAGAAAATAAGTCAATTTTTCAATGAAGCAGATCAATCTGCAGCAGCAGTAAAGGGAAAGTACTAATTTTATCCTTGGGATTCTAGTATTTTGGAGAAGCCTGCTTGGAAACTGAGTGACGGAATAACCAACTAACACAGACTTAATATAGAACCTCATCTATCGACACTGAAAAGTCTAAACTGGTATCAATACTATGAATCTATATATCTTCATACAATATAAGTGAACTATAATCCTACACTTGTACACTCCAAAAGAGATTATCTTACTTTTATATAATCAACATGTGATAGGAAAAACGCCTCAACCATATAAATTATATAACTAACAGCTAAATTTCACCGTAAAATTTTCTTGGGACACTTGAAAACTAAAGATAAATCTTACTTTAAGTGAACTCATTCCCGATAAGTCAGAAATAGTAAAAATGGAATCCTAATTCAAGAGTGAGATAATACTACAACAATAGAAATAATAACACACATTTATTGTAAAATTATTCAGGAAAATATAACTCAACACTAATTGAACAACATCACTACAAAAGTGTCAAAAGCTTAGTAATACATAATTCAATTCAAATGCTCTTATCAAATCCATTAGCCTCTTAAACAAATCTTGCAAAGTTGAATATAGATCTTAAGATATTTTAATCACAAACATTTAAGGTTCAACAACTAAATCTAATTATCAATAATTTAACATAATAGAGTTTAATTGGATACTAATACAAAAATTTGGACACAATTCAATAGTACACAGTTGACATATTGATACAACAAGTTCAATTATCAACTTTTGAAGAAATATACCTCAATTTTGATCGTACGTGGAGGCATGTAGCTCCGTCCGAGGGTCCGAATCAAAAGGCAAAGCTTTAAACCAAACTGTATGATGAAAATATGAAATTGGCTAGATTAAGAGTTCAACTTACAAATTACTCTTGCCAGATTAAGAGCATAAAATTAGACAATACCCATTAGCCCAATTCACACCAACAAACAACAATGAAGCTCATAAATAAAATCAACTCAAAACGGCAAGTAGCATAAAATTTCAAAAAATATGAGCATATATACATGTAAAGGGAAAAGAGAGAGATAAAGAAACCTTTTTGCGCTAACCAAAAGGTGCAGGGAGCTCCAAGGAGAAAACTTCTTCCTTCTTCTCAACCGAGCTCGCCATTTCCCAACTACCCGAAAAGAAATAAATTAAAACCTGAAGTTAACAATAATAATAACACATTGGGTTATGTATAAGGTAATAAAAGAAATTTTTTTAGGAAAGGAGGGAGTAGCAAATATCGAAATTTACCCAAGAGCATGGGTTCAATAAACATATAGCCACTAAAAACAGTAGCCTCCAAATTCCCCCAAAACATTAAATAATCTCACATAAACAACATCAATGACCCTGTCCCTCAAGTCATTAAATCATGTCCTATGAACAACATTAAAGCACATAAGTGTATACCTGGCGAAATCAAAATCGAAACCCTTGAACAGCTCTATTCTCCGCAATCAATCTGCGCGGCTGCAAAAAATTAGTGAATTTCAATAGGCACTGTAGTTCTGCTCACAAAGTACCTTCTCATCAAATCTAAAAAAAATTCAACAAATACTAATCAATATATATAAATATACAGGCTTAATTTAATACTATATTATTTTAATTAAAAACGCATAACCTTCAAAAGATTTGCTCATAATTTATACACCTCCAGCTCCAGCTCTAGTGCCAACTCTTTGCCTTAGAAACCCCCACGTTGTCTGTTTCTCAGCCGCAATTGGATTGGAATAGAAAAATATATAATCTGAGAGTCACAAACTTTTAACTTGGATGTGGAGAGCAAAGGGCTATTTAGTTACTACATGAAATTTTCTAAAAAAATAAATGAACCTGCCAATAGTTATAGTTGTGATTATATCTCTGGTGTTTCAATTTAGCAAGGATTTTTGCAATTACTAAAAAGCAATTGAAGATATGGATGAATAGTAAATAAATAAGACCTGTAGCATAATACTAATGAATCCATAAAAGTATCTTATTGAGGAGACCTTCAAGGCATGTTGTGGACCTCAAGATGAGAAATTCAACGTTAAACTCAAAAACTGTTGTACTCCAGGCACATTCACCTGCAAGGATCCTAGCAAATACATCAACCCGGATAAAATTCATCTCACAGAAACCATGCATAAACACGTAGCTCAAATTTTGCTCAATCAAGGTTTCTATCAACCATCATTTCATCAGCTAATTGCTTGTTCATGTCGCTGAACACTCTAATTTCACAATTAATTGCTATTAATTGACAAGATGGAAGAGCGAGGAAGGGGAAGAGCCGATGTATTAATTCAAGCCAAACTCAGTGAAGCTAAATTCGGTACAAAAATCATCAAATTATTCTTCAATTAACTTAAATACAATGCAAACAATGTGATAGGTGTAACACTTCATTTTTCAAGGATATGCTAATTTGTCTAATTGAAGATTAAAAACCATGTAAGATCTCTTTGTGTCATTCCATCAAACATGTAGTGTACAATTTCAGTGAAAAAATTCGAATCTAACCTTAAAAATCCACCCCACTTCCTCCGACCTTCTCTAGAATGAATACTAATACATAGAAAAGAAACACAACAAAACTCCATAATTAGCACATGTATTAGTAAGCCCAGTTGCTCAAAAATCCAATAAAAGATTGAGAAACAAACCTATATGGGAAAAAGCTAAATACAAAAGAGTATCACTAATTTAACATAGATTGAAGAGATTTACTGACATATGTTGAGTTGGCGCACAAAACTTGTGAAATTATTGTTCTTGAGTAGAGAATTTGTGATAATCCCAAACAACGAAGCTTAGATGTTAATCACTCCATCACTCTGTTCACTCCGATGGAGTTTCGCTTTTTTCTTCGACGGATAATCCCATTCGAAGAGTTAGGGTCATGATGGTGGCTTTACTGGGTGTCTCAAATTTAGGCTCTAAAATATTGAAGAAGATGAAGGCGACTGAAGAGTAAAATAGGAGAAGAGGAAAGATGTACAGAGAAACGAAAGATGAAGTGGAGAAAGAGCGAAGAGCCAAATTGAAAGGTCTTGGGAATTCAGAAGACAGACATCGCAAAAGCTAGGCGAAAATTAAATCAACAATTTTCAATTGAACCGAGATGACTCGGCTAATTTTCAAATTGAATGAGTTAAGGATCGACCGTTCTGCTTTTAAATATAATAATAATAGTTGATATATATATATATAGTTATTGAATATATTTCATGTTTTTTTTGTCATTTTATACTTTTTTTTGGGTAATTCAGTGATCTTTATGTGTAATAATTGTTGAAATTTTATAATTAAATATATAATAAATAATAACATATCAATTTGTAGATATCATAATAATTTATATAAAAATAATAGTATTGCTCAAGCATATCATCATAATGTGAAAAAGGTTTAATCAAATGTTCAATAACCATTAGCATTACATATGCGTGCATGTGTTTTTTGGTTAATAAATAGTTGTCGCTTTAATCTATTTTGATCAATTTAAAAATTAGGTATACTAGTGTAATAGCCCGTGTGAGGCACAAACTTTATTTATTAACAATTGTTTATATTAGAAATAATAATATTTGATCAAAGTATTTATGTGGTTAAGTAAAATGAACGATATAGAAATTATTCATTTCAAAATATCGTTTATATCATATGGAAATAATAAAATACATATAGCAGATATAAATCTAAAAATGAGACCACAAATATAGAGAGAGATAAAGGATACCCGTGAGAGAAGATATTTCACCTTCAATTGTTGAATATTACTATGGTGGTGGTGGAGATTGGACGGCAGTTCACGACGAAGCTTGATGCCGACGATGGTGGCTAGAAGAGAAACTATCACCTTCTGATAAAGGCACACTAACACCTAAATTAGAGTGTTTTGTTTGCCGAAATCAATAAAGTAATAATCTAAACAAAATTCAAATTAGAGTATACTTAGCCGTAAAGTTTTCGATTGCATAAGCTAATTAGAAATCTAAAAGATATATATCCAAAGAATGTAGCAAAGTAGCATGCAAGAACATTGAATACTACTTCAACCTATTCTTAGTTGTCTTTTTATAGGAGTAATATGTGCATTATAACATCTAATAAGTAATAACATGCATGTACCTAATCACGTAGCTTAATATAAACACTTAACACATTCTTCTTGAAGAAGTCAAGAAGGTTTGATTGCTGGCTTTTCTTTGGTCACTTTAGTTCTATTTTGGAGCCTTCTCAAAGTGTAGTTTTCATTCTCTCTGTTCTGATTGAAAGAGTAATTCCAATGGCCTTTCAATAAAATATTTTTCAAATAGGCATATAAGAAAGGATCAGGTGCAATAAGACGATCATCCTCCCTTTTCGTCTTTTTCGATATGAATACATGCATAGACCAAAAGTCATTTCACCTTAGTTAACTACTCGAGTCAACTCATAATTATTTAAAATTAAAATTTTTTGTTGGCCTATTATATATAAGGTATTGATTCATGAAACTTGAAAAATTAAAAGACATTGGTATCTTACCGATGCTGAGATTTCCGCACCAATCACCAATAATTAAAAATTAATAATTCAACTAAATATTTAATACTATCAAGTTAACTCGGTTGGATAATATAAATCACTATCGAGTTAACTCGGTTGGTATTTCAATTGATTGAAAAGTGAATGCAAGTCTTACCTTTAAATATAGGTGTGATGTGTGAGAAATCGGAAGCAATAGGTAGAGTTTATATTGAGGAAGCAATTGATGTGAAAACACTTCTAAATAGGATAAGACTTTTACACACCGTGTTCTGAGAAATAGGAGAAACTTGCATATATTGGAGTAATCTCCTACTTATAATTTTAGACTTACAAATCTTAACATAGTATTGATATAGATAAAATTAAAGAGTAATGTTAGGGGTCTCAAATTTAATGAAAATGTAAGATCATCTATATATCTACAATCATCTTGTAAAATATTAATAATATATATTTTCAAAGTACTGTAATCACATGAGTAGATCTATAAAATTCTATTAAAAACCTAATATATAGTATAAGAATTTAAGGATGTCAATTAGTGTAGACAATGAGCACCTTAATTGTGGATGTCAAGTAAGCGATGATATGACATGATCTAGTTGATAATAAACAACTCACTAGTTTTAACTACTTTTTTTTTTTGAAAAGTTATTCTCAACATACCATGTTCTAAATAAATATATTTCGTATCAAACAATTGATTCGAATATATCTATCCCTACTGTACTCCATAAACACGAAGAACGATACTTTTTGTTTCGATTTTGTTTCACATACCATATTGAATCACAATTTAAATAACATTAGTTTGATTAATAAATGCAAATTTATCTAATCAACAAACACTCTCGTAGAATTTGAATGTTGTAGCTCACTTACAAGTCACTGCATCTACACATTCTAGCTCATTTGTAAATAGAAATCATAAGTGGAGTAGTTAAATTGCCTCCTCTGCTTATCTGAATATAAGTAGAGCTCAATGAGAGTGTCAAATATTGTGTTATTCGGGGGGTGCCCGGTTGAGTTTTACGGATGTTTTATTGTTTGTATTCTTCATGATTTCTCAAGCTTGAGTATGTTACCACTACCGTGTTCCTTTGATATAAGTTCAGATTCTCCGTTGATATTGATTTTTTTTTGAGGTCTAGTGAATTCAGTTTGTATATACGTTGAATAGAGGCTTGGAGAATTCCTCACGCGTTCACTTCATTTCCATTCTAATAGAGTGCACATGGTGGCAAGGGTTGAAGTCAGGAGCGCCTACCATTCTTGAATTTCTCTTTGAGTCATGTTATGTATTGCGAAAAATTTATATCAAATTATAATTACGAAGTTTATCAATACGATAAGAATTATAAGGGGCCCCATTTATTACATATTTTTCAAAAAAAAATTAACATTAATACTTATCTATATAACTGATAATCAAAAAATCAACGTAAATAATTCGCAATATATATCATTACGGTTTCTTTTTTTAGTCAAGACTAGAGATTTGTTAATAAAAAATTAAAATTGATTACTTTTAACTGAAAATATTTTAACTATAATCTATAGATGTACAAAATCTTAATTTCAGACATGTTTTCAATCTCTCAACAACTTAGCAATATCTATCAAGTCATTGAAAGATCAAAGTCTCAAAAGTAAATAAATCATAATTTAAAAATTAATACTTTTGTTTAGTTTGCTTTAATTTTGCTAAATGCTTGAATGAGCTTTCTTTTACGTGCTCTATTCTATAATAGGATAAAGTTTGACTTCAAAGTTAATTTGAAATATTTTTAAAATTATATTAATTTAATTTAATTAACTTTTAAAAATAACAATTTTATAATTAATAGTACTACTTAGTTAGTTAACAATTTTTATAATTATATTGTATAAAATTAAATTAATCTATGACAAAAGGACGGCGAAGACTATCTCACGCTCTTGTGAGGTAACCCTCAAAACAACATTGTTTTGGATAGTTAAATATATTTCCTACTATATTATGTATAAAAATATATTTTTTTAATTTCCCAAAATATTATTATATCAATTTTCACTTTAACATTTGTCTGAGTCGGTTCGATGACCGTCCCATTCTGATAAATTATTTTTATTTTTTAAACAAGAAATTTTTTCACTTAACTTTTACCATTATTTACCCAACTTTCTTAAATCCGCCCAATAACCACCCTTGATCAGAAGAGAGGTAGCGTTAAGCAACACGCTTCTACTTTTTCAACCATTTTGACGTAATAGCCAACAAATGGCCAATAAGTGGATCTTTTTCTTGTCATAAAGATTCCAAATTATTGGAGTTGGAGTATATGTAAAACTCCATTTGGTAGCTAGAGGTTAATCTGCTCCTCATTTTCCCAATCAATTCCACAAAACTGATATGGCCCCAACTGGGCTCTACTGGGCGACTCTCCTGATTCTTGGGGCTATCTCCTTGTTTCATGAACAGGTACCTTCTCTTTCCCTCTCTTTTTGTCTGGTCTAATTGTAGATCCACTGATTTGGGCTTGTTAATAGTTGACCCGCTGATTTTGCTGTTGAATTTGCCGTTCAACTTCAAATACACATCTGTTAATTATTCAGTTGTGCATCTCTATCCTTGCCTTTTCATACTGTTTTCTCACTTCTTTATTTACCCAGATAAGATAAACAACTGATATGCTCGATACCCTAGTGATTTCTTATGTTTAACAACAATTAGATGATGGGTTAGATCATAGACAGGATTTTCAACGATCTGCTTGTTTTGCTTGGAACTATAAAGGAAAAGGGAAATATGAAAAGTAGAAAAAGATGGGAGCTTTATTAATAGCTGATTACACTTAAAATTTAGTGTTATAGTTGGTATTTGATTATTGTACAGCATTAACATGTTGTTGGACATTTGTTCACTAAAAAGGTCTTCTCTTTTCTTTTCTTTTCTTTTTTCTTTTTAATTTTTTACTTCTCATTTTGGTTTCCTTTTCTTTTATGCACTTATCCAAAGAGAGTTTTAGATAAAACAGGCAATTTTGAAATTTTTTACCCATTTTTGACCTCCGTGTGGGCTGTGTTATGAAGGTACCTGGAAAAAAATTGATGTGACAAACTTGAATAGGAATATTATAGAGGAACAAATGGAACTACAAACTGAAAGAGGAGCATAAATTTGTTGGCAGATAGTGCAGAGCAGATTGAGACGCAAATCATTTCATTATCAGTCTCTTGAATTTTAATTAGCACCCTTGTGAGAAACAAATGAACTGGCTCTGTATCAAGTCACCATTAGAACTTCGTAGGCCAGTCACAATTGCTGCAGACTAGTACAGATTTGCACTACTATTGCAGCGCTCTGAAGTAGATTATAAATAATCTAAAATATTTGAAAAGAATCAGTTTATAAGAGATAATCAAGGAAATGAGTTCTTACACATTTAAAGATGCATATGTATTCGATTATTTGACAAAGGGTACTGTTCAGAAGGTTGAGTAGAGTGCATGTAAGGTGAGTTCAAGGCTTCTAGCTATTCGTAGCGTGTAGTAGTACAAACTAGCCACTATTGGTTTAACTTAAAGCTCGACAAATGTGTACATAAACAAACATTGATTTGCAGTTTTTCTTTGTTGGTGAAAATGTGCAGCTTGTTATAGTTGTGAGGTTAATTTCTAGGTATTATAGATGTCCATCTGTCGTTTTCTCTCATCATGGTTTTACAAAGGCATGTAGCTATAGTTGGACAGCTGATGAAACCAAGTGATTGTGTATTATATGAAGCACTTGAACTCCACTACCACTGTCATATTGTATTGTAATCAACATATATGATTTGGCAGAAATGTACATGAATCTCCATTCAACTGTAACAAATTCAAATTTCAATGTTTTTATTTAATGTTAACAACACTAAAAAAGAAGAAGAGAGAGAATACTTCCCTTTTCCTTTGGTGTTTTTTTTTTGGGGGTGTGGGTGGGATGGAGAAAAAATCAGAGTGATCGTAGAAGCAGAGGTGTGTCTTGTTTTGCTCTATACCCTTTTTCATAGGTGTTGCAAAGAGAACTAATGAGAAGCAGAGAAGGTAAAAATCCCCAAGTGTAGCTTGGCTCCGGTAAGCTTTGACTAGTGGATTAACACATGTTATGCTCATGAGCTCATCTCAACAGAAGATGGGCTTGTTTTTCCTCTTAATAGGAAGTATTTTTTTCCTTTTTCTTCTCCCCTTAAAATGCTTTTGTAACCTATTTATGCTTTAGGTTCAGGTTTGTTTTTGATCTTGAACCTGTTTTTTTTAATAATTTATTTTAATTTTATTATTATTATTATTATTATTATTTTAATTTTATTATTATTATTATTATTTTATTTGGTTCAATGAGGTTTATTATGCGTCTATAGTATACTATCTTTTTTGGTTTTCTAGACAAGTTTCCTTGGAAAATTAGTGTAGGTGACTGGGTTCTGTTTGTGTGGTCCAGGATTGTGAGGAGTTTTCTATAAGCATGTTTTGGATGGGTGGGAACTGCTCTTTTCATGCCCTTTTTGGCACTTTTAACGAATTATCCTAATAAGAAAATGGAAGAAAAGAAAAGGTTTTGACGTTCTCTCCCCTCTTAATCCCCCCGGCTGGGCCTTTGGAAGAGGGAGAAGGGTCGGTACTACTGTCCGAATTTTAAATGTTGTAGTTTATATAACAAGTCAAATGGCAGCATTTGAGTAGATGAAATATCATATCTCAGATTCTACATAACTCAAGGCCTGCCTTTATAAAATAGAATTGATATAGCTAAAATCCTAAATAAATAATACACTTTCCCTTCTATATTTCTTAGCAAAGGTAAACTTACTTATTGGACTTACTCACCTGTATTAAATGCAGGTTTTTGCATTGAATCCAGTGCCACCGGTAAAATTGGAATCTGATATTCTTCAGGTACAATATTGCTTGCATAAAATGACAAGATTTCTCATTCTAGACTGATTAATATCTCATTAGAGGACTTTGGTTGTCTTACTTTGCCATACAGGAATCAATTGTTAAATCAATTAACAGAAACCCCAGAGCTGGATGGAGAGCATCTATGAATCCTCGATTCTCTAATTACTCTGTGAGTTTCAAATTGGCAGCCCATACTTCCCTAACTCTTTCAATTTCTTTCGTTAATAAAGGTTAGCTTTAGTTGTCTTCTATGTTGATTGCTGCCATGTTTTGTACTTTTCTCTTTATTGGTACACTACACTGATTGTTGTTGTTTAGCGAAAGTATATGGATTATTGTTCCCGTTCATAATGACACTGATCTTCCCTGTAGGCTGACATCATTTATGAGGCATTTTATTTACAAAACTAATAAATACTTGCTACAGTAAGATTCTCTCTAGTTTGAGAGCTTACTTTTGCCATCTATAAACCCAAAATGTCTATAAACAATGTCCTTACTATGTTTCTGATTTTGCTTCCTGCTGATGCAAGCCCTCCCAGTTTCATAATTCAAAATTTTCCCTGTGGGATCTTTGAACTGCTGACACAAGATCAACCGATAGAAGATTGCATGCATGGAAATGACATATTCTTCTTTCTGTTCCTTGGACACGTCTCTTCTCTCCATCTGTCACCATTCTCTCTTCTCTCTCCACTCCCTTGTCCTCTACCACCCATGTACTATGAAAAATTATTTCCGTCAAACTCACTTACCGTAGACCACCATACTCCATATCTCTCCCTCTCCCTCTCTCTATCTCTATCTATCACCTGCCACCATATTTTTTTGCACCATCTTGTTAATTCTACACGCTTCTAATCAATAGACTCGATACCAATAACTTTTTGAATTCTAGGATTTTTTAGGACAAATATTTGCGTGTTGACCTTTCGTGGGGAGGGTTTCGTTTTTAGCTTCTTTTTGGGCTTCTGCTTTTGAGGCTTTTCCGGTTTTCTATTTCTGACTTTGATATACTGACAGACTGCCTCCTTGTAGGGTTGTATCATGCTTTTCTCTTTGGAGTTTGGAGGATGCCTTGTTCACTTTTTTTATGCCTATTTATCTCTGTACAATTTTTATTTTCTATCCCAAAAAATAAAGAAGGAAGAAGAAATAGATTTGCAAACTTAGGTACAGGTGGCACTAACTGTAAAAAAATTATGAAGTTCACAGCTTTCCCTCAATAGTATATTCATGGACTCGTCTTGAGGTGGCCCCACCTCCCTTGAGCTTGGACCTTAACCCATTTAAAGGGACTTAACACGGTGATTAGTGTGCAGCATACTTGCTCTTTGACACCAATATCCTAATATTACACTAGAAGTTTCATATATTCCAATGATTTACGTAATTTACCCTTCTAATATACATTCGTTTCACAGGTTGCGCAATTTAAGCATCTCCTTGGAGCTAAACCAACACCACCGGGTGAACTAAAGGGCATTCCTGTTAAGGTTCATTCAGAAAGTTTGAAATTACCCAATCAGTTTGATTCAAGAACTGCTTGGCCTAAATGTAGCACCATAGGGGATATTCTCGGTCAGTTACTTTCCTTGTAGTTGTGAATTTAATGTATGATTCTTTCATCCAAAAGGCACTAATGCGTTTTCTTTCTCTTTGTCATCCACTGGAATGTTTTTAATATCAAAGATCAGGTGACCGCATATTTCATTTATCTGACAACCATAATACTACTTTCCATTAAATAAGCTGTCCAATTTATCAAATGATCTAATTAATAAATTATTGATCAGGGACATTGTGGCTCTTGTTGGGCTTTCGCTGCTGTGGAAGCACTATCTGACCGATTTTGCATCCATTTTGACAAGGTGACTTATAAATTTTATGGAAAAATGAAGTTGGCGTGTTCTCTTCTTGACTGTACCAATATATGTAATATAACATCCATATCTTTTGTTGCAGAATATATCTCTATCTGTTAATGACCTCTTAGCATGTTGTGGCTTCTTGTGTGGGGAGGGTTGTGACGGCGGTTATCCTATTGCTGCGTGGAGATACTTTAAGCGCTCGGGTGTTGTCACTGCAGAGGTAAAAACATGTCTTTTCATTTGATCTCGATTTTTCCTGCAGTTCAGAGTGCTTAAGATACAGAATTCAGTGTTCTCTCTCTATTTGGTTATAGTTACTTTTCACCAGTAATTTATTGAATTTGAGTTAAGATTATTGCTTTTGCTTTGACCGCTGTCGGCTTTGCATGTATAGCTGATATATATTCCTGGATACTGAATGATTTTCTCCTACAGTGTGACCCATACTTCGATCAAACTGGATGCTCACACCCCGGTTGTGAACCTGCATATCCCACGCCCAAGTGTAAGAGAAAGTGCACGGATGGCAACCTGCTTTGGAAGCAGTCAAAACACTATAGTGTCAGTGCCTATAAAGTCGATTCAGATCCCTCCAATATCATGGCTGAAATTTATAAAAATGGACCTGTTGAGGTCGCTTTCACCGTATACGAGGTAAAAACTATATTAGTGGAGTTTGACAGCGACTTCAATTTTCATTTACACTTTAACTGAGTGGGTCTTTGGTGGTTTGAGTTTTTTTTGTGCGTGCTTGGTTGTTGGGGGCGGGTGGTTCTTTGCCAATAATATGAAAATGATATAATTAAGAAATGACCGAACTATTCTACTTTGAAAGTGAATATTTGACATACTATTATTAAAACTCATAGATGTTCTTTTTTACTAACTATATAGGAGTTCTGTTTATACTTTAACAACAACAAGTTTACGGGTTATATTTATGTGAATAAATTATATAAGGACTGCCTTTAAAACTATTATTTCACACCATCTAGTAGCAATATGCCGCTGGGTAATTTAAGAGAAAAATCAAGGAGTTTGAATTTCATTGAAAGATTGTGTAATTATCATTTACAATGGTAAAACTGTTTAATTAATCATATTGTATGTCTGGATCTGCTAACACAATTTAAATTCCTTGATTTTCCCCTAAATTACCTAGTGGGTTATTGCTATTAGATGGTGTACCCAGTAGTTCCACTGGACCTTGCTTCCTTACTAAATAACTATATAACAGGGGTACTTAGTCATATTACACCCAAAATCATAACCACTGGGCTACATAGTTATTCAGTCTTGTCTTATGTTATGTTTGGGGTTCCATCTAATTTATTCTCGTTGGGTTCTTTAATTTGTTCACACAGGATTTCGCTCATTACAAGTCAGGAGTTTATAAGCACGTGACAGGCGACGTCATGGGAGGTCATGCTGTAAAGCTAATTGGATGGGGAACTACCGATGAGGGCGAGGACTATTGGGTAAGTAAAGATATGTTTCTGCGTCTTAGCTTCTGCTTTTCACTTCCAAATCCACACGTAATATGGTAACATCATTTTCTGCTACTGCGTGCAGCTTCTTGCAAATCAGTGGAATCGAAGCTGGGGTGATGTAAGTTTTTTTGCATCTTAAGTTTTCTCTTTTGGCTCGATTAAGTTAAATATAAAGCGGAACTTTATTGAATCCTCAAATATTTTGAATTATAGGACGGATACTTCAAAATCCGAAGAGGAACTAATGAGTGTGGCATTGAAGAGGATGTGGTTGCAGGACTACCTTCATCCAAAAATTTGATCAAAGAGTTTGCTAATGTAGACGATGCTTCTCTTGATTCCTCAGTTTGACAATATATTTGGGTATATAAAAGGTGCTCTCCCAAGTGTGGATTCCAGATAATAAAACATGAACATATCTTGTGTGGGAATCAGGGTTGAGCATTTATTTGTTTTAATTATTAACAAAGTTATACATGTTCTATGTAATCTACAAGTTATGACTCAACCTTTACCCAAGTTGTAACAATAATACCACGGTTTGCTGGTGGACACAACTCATATGGATGATATTATAGTTTGTGTACTAATTAATGATTGGGCACTCTTTGCCGCCTTCTAGTAAAAGTTATGTAATTATTAAAAAACTGTATTTAAGTGTCTTTTCCTTGGAAGAATGTTTAATGGAGGGAAACATATTAACGAGCTTATAATTCAATTAATAAATGTCATTACTCACGAATACATATGTGAACAGGTGGAGGTAGATGCTCCCCAAAAAGATGAGAGTAATATTAGATGTCTCAATTTTTTTTTGATAAAGAGTTAATATTCTGATTAATTTTTTGATAAAGAGGTGAGTGAATATCCTACCCTACTTTGTATTGTCTCATATGTCTTTAGATAATATGATATTAAATAAAACAAACGATATTTTATAACATAATCAATTATATAAAAAAAGTTAACTAATATAATAATATCAATAATATATTATTTGAAATCTGTACCATTATTCAAATTAATCTTTTAAAACCAAAGAGAGGACATATGAGGCTGAAGGAAGTAAAGTCACAGTCCATAAGAAAAAAATAAAAATTCAAAAAAGAGTATTTTAAAAAAGGGATTGATGTTAAGTTTGAATTGAGAGAATAAAATGGAGAAAAAATAAAATAAAAATAATATATTTGAGGATCATTTTAGAGTATAAATCATTCAAATGGAATGAAAATTTATTCCAACTCTTTGCTTTTTTATTCTATGTGAAGAATGTGGAATAAAATTCATTTCAATGTACTGAATATATGTAATAATTTTGCCACAACATTTACCACCAACAATCAAATATAAACTTAAAATGGTTTCATTCCGTACACCGTTTTCATTTCTTCAATCGAAACTCGGCATAAGGGTAATTAAATTCAAGATCCTATCATCAGAATTCAGAATTGCCGGAAAAAAAAAATAAAAGATCCTATCATCAGCATACATAAACGGAGGTGCTTAGGAAACAGATATATTATCAGCTTAGGCTACGGTACAGGCTTGATGTTACAAAAGAATGCAACAGCTTCTTCAATAAATGCAGCTCCAAAGAATAAAACCCAAAATTCTCTCTCATCTCAATTCTCAAACCCATCTCAAGTTTCAACCTCAAACTCCAAATCCAGCAAAGCTGATGAAAGAACTCGGGTTTCTGAACATCCAGCGCAGTTCGAATATCACGTGAGAAAGCAGTGTAAATCGGGTAAAATTACGCTCACTGATGCATTAACTTACTTTGATAAATCGGTCCAACTTCAACCATTACTACCTATACGGCTATACATACATTTAATCATGTATTACAGTCCATTACAAGGCTCGTTAGAATCGGATCACACACACGTACATGACAGTAAATAATCAACACACAGATTTACGTAGTTACCCAAAAGTCCACGGGAGCGGAAAGATGTTTTATTTATTATCCGCGTACATATGATTTTTTCAATAGAGAGTATATATAATCGTTACTTCTATTCCAACCATAAATCGTTACTTCTATTCCAACCATAAATCATATTATAGTTTGAATACCCATAATGCCTTTGTAACATCGTGCTACTGTAGGGGCCCACACCCCCAAACCTTCGGGTCAACTATGATGGGTCAGTGCCTCGCTCGGTACCGTTTGGTCGCTTCGCTTCACTCACTCCGCTCTGCACTTGGCTTTTTTTCAAGAACTTCTCGGTACCTCTCATACACTATATGAGCCACAAGTTCGAACAAGGCTAAAATGCTACATGGATGTGTTTTCATTGTATAGAAAGATGGGTTTTTTAGGAATTCAGCCTGATTTGTATACATTGAGCATTTTGATGAATTGTTGTTGTCATATGAGGAATGTGGATTCTGGGTTTGGGGTGTTTGGAGGAATCTTGAAGAGGGGTTTTAAGGTGGATTCAGTGACAGTACCGAAATTAGTGAAGGGTTTATGCGCTGAAGGTAAGGTTTTGGATGCAGTTAATGTGTTTGATAAATATCTGAAGAAGGTGTTCAAGGGAATGTGTTCACATATGGTATTCTAATTAATGGGCTTTGTAAGATTCACGGGGCTGGCTCGAGTTACATAGGAAGATGTTAAAGAGGGGTTGCGTGGCGAATGTGATCACATATAGCAACATTATTGATTCTTTTTGTAAAGATGGGTTGATAGATGAGGTATTTGCCCAGATGTGGTTACTTATAATTCTTTGATTAAAGGGTTGTGTAGTGCTGGTCGGTTGCAAGAAGCTGTTAGATGTTTTGATGAAATGGTTGGTTGAGGGATTGCTGCAGATGTAATTACATTCAGTTGTTTGATTCATGGTTTTTGTCAGTTGGACTTCTTGAAGGAGGCCAGTAGGATTTTCAATAAAATGGTTGGACAAAATATCTCACCGGATGTTGCAACTTTCACTATGCTGATAGATTGTCTTTGCAAGAAAGGAAGAGTGTATGAGATTGTTAGAACTGATGATTTAGTTAGGCAGACAACCTAATGAATATATATACTTATAACTCGCTCATTAATGGATTATGTTTGCTGTGTCGCTTGGATGACACGGCAAAACTATTCAAGTCAATGACAGATAGAGGTCTTAAACCCAATGCTACTAGCTACAATATGTTGATTAATGGGAATTCTAAGGTTTTGGCCATTGATGAAGCTATGAATCTCTATCTTGAAATGCATCACCAGGGTTCAAAGCCCTCAACTGTTCCTTACAACACGTTGCTACAGAAATTATTTGATGACATGCAACTTTGTGGTTTATGTCCAGATTTACGTTCAATGGGTGTATATAACTCTGTCAAGACTCAAGAGCATTGAGCTTACGTCAAATATTGAGATTTCAAGCAACTTAATTGATGGTATGTGCCGAGCTGGCAAACTGGATGATGCAAGGAAACAGTTCGATGAACTCTCAAAGAATGGTATGGTACCTGATGTTGTAACGTGTAGTATTATGATCAATGGCCTCTGCAAGAAAGGGATGCTTTCTGAGGCCAATGAATTTCTCTTGCAAATGGAAGAGAATGGTTGTTTACCAAACTCCATTACATCTAATATCATCATTCAGGGTTTTCTTCAAGAAAAGAAGTCCCATAAGGCAATGGAATTTTTGCAAAAGATGTGTAGCAGAAACTTGTCACCAAATGATGTAGAAACCGTTTTCCAAGCAAACATGAAATATTTCTGCGTTTATACACTCTACGAATGCAGAACTAAGTGAAAAACATACACCAAATACCTGAATAGTAGAAAATTCATGGTAGTGAATTTACCGCCTAATTGTTCATGCATTCAAGATTAAATAATTAGCTGCTTTAGCAGACGCATGCAACAAATAGATTATCGAGAAACTAACTTTGGTTAATTACTTACATAGTCCCTTAAATTGCCCAGATCGAGAAGGGGGATAACGGGTGGTAACAATGTTACCTAAATCGTGATTTAATATAGTACGCAAAACGTTATAAAGCATGATAGAGGTAGGATAAATACATGCATAGTACAGTAGGATAACTTTCTTAAAAGATATAGTTAAATCTGATTGAGTTAGTATCATAAAATGCACATTTTCAAAAAGACTACTCCATGCAAGTGCTTATTGGATGCCCACAAGGTACTCACCGCCAACATTAGATGACATTTTTAAAATTTTCTCAATCAGATTTTTAGTAGAACGTTCTAGATTAATTTATGTGATAATTATGTTTGTAAATATCCTTTGGAATAATATCGTACATGAAACCGCATGGTGCGGTTTGGTGCGGTTTCACAAATTCAAAATCGAAACCGCTTAGGTGCGGTTTCACAAATCCAAAATCGTACATGAAACCGCATGGTGCGGTTTGGTGCGGTTTTAAAATGTGCGGTGCGGTTTCGGTTACAAAACCAATTGAGGCAACAAAATTTTATACAATTTAAATTAACAATGAAAAATAAATTCATCAATCTTTTAAAGTCTTTCTAGTATTCCTTATTTGAAATTAAATCAACCATTTCCTTGGTATGGGCTTGGACAAATGGACAAACCAATTCTGAATGTATAGTCCACCACCCAATTCCTTGGTATAGTTCAATTCTTTTATTAATCTACCACCTTGAGTTTACTAACTTATAAATTCTGTCCCATTGAGTTTACCTATAAAAAAAAGTGAACATAGACCGCCCTTATATTCCATTTGCCCCTGCATACATACATACACACACATGGTGCGGTTTCGGTTTTATGCGTGCGGTTTTGACCAGTAACCAAAATCGAACCATAAATTTGGTTTTTAACCCATCTAAAACCGCAACATACGCCGGAACCGTTAATACGGTTTTAATTGGTGCGGTTTGTGCGGTTTTTGGTGCGATTTCGGAGGCGATTTGATTACTTGCTCAGCCCTAAGATAAATACATGCATAGGACAGTAGGATAACTTTCTTAAAAGATATAGTTAAATCTGGTTGAGTTAGTATCATAAAATGCACATTTTCAAAAAGGCTACTCCATGCAAGTGCTTATTGGATGCCCACAAGGTACTCACCGCCAACATTAGATGACATTTTTAAAATTTTCTCAAACAGATTTTTAGTAGAACGTTCTAGATTAATTTATGTGATAATTATGTTTGTAAATATCCTTTGGAATAATATTTTAGATAGTAAACAGTAGAACGTTCTAGATTAATTTATGTGATAATTATGTTTGTAAATATTCTTTGAAATAATATTTTAGATAGTCAAATCTCGGACCTCTAGTAGAACTGATCTTAGTCTTATGTTGTAAGGCCTAATGCCTATATAGAGATGTTCTTCATTTGCAAAATATAAAACAGAATTATAATCATTTTTGTAAAGTTAAAAATTTTAGATCCCTAAATTATACATATTTTGAAACGTTCATACCAAAATACATTTTCTATTAGAATTTTTAATAGTGTTGTAGATTTACTTGCGACATAATTATATGTATTCGAGTAAACTTTATATCTCAAAATCTGTGTGTCAAAACCCAAAAATTTGGTATCACTTAAATAGCAATGTGTAGGATGAGAAACTAAGAAATACTACAATCAAATTTAATCAAGAAGAGAGATTCAAGAACAGCATCTACCCATTTCCAGGGCACTAAGTTGAATCTCAGGATGTTTATTTAAGTGGATCTTCATCAGTAAAAGATAAAAATAATTAATCTGCTCTGTAGCCAAGAGTAAAGACAGGGATATTCATCCAGTTATAGATAAGATCAGGGACATTCATCTAGTTACTACCATTGGTACTGACCTTAGCCTAGTGACAATTGTCCGAGTAGGAAACAGTAGAGGTCAAAATCTCTATTTCGAAACCCAAAATTTGATAACATTTAACCAGCAGTCAAAAATCGTATATATAGTTGGTTGAGATTTTCAACTTCAAGCATAAAAATAAAAAGGTTTCCTACTAACCAGTTCAAGTTCCCTGTGGAACCTAGCAATTTGTATTACTTCTGGATTGAGATTCTAAGAAATAAAATAGAACAAAAGTCTAAATTCCTATTTAATTTCTACATATTTCATGTATTCATATGTGTCGGTTATTTTTTATCGACATAAATTTGTTATATGTATCACACGAATCAATTGGTAATGATTGTAGATAATAATAATTGGAAAACGGTTGCTAATGTTTACACCGTTTTTTTTATTATTATTTTTTAAGAGCGATATGTAATAAGTGGGAGTCACCAATAATTCCTACTAATCTCATGTATTAATAAGTTTTAATTTCAAGTAAATTTATGACAATATATAAATTTAACTAACGTTCAAATTAAGAGCCAATCAGATCATATAACATTGCAACCCTAACGATTAAAACATAGAGAGGACAATGAGTCTTAAGGAAGTGAAGTCACAGTACATATAAAAAAAACTGAGAGTTTTCTTAATTTTTATTCTAAAAGGTTATTTTTTATTTTAAAAGGGGTATTTTTATTTTTAAAAAGGGACTGAAGATTATCTATATCTATATAGAGTGGTTACTGATTGTTTCTCCTTACAAATTAGAGTAGTCTGATAGTCTCTAATATTTTTAAACTCTTTCTATCAATAAAAAGTAAATTTAATAAATATATGCATTTTTTTTAGACTCTAATATTTTTAAATTTCTACCATCAATATTAAAAGATAATAATAAAGCAAAGGTAGTTACTAAGAGTTTCTCCTCACAAATTAGAGCACTCTTCTCCAATATTTTTAAACTTCTTCGACCAATAAAAAGAAAATCTAATAAATATATGCATTTTATTTAGACTCCAATATTTTAAAATTTCTACCATCAATTATAAATTAAAGACAATAATAAAGTATACCTAAATATAATAAGCT
Source organism: Aralia elata (assembly GCA_034770075.1). Lineage (NCBI taxonomy): Eukaryota > Viridiplantae > Streptophyta > Magnoliopsida > Apiales > Araliaceae > Aralia > Aralia elata. The sequence goes on from CM068385.1 coordinate 42,216,951, forward strand.
TTTTATTTTCCATCTTATGTAGAGTTCAAAATTATTAGAAAGTCGAATAAAAGTGTCCAAAATAAATATAGTTATCCAAGCTTTTAGATTTTACCCTTTGTTTTTCGTGTCTTTTTGTTTCCTCATCTCTAAAACAGTTTTTTTTCTTTTCCTTCTGTTTCTCCATCTCATGAGCAAATAATGTGAAATCAAATCAGGCAGTGAGAGGAGTTTTGGAGATATTGTTTATGAAGAAGATGATACTTTTGGCTCAAAGAAGCTTTTAATTGAGGCTTTCCTGATTGAAAATTAAATATCAAATTTTTATCTTTCACTCTCACAAGGGTTGATGAGAATCTTTATTTGAAATTTGTTTTTATCGACAAGTTTTCTAGTTTTAGAGTTTAGAATCAATTAGACTGGATCTTTATTGCTGGATTAAGACCCGGGGTGATGGAATTTTTATTTATCTTTTGATAACAGTTATACTCCAATAACATGATAATTCCCTAAGATAATCTGTTTTTCAATCATCTTTTTTTTTCCAGGCTAGTGGAATTAAAAATATAAGACATAGAGGTATTGCCTAAATTTATTATTTTGTGTATTTATATATATCCACTATGGCATGTTTTAAATAACTCATTTACTGTATTCAATGTAAAATCAAATTTGTATTAAATTTTTGTTTTGGGTGTTGTAGGTTATTCTTTATAGGAAAATTTTAGTTTATGTGGACATATAAGGGTATTGGACATATATGGGTGTTGTAGGTTATTCTTTATAGGAAAATTTTAGTTTATGTGGACATATAAGGGTATTGGACATATATGGGTGTTGTAGGTTATTCTTTATAGGTGATTGTGGCAATAGAAATTAATTTAATTTAATATTGTTAAACTTGATTGTTCTAAAATACGCTTTGGCAATTGAATAGTGAAACTTGATGATTTCAATTACAACATTAAAGTCAAGTAAAATTAATTATATACAATGAAAATAGCAAAGATGACGACGAATTATAATTAATTAATAGAAAATATATCATAAAAATATGATCTAGAAGCTGAATATGGACTAAAGGTGATCCTAATTCCTATGTTACGTGGTAACCACCTATTGAGTGTTTTTAGCAAACTTTTTCTTATCTATTTTTTTATTTCATTTGTTCTACAAAATGAGTCATAATTATCAAACTTTTTATCTATAAAATATAAACATAAATCATAGACTTACCTTATTGTAAGTATTTTATTAGTTATATTTATTAATAATGTGGTAAACGCTTAGTTTAATTAGCTTAGTTTATGTTTTTATTTGTCTTTTTGTTTGTCCCTTTTTAATTGGGAAGTTCAAATAAATTATTGACAACTGTTACTTTGAGATTTTTTTTTATATAGGCTTGTATCCTTATTTATCAATTTATATATCTAACTTCTTGGTTTCAGTTTATTAAATGTTTATTATGCTCACGTTCCATTTAATTGACATTTTGCCTGTATAAATAATAAATGATTTTGTTTTTTTATAGGTTTGTATCCTTATTTATCAATTTACATATCTAACTTCTTGGTTTCAGTTTTTTAAATTTTATTATGTTCACCTTCCATTTAATTGACATTTTGCTTGAGTAAATAATAAATTAAAATCCACAATTAAATTTTTTTTAGAAGTAATTTCTCAAAATTTAAACACCTTCCAAAACTCTAAAAGACATTGATTATAATCAATGATTTCATAAATAAGATACTAAAAAAAAGTTTGGAAATATGAAACTTTATAAAACATGAGCGCATGAAATTGCATATTACATTATAGTTGGTTATTATAAGTAACGTTATAACAGCATAGAGATAAGGGACTAATTAGCAAATCTGACCCTCCAATTTGTTATGTTTTTGTTAAAGTGTTTCTTATATTTTTTTTTGGCAGAGCCGTTCCTTCAATATGCATTAGTTGTGCAAAAGTGTTCCTTTTTTATTTTTGGCCAATTTCCGTTAGTCAAACTGTTAGTCAAATGTTAAATATAAATATGTATATTATCATTTTCATTTAATTTGATCTAATTAATTAAATTATGAACTTGTACGATAAATAACATAAATGTTAAAAAATAACAAATATTTATTTTATCAAGAAAATAAATTCATACACTTTTTGTTAATTAAATTTCTCAAATATTAAAATTTTCGTAATATACATTCAAATATAATTTTTTCTAATTTAAAAGTTTAATACCCATAAAAAGTGCAAATTAGCACAAAATATTATATTATATTTTTTTCTAAATATTAAAATTTATGTTAAACAAACTTAGAAAAGACTTGCTACGGAACGAATCTTATAATTTATATAATATAAAAAAGTATAAAAAATTATATAATATAAAAAAGTATTAAAAAACTTGTGACAGACAAATATTTGTGTTTTTGTTTCTTAATTTGTTTTAGAAAAAAGGTTTTGATCAAATGGCGTTTGCCACTTCTCCCTTCCAGACATCAATTCCTCTTCCTGCTGCCTCAAGTAAGTACTATTGCTTTTATTTTTTCGTTTGTTGTTTAGCTTTGTTTATATTATATAATTTTTAATACTTTTTTATATTATATAAATTATAAGATTTGTTCCGTAACAAGTTTTTTTCTAAGTTTGTTTAACGTAAATTTTAATATTTATAAAAAAATATAATATAATATTTTTGTGTTAATTTGTACTTTTTATGGGTATTAAACTTTTAAATTAGAAAAACTTATGTTTGAATGTATATTACGGAAATTTTAATATTTGAGTAATTTAATTAACAAAAAGTGTATGAATTTATTTTCTTGATAAAATAAATATTTATTATTTTTTAACATTTATGTTATTTATCGTACAAGTTCATAATTTAATTAATTAGATCAAGTTAAATGAAAATGATAATATACATATTTATATTTAACATTTGACTAACGGAAATTGACCAAAAATAGAAAAGGAACACTTTTACACGACTAATACATATTGGAGGAACAATTGTGCCAAAAAAACAATATAAGAAACACTTTAGCAAAAACATGACAAATTGGAGGGTCAAATTTGCTAATTAGTCGGAAGTATAGCTTGGTTACTATTGAAGAAGTATTGGAATTTTATTTACCCACCTTACATGTATTTTAAGATTAATGTTATGTTTGGATTGTATGAATGAAATTGGAAAAGGAATGACCTATATATACAGTATATGGAATGAAAAAATTGTGTTTAGTTGTTCTATTTGAATAGAACGACTATTTTCATTATTGTCAAATTTGTGAATTTTATTATTTGAAGTAGGATATGGACTGGAATGCAATGAATCATTCCGAATACAAAGAATAATTCTTTTTTATATTCTATTTGTTCATCGATTCTATTCCTTAAATCCAAATGTAGTATAAATATATTGCATATGTCGGTTCAATTTACTTGGTTAATTACGACAGAAATTCATTACATTATATATCTGAATTTAATTGGTCATATTAATTACCTTTATCTTGATGATGCATCATCTTTATAATTAATCTTTTAGTCATATTAGAATGCAGAAAAAGTCACCGGTATATGATATGTTATTTGTAAAATTTTGAGTAAAGAGTTTATGAATGACATCTGATTCACTGTTAAATATAACATTAATTCGTTAATTACTTCACAAATGATTTCATTTTATTAAAGCAATTGTATTAGCTTTTCTTACTTTTGAACAACAACAATAGTTAATTAGATACTTAAAGTAATATTTCTTTTCAACAATTACATAATGTAGAAATATTTCATAAACAATTTATAAAGGTTATTGTTCTTCCCTTCAAACAACATTATTAATTAATTAGATATGTTAAGAAAAATAATTTAATCTCCTTTGTAGTCAACGTAGAATAAACAAATTGTTGTGATAGTTTAAATTCTGTCGCTAGTTCCCTAATTATCTTAATTTTAATGAATAAGTTTAAATAAAAAATAAAACATATTCTCTCTGTCTTTAAAAACATGACTAAAGTTACAAATTTTGTCTCCAAAAAAATAAGATAAAGTACATAAAGTGAAGAGTAAATATATTCTTTAGTGGGATTCATTAGTATAAAAAGCTAAAAATATTTATCACTTTATATAATCTTGTGGACTATTAAAAATAAATTTAAAACTTTCTTATTCTATTTCAATTATTTTTACTCTTTAATGTGTGTAAATTATTCTTTGCTCATGAGGAGGAGGGGGAATATATTCCCTCCGTCCCAAATTAATTGCATTTCTAGGACATTTTAAAGTCAAATTGACTATTTTTAAAACTAATCTTTTTACTATTTTTGCTAATATATAGGTGACGATATTATAACCAAAAGAAAGTATATACAATTTATTACTAATTTCAATTTTTATAATTTTAGAAATATATTTATATATGCTTAATTATTAATTTTAAAAATAGTCAATTTGACTTTAAAAAGTCCTAGAAAAGCAATTAATTTGGGACGGAGGGAGTAATTAATAATGTCGATGTGACGCCCCCAAAATAGGATCACACAACCCATTTTGAGTCGCCAATAACATTCTACAAAAATACAAATAAAAATACGAATTTTTTCATTTACAGCTAATATTTGTCGTGCAAAATACGACAACACAAAACAAATACATCTTAAATTCTCAATACATTTATTGCCACACTAATAGTAATGTATTGAGATACTCCTATTGTCTCGGACCATCACTCCATTCCCCGGCTAGTCCCCGCTACACTCTATTTTCCTGAAGAGAACAAAGGAAAAGGGTGAGCACAAATAGCCCAGTAGAAAATATCACGACTAAGATAATGAAGAATAAAATTATCTTTAGCCTTCAATCGAAATAAATCAGAGATTTAAAGATATTATTCAATAACAACAACTGCAGCGGAACGAACAATCCATTAGAAGAGTCAAGTAGATTATAATATCTACCATCTTCTATAAGTTAAAGGATCACCACCAATATTATATCCCTGTAACACCAATCAACAATTTCAACAACCTCTCTTTGCACTACGTGCCAAAGATATTTATTTGTAACACCAATCAATCAATTTCAACAGCCTCTCTTTGCACTACGTGCCAAAGATATTTATTTGTAACACCAATCAACAATTTCAACAGCCTCTCTTTGCACTACGTGCCAAAGATATTTATTTGTAACATCACCGGTCATGATCACGCCAAACGCCAGTTCATCTTTGCACTACGGGCCAAAGAGAACTTTCACCATACGCCTTTGTTTGTAACACCAAAAGTCATGATAATACCAATACACAGTTTGGTCAAAATCATGTCACGCCAGTTCATCTTTGCACTACGGGCCAAAGAGAACTATCACCACAATTTAAGTATGAGGATGAGGATGATGACAATGATACAGTGAGATTAAGGATAAGAAAAACTTATAATTTAATCAGTATCAAAGATTGACCAAATTGCCAACACGATGACCAAATTGTGGAGTCAAATTCAAGAATGATATTCAAGAAATAAGTTCAGAATTCAACTATAACGTATAAAACGAAATAGAAAGATTCAGGTGAAAAGATATTAGATGAAGCACAAACTATTAAGCTACTAATTTTCAGGGATTTTCACCATTTAAAAATAAGGTTTTGGAAACAAACAAAGATTTCTTATCTTAAATGGAGAAATGTGAAAGAAAAAGATATCCCGTAAAGAGTACAAAAGAAATGATACGTTATACGAGTATAACAGAATATATGAAAACTGCAAATGGATTTTCACCCGTCATGCGATAATTCGCGTAGACAGATTATTTCCACAACAGATTAATAAGTAATGATTACGATGGGTTATTCACCAGGTATGCGTCAATCCGCACGAACAGGTTATACCCACAGATTAATAAGGAATGAATACAGAAGGGTATTCACCAGGTACGACACTCGTACTTACAGGTTATTCCCATAGAATAATAAGTAATGAATACAAAAGGATATTCACCAGGCATGCGTCATACCGCACGACCAGGTTATCCCCACAAATTAATACAGAATGAATAACAACCTTTATGAGTATAATATCACTTACGAACATGAAAGCAAATGATGTTATATATGAGTATGAAAGAAATGATATTCCCTACCTTCGTTAACTGGATGTTACTTTCTATGAAGTTTACTAACTTCGGATAATACTAGTATTCTCACAAATACTCACAATAGCCTAGCACACTAAGAGAACTTCAGAAATTTAGAGAGAGAGAGGAAGTATAAGCAATGAAGGTGTGAAAATTTCTTAAGCAAACTCTCTCTATTTATAGGAAAATCAAGGTGAGGGCATTTTGGTCTTTTCCCCATATTCTTTTAATATCATCCATCCATTTTTTCTTCCATTGATATCATCCATCCATTTTTTCTTCCATTAATATCATCCATCCATTTTTTCTTCCATTAATATCATCCATCCATTTTTTTCTTCCATTAATATCATCCATCCATTTTTCTTCCATTAATATCATCCATCCATTTATTCAAAAATAAATCCATTATCAAAAGATAATTCCATTATCAAAAGATAAAACCATAAAAAATAACTCCATTATCACAATAAATCCATTTTTCTGTATTATTGTGTTAAATGTATTAATATCACAGATAGCATATACTCGCAATACTGACAACCAGATTATTCCCAGGAAAGAGTTTCTAGACATTGTCAATAATGCTAAAATATCCTATCAAATAATATGAGTTACTGTGTCGTGACAAATAATAAAAATATTATGCAGATGCTACTGTAACAATTATTGAATCAAGATATTGTGCAATTGTTACTTTATCAATTATTGAATCAATAATATAAAACACTGTGGAACACCGTGTGCTACTGTGGAATACCGTGTGCTACTGTGAAATAACGCGTTTTACTGTTCTTTTTATTACCGGGTATTTCAACAGTTGTCGGTTAAAGTTTTACCGCCAATTTCTATCACTTTCTATATCCGACAGTTAACCCGTTGTGGGGCCCACTATCGTTGACAATATTACCACTTCGGCGCCGTCGTACGGTACCGAATATAATATTTCCCGACAGAAAGAATATTCCCCGACAAAAGGAATATTCCCCGACATACTATTTATCAGATAATTTGCATATTACACCCTTAACTATCATTTATAACAATTAAGCACTTCACTATTTAGAAAAAAAATAATTATAAAGAAAATAATAAATTTTTATTTCATAAATTCGGGGTCTTACAGTCGATATCATTATATTTCATGAATAAGTTTTTAAGATAAAAAATTATATAATAAAATAACAACTAGTGCCGGGTATTAAACTAGTTAAATTAAAAATATTATCATCAGAATTCATAAATACCGGGAAAAAATGGAAAGTAAAGGTTACATAAACAGACGTGCCTAGGAAACAAATATACTACTTGTCAGCTTAAGCCACAGCCCTGATGTTACAAAAGAATGGAACAGCTTTTTCAAGAAATGCAGCTCAAAAGAGTAAAACCCAAAATTCTCTCTCATCTTTATTCTCAAACCCATCTCAAGTTTCAACGTCAAACTCCAAATCCAGCAAAGTTGATGAAAGAACTCGGGTTTCTGAACATCCGACGAATTTCGAATATCACGTGAGAAAGCAGTGTAAATCAGGTAAAATTACGCTCACTGATGCATTAACTTACTTTGATAAATTGGTCCAACTTCAACCATTACCGCCTATACATACATTTAATCATGCAATACAGTCCATTACAAAACTTGGATGCTACATGGATGTGTTTTCATTGTATAGAAAGATGGGTTTTTTAGGAATTCAACCTGATTTGTTTACATTGAGCATTTTGATGAATTGTTGTTGTCACATGAGGAATGTGGATTCGGGGTTTGGGGTGTTCGGAGGAATCTTGAAGAGGGGTTTTAAGGTGGATTCAGTGACAATACAAAATTTAGTGAAGGGTTTATGTGTTGAAGGTAAGGTTTTGAATGCAGTTAATGTGTTTGATAAAATGACTGAAGAAGGTGTTCAAGGGAATGTATTCACATATGGCGTTCTAATTAATGGGCTTTGTAAGATTCGCAAGACGGGGGTTGCCCTTGAGTTACATAGGAAGATGTTAAAGAGGGGTTGCGAGGCGAATGTGATCACGTATGGCAACATTATTGATTCTTTTTGTAAAGATGGGCTGTTAGATGAGGCATTTGGTATCTTCTCGGAGATGACAGGTGCAGGTATTTGTCCAGATGTGGTTGTTTATAGTTCTTTGATTAAAGGGTTGTGTAGTGCTGGTCGGTTGCAAGAGGCTGTTAGATGTTTTGATGAAATGGTTGGTCGAGGGATTGCTCCAGATGTAGTTATATTCAATTGTTTGATTCATGGATTTTGTCAGTTGGACTTCTTGAAGGAGGCCACTAAGATTTTCAATAAAATGATTGGACAAAAAATTTCACCGGATGTTGCAACTTTCACTATCCTGATAGATTGTCTTTGCAAGAAAGGAAGAGTGGATGATGCTCTGAGATTATTAGAATTGATGATTCAGATAGGCAAACAACCTAATGAATATACTTATAACTCGCTCATTAATGGATTATGTCTGCTGTGTCGCTTGGATGACGCGGCAAAACTATTCAACTCAATGGCAGATAGAGATCTTAAACCCAATGCTACTAGCTACAATATGTTGATTAATGGGAATTCTAAGGTTTTGGCCATTGATAATGCTATGAGTCTCTTTCGTGAAATGCATCACCAGGGTTTGAAGCCCACAACTGTTACTTACAACACACTGATACGAGCACTCTGCCGGGCAGGGAAAGTTAGAACTGCACAAAAATTATTTGATGACATGCAACTTTGTGGTTTATGTCCAGATTTACGTTCGTATGCTGTTCTATTGGATGGACTATGTAAAAACAGACACATTGAAAAGGCAATGGATGTATATAAGTCTGTCAAGAGCATTGAGCTTACATCAAATATTGAGATTTCAAGCATATTAATTGATGGTATGTGCCGGACTGGCAAACTGGACGATGCAAGGAAACAGTTTAATGAACTCTCAAAGAACGGTATGGTGCCTGATGTTGTAACGTATAATATTATGATCGATGGCCTCTGCAAGAAAGGTATGCTTTCTGAGGCCAATGAATTTCTCTTGCAAATGGAAGAAAATGGTTGTTTACCAAACTCCATTACATTTAATATCATCATTCAGGGTTTTCTTCAAGAAAATTAGGCCCACAAGGCAATGGAACTTCTGCATAAGATGCGTGGCAGAAACTTCTCACCTAATGACGCAGTCACTTCATTGTTAATAGATCTTGTCGCAGTGGATGAACAATGTCGAGTAGCCCTTAACTCACTTCCTGATGCTGGACAGAAGGATTTGGAGCGTGTTGCTGTTAAAAGGGCAAAAGAAGCCCTTCTGTAACCTTTTTCATCTAGGGGGATAATTACTACCAAAAAAATATAGCAGATTAGTTTGATTGTGTCTTTAATATTGTTGTAATTGTATACTCTTTTATGAAACATGGGTTGCATTGGTTGTTGTAAACAATAATTCACATGTATGTATGCAAAATCCTGTTGGTCTTACAACCGAAATCCGTTTCCCGTGCCGTATTTTTTTTCTCTATTAGTTCCCTTACCTGTGTAATTGATCCTCACATCATTTCGCCTAGGTTCAGCACCTCAAGAGTTCACAAGGCGGTTTATAGTTTATACAAACATTTGCTCCATTAAGAACTTAACAAGCAATCACACAACAAGAAATCTACTCCCTGTACTGATGATTTCTCTAAACCATAACATGCATTTCTAACAGATCAAACATGTACCAGAATTCTCAAAAGATGGTCAAATATGTATTTAAGATGCATTAGCACAAGTAAAACACGAAGCAATTACAGAATGATATGAATTTGCAGCACTATGTCTATAAAATGTATATCAGTGGTTGGTTATAGTTGCATGAAACACGAAACAGCAAAAAACAAAATTACATATGACAAGTTCCAATAAGATCTGCTGCCACTGGACCATTACATGATCAAGTAATATGACTACTTGGCCAATATTGGCCAATATTGGGATATACTGTCTACTCAAAACTAAAACGACTACTTAGCTACAACACCAGAACTCTTTGATACTAGTCTTTTTATTAACAGCTGATTTTTAGGTTGTTGCTGCTGCAGCATTTGTCTGTGTCGTCTCTCGGTGCACAATCCTTCGAAGCTGAATTTTAATCTGCAGAGGAAAGAAAGAGGGATGAGTAGAATGATAAATGGGGTCAGATGCTAACTAAAACTTTTGACACCGAGTAATCCAACTTAGCCCTATCACGACTACGGTCTGCTGGATTGTCATTGGAGTAAGCTTTATATGTCAAAATCTCTGTCAAAACCCAAAAATTTGGTATCACTTAACTAGCAGTCAAAAGTAGAGATTTTCAATCATATTATTATCAAACAAACACTTCAATTTACCTATCTTAGCAGCGAATCTTGTTCTGTGTAAAATCTCAGCAATTCTAATCGCGGTTATTGCTGCAAGAATGATGTTTGCTTGAATGGGAAACCATAAGAAATACTACAACCTACTAAAATGCAGTAAGTTATAATCAAATTCACTTTATGAACCCCAACCAATCATGAAAAGATATTCAAGAACAGCATTTACCCATTTCTAGGGCACAAAGTTGAATCTCAGTATGATTATTCAAGTGCATCTGCATCAACAAAAGGTAAAAATAATTAATCTGTTCCCATTTCATGTCACCAAAAAATCCATACAAGAACATAAATAATCTTCATCCGAGCAAGGATCCAAAAAAACAACCCAATATCATAAATTAAGGAATTGTGGCCTTTAAACAAAATTGAAGGGAAAGAAAACTGATTCCGAAATGGAAAATGAAGCAAGACACCTTGGCCTCATCTAGGTTGTCTATGAAGTACAGGGACATTCATCTGGTTGTACACAGGAACAGGGACAAGAGGGGCATATAAGTTGTAACCAGGGACAGGAAGGGCATATAAGTTGTAGCCAGGGACAAGAAGGGCATATAAGTCGTAGACAGGGGCAGGAGGGGCATATAAGTAGCGGACAGGGGCAGGAGGGGAATATAAGTTGCAGACAGGGGCAGGAACAGGGACATTAGTCTTCCATATCAAAATTTCAATCTAAAGAAAGAAAGATGAGCAATATGAAATTGGGAATATCAAATTGAGAAACTGAGCAAATACTGACCTAAGCCCAGTGAAAATTTTCTGGGCTGGAATCAATATCCCCGGAATAACTTTTTTGAGCGATTTAGCTGTCCACCCATTGTGCAGCTGCATCCATTAGGTAAATGTGTCGTCTTGCATTGTAAGTTGCAATTTGTACTAGTATTTGTTAATTTGCCAATGAGAAGATGAAGAAAGGAACTAGCTTTGTTCCTTTAAATTTTGCCATGGGAAGGTTCTTATGCAAACATGACCACATAATATAAACCAAACAAATTATATTCATACTCACCTTCCTTTTCTATTTCAACAATTGATCAATACATATTTGAAGAAGAGGTATTGGATGACAATGTGCCATGCACTTGTAGGGGAAGAAAACAACTTTTATACAAATCACAATGAATTGTGAATTTACAAACATAAATACTTGCTAAATTCCGATTTAGACTAATTTACGCCAAATCATTCAACAAACCATAGATAGAAAGATAGATACAAAATGCATACAAAAGCAGAAAGGAGGATTCTGATTTGGTAAATGAGCATTTAATCAATTCAACCAAAGCGAATGCAATTCTAATTACATTTTGCCAACACAATAATATGGTAGAAGTATCTTGTTGCAATTCTAATCAAGGGGAAAATTTAACACGAAAAAATTGAAACTTTATGTCAAATTCCCTTTAGGTGCATTTTCTCAACAACAAACGAAATGGGTAAATACTATTTACTTGCATTTCCTTAACAGCAAAAGAAAAATGTGAAGAATCAATACAACAACTCACCATCACTGGTCAGTGCCGGAACTGGAGGAACAGCCTGACCCTGAACCGCCGGCAAATAGATGGCGAAAACGAGAGCAAATGTGGCAATAACACCAAATGAAAACTTGTCAGAAATCTCCATTCTCTTTCTGAAATCAGCTTTAATTTTCACAAATTAGCTTTAATTTCTCTCTCTGCGACGACTCAGAAAATTAAGCTCAAGAGAGCCGCGCAGAGAGAAAAAAAAGATAGAAATACAAGTTTTAGAGAGAGAAAGCGCAATGCTCTACTTTTCTTGGGATTCTTCAAGTTTGAGTTTGAGTTTGTGAGAGGGGGAGGAAGAAAAGGATTGAGGAAAGAGAGAACCGGGAAAGACGGTGACCGGTTAAGGGGAAATGTGGGGTCCACCTCGCGTGTCTCGGCGCCTCCCACCTCAGTCACTATTCACCACCACCCATGTGACTTTCCGGCCCAGTATGTTCCCCCAAGTTAGCTAAAATGATCTCGTACTTTAGTAGGGAGGGAGTATGCTACATGGGAATGGTTAAAAGAAGATTACATCGAAATAAACACGAAAAATTTGAACAATAAAGTTAATATTTTGCTTCCATGGATTTTCCTTATTTTCTATGGAGGCAAAAAGGAATTTCCTTGTGTAATACTCTTTTATGAGATACTAGCATAGGAGCCCGTGCTTGTTTATATGTTACATGTTTATCCAAGTTTTTATTATCCCGTTAACTGGATTTTTAGTTCAAAGTAATTGAATAATTTGAGTTTAATATTATAATCATAATTTTTTTTTATTATTTATTTATATATTTTATATATGTATGAAATCGTATTAGATATCAAATTCTCTAGTACATATATTAACGAAATTCGCGTAAAGAGATTAATCAGACTTGTGATATAAATAATGATAAACACAATTAAATTGAGTATTAAATTAATTTGTGCAGAAAATTATAACAACTCATGACTAAATGTGATTTGATTAGATGCAATTATAAAACTCGAAAAATGAACGAACATGGATGTCTTACCAATGCAAATTTTTTTGCACCCATCATTGGTAATTAAAAGTTTAAATAATTAATACAACATATAATTAGACATAACATTCACCACTACCAACTCAACTCGGTTGGATAATATGAAGCACTACTAAGTTATCTTGGTTGGTCCTTCAATTAATTGAAAAATAAACTCAAGTCAGCCTCTTAAATATAAGTAAATATAAGTATTGATGGGGAACGTTTGTTATTGGAAACAATAATTCAACCTGTATGTATATATATATATGTATAGTCTTAATTAGTCTAGTAGTTCCCTTACCTGGGAAATTGATCCTCAGATCTGAAATTCTCACTTTTCACCTAGGCAGTCTTTACAAACATTTGCTCCGTAAAAGAACTAAACAAACAATCACAAAAAGAAATCTCCATAAAAGAACTTAACAAGCAATCTCAATGGAAGGATCCACCAGCAATAGAATCGCAACATTGGAGCTTAACATGGCATACAAAAACATCACCAGCAAAAACAAATTGCCATAAAAGTATCAAGTTCTTTGATCATAAGGATCATTAGTTGTATGAAACACCAAACAGCAAAGCAGAAAGTTACATATGAGAAAGTTCCAATTAGATCTGCATTACATGGAAGAGAATGGTTGTTTACCAAACTCCATGACATTTAATATCATCATTCAGGGATTTTTTTCAGGAAAATAAGGCCCCATAAGGCAATGGAACTTTTGAAAAAGATGCGTAGCAGAAACATCTCACCTACTGACGCAGTCATTAAGCAATTAAGCAATTGGCAACTATTCTTGTGAATCAATTCGTTGTTTTCAAATAAACTATGCATTTCAATTTAGTGCATAAATCATAATTACACGGATTTGAAGTGAAGAGCGAGAGAATTAGCTGTCTTGCAGATTATTATAAAAGAAGCCACTCTTATTAATAAGTAGTAGTACATGAATTAATTACATGCCAAAGATGGAGGGTATGAACTCCATGTTATTTTATTGGGGCTGCCTTCTAATGCAAGAAAAAGAAATTAAATACAAAGCAATAACTATGTACATATATACTTGGGAGTATATTTTTAATCAACCAATAGTAGGGATCCTAACAATAGTATCATAAGTGTCGACCCAAACACGAACCTAGTGCAGAGAGTCAGCAGTAACAATGGTTCCTTCCAACACAATCTGAGCAGTAACAATGGTTCTCTTTCTCTATCTTCGGCACCGCATCCTTCCCCTTTGTCCCAAGGAGTTCGGGCCATGAACTCTTACCTATACATTTATTACCATATATGTTTATGTAATCAAGTAGATGTTTACTTGATATTAATATGCCTTGATGTCTATAGGTACTTCCTTTCTTCTTTTTTTTAAACCATACCCTTTTTAGGGTTTCTCTTATTTTAAGGATTGGAGTTATTTAATCAACTCTGTTTGCCATATGGATGAAGATGATTTCATATTTTAAGAGCACATTATCAGTGTTTGCATATGATGCAAATTTAGAATGCTTTTAAATAAAAATAAAACTTGGAGCGAAAACGATTTTAAAGTTAAATGGCAAAAAAGGGTATTACCCCACTATGGTTGTCACATTTTCAGCATTAAGTCACTAAACTCTAAAAATATGCAATCAACCAACTGAACTAATTAAAATTTTAAAATTGAACCATTTCGTTAAAAAAATTGGATGTCCGTCAAATTGGTGTTTGTAATTTCATAGTTGGCAATAAAAAAGAGTTAAAACCAAAAACAAAATAAGGTGAAAAATCCATGTGGATTCTAATTAGATATTAATTCCTAAAAATATAAATTCCAAAAATTAATATATTCATCATCTGATCTAACCCAGATTTACTCAAGTACCAAGCAACCACGGAATTAACTTCCGTCCGAATCCACCACACTACCAGTCCGATCGAGCAGCTCCAGCCCAAGCACTCGCGACTGCTTCCATCGCACAACCAACACCCTTAAATTGATAGCAAACAAGTGCAAATTTGTGATATTCAAATATGAAATTGAAAACTTTAGAAAATTGCTCCCAATCCCCAATCTACAACCCGTTGCGAACCACTGTATAGTTGAGTCCTCCATCTTCGGTGAATTAGGGCTTTTACTAAAAACTCAGTTGCAGATCTATACCCACCAATTGATTTTTTTATCTCTGGCGAAATTAGAACTTCTACTCGAAACCAATTGCAGGTCCAGATCTTTCCGTCGAAAACCCTTTTGCATCTATATTGTTTCTACATATATGGAGAGAGATGAGAAGAAGAAGAAGAAGAGCACAAATGGGAGAAAAAGAAGAAAACCCAAGATAAAGAAAAAACTCAAGACGAAGAAGAAACCCAGATAAAAAAACCTTTTATTGCAGACCCGCCTATTTAAGACAATCAATTTGGGATTTCTTTGGATGATATAAGCTGTTGGATGATTTGTGGAAGAAGAAACCAGATGAAGAAGAAGAAGATATGTAGAAGAAAAAAGAATCAGATGAGTACATTTGTTCATTTTCTTTTAATTCTTGTTTTTATTTCTCATTTATTCAACCTTTTATGTTATATTTTTGATTTAATTTTTATATTAATTTCTTTGAGCATTTTTTATCCACGTAGAAATAATTTAATTTTTTATTTTATTTGCATAAATACGTGGATAATAATTAGATTGTCGTTCAATTAATTGGACGAAATGTCTAATTATAATTAGTTCAATGGGTTGATTGCATATTTTTAAAGTTCAGTAGCCAAATACTGAAAATGTGACAACCACAGTGGGGTAATACCCCTTTTTTGCCACATAAGGTCCACTTAATAATTTTAGTCAACATCATTAAGTTATGGGTTGACTTTTCAATTGGTCATTAAACTAATTAGTTTTCATTTTAGATAACTCACCTTTGTTTGAGTATATTTATTCATTAAGGCATGTTTGTTTGCAAAAAGAATGCTTGAGATTTGACAATTTGTTTTAATTAACACTACTTCAAACTATTTAATCCTTTGATGAGGGAGTCTCTTAATGTGTCCCATAAAGTCATTTGATAGCTTGAAATGAGGGACTATTAATCCCACATTTATCATGGGATTATATAATCCCTCATAAATAGCCTTAGAAATGACAAAAAAATAGTCCATCTGACTATTTAAATGACTATAAATCCCCCATCATGGGATAAAATAGTTCAAACTAGTGTTAAATTAAAACAAATAGTCAAATTTCAAGCATGTTTTTTGCAAACAAACATAGCCTAAGCGATATTTATTTCCTCCTTGTCTGGCTTAATTCATCTTTAATGTGAGATTTTATAATTTAATTGATTATTGTAGTTTCTAATTGTTGGTGTGAGTTTGTTAAAATTGTCAGTGTGAGACTGCTAAATAAAGTCTTAACGTATTAGTTAAGATTAAGGGTCGTGTAACCTTTAGGTATTAGTTCTATTTATTTAAAATGGATTTTTATAATATTATATTGATAATGAGTCTTGTTATGTATGTCGACAAATTTATGTAGATATTAAATTCCGACTTATGTGCATACATGAGATAGATATAAATTGAGAATGCATATTTATAGTCGATGTTTACTTGTTTGGCATTTATCTATCAATAGTATATTCAGTTTCAAAAACTTCTTTCATGTCTAATGGTCAAAGATATGACAAGGCATTATGATCTCAGCTCGTATGTCCTTTAGAGCTCTTTGGAATGAATTAATGTTCTACATCAAGTGTACATGTAACATTTTAAAGTTAGAAAATCTAAAGAGTAGAAGAATGCTCACCACAAAATGTTTAGTTAATGGAGGAACTTACTATATATTAAAATGATAAAATTGATATGACTATGGGTAAATTAGTAATTTAACTTAATAAAGGTACTAAAAAAGGAAGTGTTACATTCTTTTGACACTTACTAATAAAGAATGTATTGCAATATTATAGAATGAAGGGATTAATTTATAAATAAATTGAACATGTGATTTTTGTTATCGATATTCTATTTGTAATGGTAGCTTATGATTGTCAATTGATGCATGCTTATTTATATGATGTTTCAATGTTTAGCTAGTTTCTGGTAATTTTTTTAGCTTTGACAATTATTCAACTTTTTTCAACATGAGAATTGAAAACAACTATCTTCATGGAGACCGTCGGTATTTGAAACTTAGTTTTCCTTCGGAGGATGAATTGGAACAGTACAAATGTTTTTTGATCAACCATGGAGCGCGCGACCCGATTTCTCGTGAAATCTTTTTCCACAAGTCGGATAATACTGATGATTGCCCATATTATTCTCTGTTGGAGCCCGAATTGGACTCCCCTTCAAGATTGGATACAATCTCTTGATCGCCATACATTTTGGACTCAAAAGACTCAACAATTATATTACGCTAGTGTTACACCTCCAAACCCCATTTACTTCAGCATCAAAGTTCGCACGGTTTTGGAGGACGTAATAAATAGTCTCATAAAGTCTCACGCGGGGACTTTACAGCGGATTACTTACCCCATCAAACATCCAAAATGGGAAAACTGGGATCTTTGTCTCAAGTGATGGCAACGTAGCTATCATAGTGTGCTACAATCAAATCAGAGAAGTATTACTTGTTTGGGGCATTCCACCCACTGCCACTAGTGTTGCAACAAGCAATCCCTCTACTATTTTATTGAATCCTATTGATGAATTTTCTATGATAAAACAGGATTTGTTGGGGTTCGCGGATCTGGTTGATCATTTGGTGCAACAATTCAAGGATATCACCACTCACATTCCCATGGAGATTGTTACGTTTAAAGAACTATATAATTATATTCCAAACTTTACAATTTTGCCTCAGATTAGGAGGTTTGAGACTTACATTTGGCGTGCACTGCTCTTCTGGCCCAAGTCTAAAATCTTGAAATTCTGCAATTTTATGTTTGTCGTACACCACAAGGACTATCCTGGTGCTGTTGATTATTCTAAATTGGTCGTTTGGCACAAACTGGTATTGAAGAGACCATAGAAAGATCGTCTCTACGCTATATATCATCACCGTATTAGTCCTGCAGTATATATTATGCATGTTGATAAGATAATAGAATTAATTAGAAATGTTATGCAACTCATAAAAAGTACGATAGGGTTGTTTCTTTGGATATATATATCTTTAGCCCCGAGACCCCCGACCAAAGAAGTATATAGTATCGAAAGGGATATATATATCTTTAGCTCCGAGACCCCCGACCAAAGAAGTATATAGTATCGAAAGTATACGGCACAAATGCTACATAGCATTTCTGATGAATTCTCTTATCCTATCACCATGCATAATATATACTACAAGACCAATGTGGTGATGATATATAGCGTACAAACGATCTTTCTATGGTCTCTTCAATACCAGTTTGTGCCAACCGACCAATTTAGAATAATCAACAGCACCAGGATAGTCCTTGTGGTGTACGACAAACATAAAATTGCAGAATTTCAAGAGTTTAGACTTGGGCCAGAAGAGCAGTGCACGCCAAATGTAAGTCTCAAACCTCCTAATCTGAGGCAAAATTGTAAAGTTCGGAATATAATTATATAGTTCTTTAAACGTAACAATCTCCATGAGAATGTGGGTGGTGACATCCTTGAATTGTTGCACCAAATGATCAACCAGATCCGCGAAGCCCAACAAATCCTGTTTTATCCTAGAAAATTCATCAATAGGATCTAACAAAATAGTAGAGGAATTGTTTGTTGCAACACTAGTGGAAGTACCGGTGGCAATGGGTGGAATGCCCCAAACAAGTAATACTTCTCTGATTTGATTGTAGCACACTATGATAACTACGATGCCATCACTTGAGACAAAGATCCCAGTTTTCCCATTTTGGATGTTTGATAGGGTAAGTAATCCGCTGTAAAGTCTTTATGAGACTATTTATTACGTCCTCCAAAACCGTGCGAACTTTGATGCTGAAGTAAATGGGGCTTTGGAGGTGTATTATCCGACTTGTGGGAAAAGATTTCACGAGGAATCGGGTCGCGCGCTCCATTGTTGATCAAAAAAAATTTGTACTGTTCCAATTCATCCTCCGAAAGAAAACTAAGTTTCAAATACCGACGGTTTCTATGAAGATAGTTTTTTTCAATTCTCATGCTAAAAAAGTTGAATAATTGTCAATGCTAAAAAAATTACCAGAAACTGGCTAAACACTGAAACATCATATAAATAAGCACGCATCAATTGACAATCATAAACTACCATTACAAATAGAATATCGATAACAAGAGTCACATATTCAATTTTTTTATAAATAACTCCCTTCATTCCATAATATTGCAAGACATTCCTTATTAGTGAGTGTCAAAAAAATGTAACACTTCCTTTTTGAGTACCTTTGACTCCCCCAAATCTGTGTGCTCTCCACAGCGGATTTGATGCTCACTAACCACAGCAACCAACACTATCTACCAATAATTCTATTGGTTTAACTAGTCTATCGTAGACATTACATCCAATTATTTACCTTCATCCCTGGATCACAACTTACTCTCTACTTCTTTCTTATTACCAACCTGTGACTTACATCCATTTCTATGGATAACACCTCACAACACTAAATCCTTCTGAGTATAGATATTATAGATTCACAATACTGACAACCAGATCATTCCCAGAAAAGAAGGGGCCTTCCGTTAAAAACGGTCAAATAACCCTTTCCTCGTCAGAACTTTCTAGACATTGCCAATAATGCAAACTGTCTGATAATATACTATAATCATTGTTCATAGAACTTACCATACGTTATTAGTTCAGGAACTTGCCAAAATAATATGAGTTTAGGAACTCGCCATAGTAATATGAGTTCAAGAACAAATCAGGAACTTACCATACTACTATGGGTTCAAAAACTTACCATACTACTATGAGTCATGAACATACCATAATAGTATGAGTTCAAGAACTCGCATACAACCTTAATTAACATCTACTAACATTAAATGTAAATAACACCAACAATACATTTCCATAATAATTCCAAAATTCTTTTATTCATATCTCCAAAGTCTTTACAACTTGCATCCTTAAGTTATTACAACTTACATCATACTACATCGTACTATAAGACAATAAATAATATGCCTCTTGACCTAACTACTCTTCTTTAACTTTCTCTTTCTACTGCCAAACTCTTCTGGTAATTCTTCCTTAATTGCAAATGAAACATATTTGCAAGACTGAGCATAAGATAACCCAGCAAGTCTAAAGCTATGAATATAAAAGAATTCATACTTTCCTGATTCAAAAGAATAATAGCTCAACAAAGATTTAAACAATTGTCATAATGTCATAATAATAACTGAGTTGTTAAACCGAGAACTAATAATGTTTGTTATACATAACATCTGCAACACTGACTACAATTGTATCAACAGTGTTTCCTATGTTATGCATTACACCTGTTATACTGACAACAATTTGTTTCAACAGTATAGTAGTCGGTTTCCCGACACATCATAAATCCCCCTACGAATAAGGGTTGTTCAACTCAGATACTAACATACAGATTCCACCCCAAAACAATTTGGTTTGGCACATAAACTATCTCAAATAAAGAATTATAACAATTCAATATCGCAACAATAAATATTCCGATTGGAATAGCTCAATAATTGAGTTAAGCCGAATCAAATGGCAAATAACTCCTTTTACTAAAACATTTCACGTAACACAATGAACTTCACATAAAAAATAAAATTCAACAATTTAAAAGCACGTTGCACGGAGTGCAAGTAACAGTAAGACGACTTGTCTGATTCGCTTCTACTGTTTACGCTAATTTTGCAATCTTCGCTCAACCTACATACGTAATGAGGTTGACATACAATTAGTCACAACATGACTCCTTAAATTGGCCGACTACTTAAGCAACCAGTTGTCTAGTCGTTCGACTAGTTGCCAGTGAAGAGACAAATTATATATATTCTCAAATTACAGTTAACATAAAAAATTTACAATTTCACAATCAAAACTATTAAATATCATTGATGATAAAAAAATTAACCCATATTGGGATCCTTGCTCATATCATAACTTTCGGCTCCCAAACTATCCATTTAGATATCTACATAATACCAAATTATACACAACTACATGATATTGACACATCACTACCATCAATAACATTGTATAATAATTATGTGTGTGTATATATGTAAATATATAAGTATACTATAAATTATATAAATTAATATGCTGAAGATACTATACTATAAATTAATACACTTAAAATATTGTACTATAAATTTATATATACTACCAAAAAAAAAAATTGATGCCGATATTTAGATCGTATAAGTTCCCTTTTCTTCTTTGTTGCCGATATTTTTTCTTAGCCAAAGTAAATTCTTGGTCGCATACTTGTTTGGGTATAGTTGTTTGGATCTTTAGTTGGGTGGGTTATGGGTCAATTGGAATTTGGAATTGAATTGGGCAAATTAAAATTTGGACTTGTTCCCAAGTCATCCAACTAGATACCAAGTTGGGCAAATCGTCAATTTGAACTGACTAGGAGACTAACTGCTCAAATTGCACGACTTAGTGTCGGAAACCAAGTCGAGCTGTCGACTTGCACTTCCAACAACTGTTGGACGACTAGTCGCATAACTATGGTCGAATCCCTCGCGTTTTGGCGAATCGTGACATTCTTGTATGACGCACCAATATCCCCACACTCATATCTAGGGGTGTACGTAGTTAGTTTCAGCCGGTTTTTTCAAGAAACATAACCGAAACTGAGTAGCTCAGTATTCATTAACAGCAAACCGAAGTCAGATGACTACCTTGATTTTGAGAGAACTCAGTTACTTCGGTTCCTTCATCCAATTTTGGGTTGGTTCTTGGTTTGTGCTGCTTGTGATGACTTTGAAGATCATGTCCTAAAGTTTATATACCAAATTGGAGCAAAAGAGGAAGAGATAAGAGAAGTTAAATTGACTCAAGAAGAGTTATTGCAAAACCTATTGAGAAAGATAAATGAATTGTTACTTTTGTGAATATAGAAAAAGACAAAGCCAAAAATAGTCTAAGAATTGAATAAAAATATTAGGAGCAAGATCTGAAAAAACTGGACTTCTGGCGCTAGGACGGAGGAGACGATTTGGGCAACAACAGCGCCATGACAGGTGAAGACAGAGAGTAGGAGAGGCGCAACATCACAAGGAAACAAAGAAACCTAAGAACAGTATGGAATCTCTCATATATTACTACTAACAATATTGGACTATTAATAAAATTTGAAAGACTTCATATAGTTTAAACATCACGTACTCTTTCGGTCAGTTTGATGAAATAACCACCATTTTTAGCTCATCTATTATTTCTAGAACCGCGACCAAGGTATCTTAGTAAAAACGTATGCTTTGGCCAGTTTCTTCGGTTTTTTTGGTTGTGTACACACCTACCCGTATCCATGCTTCTTAGTTCATATCTAATGACTAGCTTTAGTTTTATATTAATGACAACCTAAAATTAAAAGGCAATGAAGATTATAAGGGGTGTTTCACAAACCACATGGATATGATATACCTTAACAAAAAGATATATTGATTTGCTTCAGAAGAGAAGGGGGTAGATATTGTATCAAGCCCCACAATTGACCAACATTATGTACAACATGTTTGGTTTGCAAGTAAACATGAAAGAAAAATGTAATGCATATCCGTTCATAGTTCATACATTTGCTTTCTAAAACAAAAATTAGGTCAAAATGTACTTTATATTTACTCTTCAACATGCACAAACTCTGACATTCCAAATATGACCTAAAAATTATAGTGGAAATTTTTCAACAGAATTATCCTAACATGTAATGCTACCAAAAAACTAGAGGGCTAGACTAAAAGCAAGGGAAAACAATGCAGTCGGACTAATTATTAATTTAAACCAAACCCTAGAGGGGTTAAACTAAAGAAAGGGGTTCAATAACAACACAGCAATTTAAGGAGATAAACAGTCAAAAAATTGTATCCAATTTTCATGATACCACCAGATGAAAGCTCAGCAATAAAACCAAACAACGAACAACACTGATTACATACCACAAGGCAAACTTCATTTTTCTACTGAATATAACAATACTATTACATAAAACACATGCTGAGAAATTTTGAAAGATGGGGCGAGCTAAGAAAGCAGCAGGATTAACATACCTTCCTAGTTCAGTGGAAGATCTTAATCCTTCTTCAATGGCGAAGTCGGATGACTACCTTGATTTTGAGAGGACTCAGTTACTTAGGTTCCTTCATCCAATTTTGGTTGGTTCTTGGTTTGTGCTGCTTGTGATGACTTTGAAGTTCCTGCCCTAAAGTTTATATACCAAACTGAAGCAAAAGAGGAAGAGATAAGAGAAGTTAAATTGGCTCAAGAAGAGTTATTGCAAAACCTACTGAGAAAGATAAATGAATTGTTACTTTTGTGAATAGAGAAAAAGACAGAGCCAAAAATAGTCTAAGAATTGAACAAAAATACTAGGAGCAAGATCTGAAAAAACTGGACTTCTGGCGCGAGGACGGAGGAGACGATTTGGGCAACAGCAGCGCTGTGAGAGGTGAAGAAGACAAAGACTAGGAGAGGCGCAACTTCACAAGTGAACAAAGAAACCTAAGAACAGTATGGAATCTCTCATATATTACTACTAACATATTGGACTATTAATAAAATTAGAAAGACTTCATAGTGTTTAAACATGACGTACTCTTTCGGTCAGTTCTATGAAATAACCGCCATTTTTAGCTAGTCTATTATTTCTAGAACCGTGACCAAGGTATCTTAGTAAAAAAACATATGCTTCGGCTAGTTTCTTCGGGTTTTTTGGTTGTGTATACTACCCGTATCCATGCTTCTTAGTTCATATCTAATGACGAGCTCTAGTTTTATACTAATGAGTAATGACAACCTAAAAATTAAAAGGCAATGAAGATAATAGGGCGTGTTTCACAAACCACATGGATATGATATACCTTAACAAAAAGAAATACTGATTTGCTTCAGAAGAGAAGGGGTTAGATACTGTATCAAGCCCCACAATTGACCAACATTATGTGCAACATGTTTGGTTTGCAAGAAAACATGAAAGAAAAATGTAATGCATATCAGTTCATACATTTGCTTTCTAAAACAAAAATTAGGTCAAAAAGTACTTTATATTTACTCTTCAACATGCACAAACTCTGACATTCCAAATATGACCTAAAAATTATAGTGGAAGTTTTTCAACAGAATTATCCTAACATGTAATGCTACCAAAAAACTAGAGGGCTAGACTAAAAGCAAGGGAAAACAATGCAGTTGGACTAATTATTAATTTAAACCAAACCCTAGGGGGGTTAAACTAAAGAAAGGGGTTCAATAACAACACAGCAATTTAAGGAGATAAACAGTCAAAAAATTGTATCCAATTTTCATGATACCACCAGATGAAAGCTCAGCAATAAAACCAAACACCGAACAACAATGATTACATACCACAAGGCAAACTTCATTTTTCTACTGAATATAACAATACTATTACATAAAACACATGCTGAAAAATTTTGAAAGATGGGGCAAGCTAAGAAAGCAGCAGGATTAACATGCCTTCCTGGTTCAGTGGAAGATCTTAATCCTTCTTCAATGGCGAGAATCCAAAGCACGCCCACACCTATTTCATACAGCTGCCCCCCCCCCCCCCCTCACTCACTCTATATATTTCCCTTTAGACCTAATGACAAAACTGTCCACCTAAGTAAGGCCGAAAATCAATTTGTCCCTCAAAGTTTGGAAATCGTCAATCAAAACCTCTAAATATTTTAAAACAACAATTTTATTCCCTTTTGGTCGGTCCGGCCAATTTCTAACCGGAATACACTTTGACTACTAATTGACTTGTACTAACCGTATTTGACAGTATAAAATCAAAAATATAAATGTATTTCTCTACAAAATTGAAGAAGAAAAAAAAAGAAATAACACAAAAACAAATAAAATTAAACATAAAATCAAAACCCATTTCATCTTCACCAACAGGGAACCCAGAAAACCTTCAAACCAAAAACATAAATTACACTCTATATTATCGTCTTCTTCCCCAACCAAAATATCACCAAACAAAATAAATAACCTAAATAATACAAAATCAATTTCGGGTGTTTAGTTCCATCTTCTTCCTTATAGCAAACCCTAAGTTCATAAAAAAAAACCCAATCAATGGATTTATGTTGAAATTCCTACCCAGAAACTCTTAATACCAACAAAAAAAACACAAACTGAAAATTAAAAGTCCCAAATAAGCCGAATATAGACATTAAATTCATCAAACCTCATCAATCGCGCCAAACTTCAGATCCGACCAAATTGAAAAGTATAAAAGGAAACGGAAAACATGAGAAGAATAAGGCAGCCGCCATCGCTGCCGTGAAATCAAATGCAATGAATGCAGGGTTTTTGGGTTTGTTTATTTTTTTGTATTTGGGAAAATTCCTTGAGGAAGCAAAATAATACACACCCACTTCTTAATTTGGTTTTTGGTGAGCATTGAGATGAATCCTCAAAGGGATGATGGGTTAGAGCTCCTCATTGAAAGCTCTAATGGCCGACAAGCATGCTTTCACGGTTTCACCTCATTCTCTCTCTATATTTATAAACTAAGTTTTCTTTTTCTCTCACTTGCAAAAAGTTCCTCCCCTTTTTAGTGTGATCGATAAATGTAAAGAAAACTGAACTTTTAGGCAAATAAAAGTTCAACTTTTTTTGTTAATGTTTTTAAAGTTTATATATAATCTCAGTAGATTACTTGGATTAGGACAAATTTTCGTGGGTATATACTGAAAAATTCACAGCAGTGAAAATAAAGTTTGATGGATTTACTGTTGAAATTGCATTGTAATTTTATTTAGTTTTAATGTGTAATTTTATTTAGTTTTAATGCAATTTGACTATAATGTTCATTATTTCTATAATGTGAATTTAATTTTAAAATTAAGTTAATTTTAAATTTTAATTTATTTTTAGTTTCCTGTTAATTTTTACTTTTTTAAAAAAAATATTCATGTATTTGAAAAAAGTAGATATATTAAGGCAATATATATACACTAGGAGTATAAAAATAAAGTCAAAGTGTATTCCGGTTAACAATTGGTCAGACCAATTAAAAGGGAATAAAATTTTTGTTTTAAAATACTTATAGGTTTTAATTAACGATTTTTAAATTTTGAGAGATAAATTAATTTTTAACAAAATTTGGGAGACAGTTTTATCATTAAGCCTTCCCTATATATACTACTCATACGTGTTGGAAGCGGTAAAAAACAACTCACCATCCCTTTTTCATTGCAAAATGTTACTGCTAGTCACAAATTATATAAAAAAAATTATATTTTCACAAGAAATTTGAAATTTCACATGAGGAGAATATTATGCAACGGTCAAATTTATGCAACGGTCAAATTTATCAAATTCTAAAAAATTCAGCCAAACGTTTATAAACCGACACATTTTTTAAGGCTCGGTTCCATAGTTTTCTTTTGCACTGTATGTATTCATTATGACTTACAGCTTTGCCACCAACCAGCAAGTCACTGTTCTGAATCTGCTCATAATTCCTCTACAACTGCTGTACACCAGGAATAAAACCCACCAAAAAAAAGGAGCAAGGGAGAGAGTGGGGATGAGTTTCAATTGCGTTTACTTAGACTCAAACAAGCATTTTAATTACAAACAAACAAAAAAACAACAACTAGGATTTCAACAGTCAAAGCAACTAAACCAAAATACCATTACAATGTCAACATGATGTATCACACACACGCACACGACAATGTAGAATTAACACAGAGATTTACGTGGTTCTCCAAATTGGGTACGTCTACGAGCGGCTAGTTATTTTATTGATTATCTTTGTTAGGTTACATAGGGCTTTCCAATAGATAGTATTTATAACTACTAATCATATTTCAACCCTACTTCACATCATGACTCAAATACCCATAATGTCCTTCCAATAAACGAACCAAGAAAACTGAGTCCGCCGAACGGCACGCCCCGCGCCGCTCTCTGGCTTCCACTAGCGCGCCCCGCGCTAGACCACCAGTACCTGCATCTTGCCGTGGCGAGCCCCGCGCCGTTCCTAGCCTTGTCGTGGCTCGCCCCGTGCTACTTCATGCTCTGAACTGGCGCGGCCCGCGCCGATGCTGCATTAACTCTATACCGTACCACCCCCGTACAGTAACTTTGTACCGTCGCGAAGCTCCGTTCCGCACTTGGCTTTTTTCGAGAACCTCTTAGTTATGAGCCACAAGTTCCAACAGAAAAGAATGAGGTTTAGAAGGGAAACCGATATGTGATCCACAATTGTTCAAGATAATTGCAACTTTACAAGTGAAGTAAGCTAATCAGCAAAAGTGCATGAATATTAGCTGGGAGCTCACATTATCAGCTGATCAAAATAGTTAAATCCAATGACGATACAAGCATAGCTGCATAAGCATGGCATTTCACAAGCATAGCGTTCATTTAAATTACTCCAATGTAAGACTTATAGCACGACGCTTCAGAAACTAGAAGCTCTTTTCAAGATCATCTCCTAAAATCGCTTAGTTTATGTTCAAAAAGACCTCCCTGTAAGCATTGCACAGTTGTTTCTTCTGAATACCTCTGGGCTCTGGGCCAAGCCTGTTATTTCCACTATTCCCCTTCCCTACCTCTCCCTCCCTTCTCACCAGAGGTTCCAGACATACCACAAATAGCAACAACTAAAAGGATCTTCAAGGCAGGCACCTTGACAAGATAACGACAATTTCATGTCAGCAAGGTTTGAGAGATGCAATTGGCAGTCCTTCATACATAGATATATAAGTATAATATCCATGCGAGCACCAAATAGGGCTTTTACCGGAGCTGTAATAGCAATTGGAGCAACTTATAACAACATTTTCCACCCATATTTGGCCCAATATGATTTGACTGTACTCGCTTTTTGTATGCAAATTTGTATCATTTGGGACAAAGTTATCTTGTAATAGTCTCAAGAACCTGTTCAATTATTAGAAGTAAAGAATCAAAAACTGAATATTATGAAATAACTGAAAAGACTGTAATATTTAACATGCAATCACATCTTTTGGCATGGAAGATAGAGAGGTGGGGTAGATAGAGAGATAGAGAGACAGAGAGAGATCATGTACCTATTTAGCTAAGTATAGGGTCTCCATCCATAGCAAATCTGTTGTTAGGGATACTATTCTATAATTTTATCCGTTGATCTCGATAATGAATGATCGAGATTGGACCCATTTTTCCCCCACCCGCAACAAGCTGTTGTGGCAACAAAAAAGCCAAATATCCCTGCCGCAACAAGCTGTTGCGACAGCACTAAAGACCAACATGTCCCTCATCCATCGTCTGCCGGTACAAGCTGTTGCGGCATGAGGTAATTGAAATTGGCTTACACTAAGTAATCAAAAATATCAGCTTTTTGGTCTCATTATGGACTTTCATACTGTCATTATCAAAAAATATATTATAAAAGCATACAAAATTTTAGTTTCTCTAATATATAAAAAACTTTTAGATATAGTTTATTTTTAAGTTCATTTATGAAATACTAAAATATAAACTTTTAAAATTTTGATAACATTTATACTCCAATAACATGATAATTCCCTAATATGCAAATTTTGATACTTGTGGCTTCCAACACTTTCAATGTTGCCCAAAAATGAAGTTGAGGCTTACTCCACACATTATTGCCAAAAGTGAGGTCAAACTTTTTTAATGTAGGTAGGGCAAAATTTTTCTAGAGCATTTAACAAGCGATGAATTGATAATATTCTTATAATATTCTTGATAGCCTTAATTGTTCTTCCATCTTGTATTGCTGAATTCGATATTTATAGAATAAAATGCATTCTGGTCGATAGCTTCTTGTTGGCTTTCTTTGACTACATTTACATTTTATTTCTTAGTATATAAGAAAGTTAAAAAACGTAATGTATTTGTGTTCATTTATTTTGGATAAGAATTGGTGTTAATTGGCACAATGAAACCTCTCTCTCTCTCTATATATATATATATGATAAAAAGTATATACACAGATGTATAGTACACAATCGTCTATGACGACGATTTTTTTGGGCTATAGCGACGGTTCTATGGCGACGATTTTTTTTGGGCTATAGCGACGGTTGAACCGTCGCTATAGCCCAAAAAAAACCGTCACCATAGACGACTGTGTACTACACAGTTGTGTATATATATAGCCTTATATATATATATATGGGTCCACATCCATAGCAACCAGTTGCTATATACACTATTCCAGCAGCCATAATTGTAGCCATTGATTTGAATAATAAATGACCGAGAATAAAGCTGCTTTCTCATTTTCCTCTCTGTCGCAACAAGTTGTTTTGCTACCGCAACAACTTGTTGCGGCAGGACTAAAGACCATTAAGTACAAACAATTAAATCCCTGTTGGCACAAGTTGTTGCGCTAGGGTGGTCGTACTTAATTCCTACCTTGGTCTCGTCTCTCAGAATGTTGGTCTCCTCTCTCAAATATCTTCCTTTCCTTTCCTTTCCCAAATCTCGTCGCTGACTCTCACTCCCAAGTTCAAGCCTAACATGTGCTCCGGCGACTTAAATAATCAAGTTCCTTCTCAATTACAAGTTTTTCAGAGATGACAAGAAAAATGCCTACACATAATCTATTTTTATCTAGTTCTTCAGATTCTGTTGCAAGTTTAGATTGTGCAAATGCATCTAAGTTTGTAAGTGAAGTTGAAAATAGTAAATCTGAAATGGTTTCATACGTTGGTCAATTGTTCTCTAAGTTAGAAGAAGTTAAAAATAATTATAGAGCCTATGCTCAAAAAAATAGATTTGAGATTAGAATTGCAACAAATCATAAACATGCTCATACAAATGATGTATCCTCTAGGTTGTATGTATACAAAAAAGTCGTACTCCAACTGTTGTAAAGAGGTTACCAGATGATGAAGATGATAGTAATAAAATTAGTAGACAGAGAGACTCTATAGGGCGCACATTATGCAAAGCTAGAATATATGTTGTCCATAATAAGAAAGAAGACAATTGACGTATTTCTACCGTTGAATTAGAACACAATCATCACTTAGTGACCTCTACTAAGGTAAATTTGATTGAGACACACATGAATATTACTCCGATTGCAAGACACTATAAATAAGTCTAGTATTGAACATAGTAGGATGATAAACATTTTGAGCACAATGGGTGGCGGAATACAAAATATTCATTTCTCTGATATAAATATTCAAAATATGGTGAAAGATTTAACGCGTGATTCTGCAGATGAAAATGATGTACAAGCTGCTGTAAATTATTTGAAAAAACTTGCATCCGGAAATGTGAGTAAATTTTTTTTCTGTGCGAAACCTAGTGAAAATAATCGCATAACATGTATTTTGTGGGTTTCAAGGTTAATGTATCAACGGTTCAGAAACGTTGTGACATTTGACAATACATATAGGACAAATAAGTTTGACATGTCGTTTGTTCCATTTACCGGGGTCAACCACCATTATCAGTCTATATTGTTTGGATTTGCATTGTTAAGGGACGAGACAGAGGACACTTTCGTGTGGGTATTAGAGACGTGGCTCGAAGCCATGTACTACAAAATACCTATTACCATCATCACTGACCAAGATAAAGTCATGAGTAATGTTATTGTTACAGTACTCCCTTCCAGTTATCATGTATTGTGTTCTTGGCATATTAGCAATAAATTTTTTGAGAAATTGCATCATGTTTATTCTGAACAACCATCGTTCAAAGATCATTTTAATAATTGTGTGTATAATTTATTGTTTATCAGGGAGTTTAAAGAGCGTTGACAGATTCTGATGAGGAATTATGAATTGTATAACAATAAGTGGTTTAGAAACTTGTATGATGTACGAGAGAAATAGATTCCTGTGTATACAAAGAGATATTTTGCTGCGGGAATGACAATTCCATGAAGAAGCGAGAGCATGAACCATTTTTTTGTATTAGTATGTTAATGCTTCAACAGACATGAAAGAATTTGTAGTGCAAAGTCAGAAATCTATAGAAAAATAATTCACCAGAGAGAGAAAGGCCGACTATATAACAAAATATCGAAAAAGGAATATGGTATGAAAGTGCATGCTGCAAAGGTGTACACAAAAGAGATGTTTAGACGTTTCCAACGTCAACTCGTCGATTCCATGAAGTACAATGTTAATAAAGTTAGTGAGTTGTGTGTCACTAATACTAAGGTTTATGCAGTGTATAGGGCAAATACACAACCCCAAAGGCAAAGAGAATAACCAAGGCCCATACTTTCTGAAAACAGGGTTTGTAGTGGAAAGGTTTAGTTTAATCCAGTCATTAAAATTTGGCACAAGTAAATTGTTAATCTATCGAATGTCCGAAAGGTTATGGTAAAAAAAACACTGCATCTCTTCAGTCATTTCCAAAGGAAAGGTGCACAACAGACAGAATTTGTGATGTAGCCAAACAAAATTTGAGCACTAAGAAAATACGGTCATGCAGTGATATCCAAAAGAAAGTCTGTAGATTTGACGGCAATTTAATTTTGCAGTACCAATTCCAGTTAGGCAACTTGGTAGACTTAGTAGTTGACAATGCAACAAAAGCATATTTAGCATAATACGCTCCACTCGTGCAAATAACAAAATCCTTCACAAAACAGCCTTGACCACGTCCAGTATGAGGGATATACTGTCTCTGATAGCCTTCTGCAATTGGCCCCCTTCTGCAATTGGCTCCCTTCTGCAATCGTCATTTAAGCAACTACTTGTCACTGCAAAATTAGTATCAATTAGTAGCATGCCCAAATTTCAGTTAAAGGTCACAGACTCTGTGCACATTACAACCACTATTTTAATCTTACTCATTAAGAGGTGAAATTTTTGTGAGCTGGCCATGCAACCACTAACAATATATTCCGGAACTCGAAATGGTTTTACAAGTATAGATGAAAAACCAATTTTTACATCCGTAACTTTGTTAGTAATTAAAAGCACACTAAATTTCGTTTACGTAAACGAAATGCACCGCCCTCCATATCAATTTTCAGCCATTTAGTTACCCGAGAGTGCGTAGCTTAATCAAAATTACAGGTAAAAAAGTGCAAAATATTAAAAAGATATATAAAAAGAACATAACAATCACATTTTATAACCAACAAAAATGTGCAAGTGCATAGCTTTAATAGAGGATCAAGTCAAATTATAAATAATCTCTCTCCAACCAAACCCTTCTCCCCCTCTCATTTGAAACGCATAACAGCCACACATAATCCTCTAAAATTTGACAATATACATTTCAAGTCCAAACCAGACCCATTTGATTGATAAGCAGAAGAAAGGATCAGGAGATTGATTACTTATTATGTATTCCCTCTGTCCCGTATTAAACGTCCTAATTTCTTTTTTAGAAAGTTCCACAATAAATGTCCTATTTCTATATTTGTAACTACTTTTATCCCATTTTTTCACTTATACCCTCGTAATCTTTTTACTCAACTTTTGTTGGAAATTGAAGAAATGAGAAAAGGTTTACATTGGGAAGTAATGAATTATTATACCACTTTCTCTCTCATATTACCAGTATAACATGTCTTCTATTTAATGGTTCTCTAAACTCTTTTTCTCTATTCACCCTAGCTTTTAGTACTTATTGGGAATGTGTAAATAACAAAAAAATGATCTAGAGAACTAATTTACATGGAAAGAAGTGGAGAAATACTTCAATTAACAAGAAATTCAAAAGGGCAATTCAGGTTAAAAATATATTATTAATCAGCATGCCGAAACCAATTATGACATTTATTTCGGGACGGAGGGAGTATATCTTTATTTAGTGATACATCTATTGTAAATTTGTAATTAATAATTAATTTTATTATATTAGTTAGATTATTCTAAAAGTTTAACTAGTCATAGAATAGAATAGAATTAGAGGTTGTTTCCTTGGACCACATGTTGTAATTGCAGTGATAGATTTTGAATATTTGCCTGATTTGCTACAAGTGTTGCAATGGACTGTGCAATTCTTTTAAGGTGGTCCTCCCAATTATATGTCACCATAGCTGCAAATATATAGGTGTATAAGCACATATATTCTCCTGCACAATTCTTTAAATGACTCCAATTTTTAAAAAGAACTTGTTGACTCTTTATATTAACCAGGGACCAAACTTAAAGAAAGTAATAAAACTAGGCAAAAACTGTGAAGACTGAAAGTGAAAGAACTGACTTGTCAAATAGAAAATTGCACGACTGTTTAGTCAAGTTTCAAAAATTAAGGGACTTCAAAAGATTTAGAAAGCCTCGGAACTAAAATAAAGAATAGGAAAGATTTTGGGGCACAACCGAAATTCTGCAAGACATATTTAAGTCTATCAGGTACCTCCTCCTCCAACATGATTACCAATTAGTCACATAAGCAGCAAATAGCGATGAATGCGATATACAGACGAACAAAGGGAAATTGATGCTGCCAACTTGAAGAATGGAGAGAAAAACGGAGTGGGCCAATGACACAGGAGGGGATAATCTACGATAACTACACTTTCTCTTCCCCCCTCCTACTTCTTCTATGTTTCCCCCATTTGGTTTATTTTTGGCTACGTAGGCACCCATTAATGGATATTGGAGACGGGACTATGGAGAGAATTTTTTCCTTCTTCTCTGGTACTTTAATAGCCAGACTTCCTCCCTCCACTCCCTGTATGGGAAGCGTTTGGCGATGGTGAACCATGTTGATTTTCTCAAAGATAGTGGTTGCATCAAAATTCTTTATTGTGTTGTGGTGGTTCCAAAAAATTGTTCTTATGGAACTTGAGCATAAGATGCACATGTTTTGATGGAAGACTCTCTAACCGTGGTTTCTTATGTAATTATTATAAAACTCATGGAATGATGCGTAGCAAGATAAGAAGATTAAAAGATTAAAAATTATTATTTTATATTGTTATTTAGAGATATTTATTGTAATTAGGAAATTTTATTTATTATATTAGTTAGTTTATTCTATAAGTTTAATTATAGTAGTAGAATATAACTACGAGTTGTTTCCTTTTTAAATTAAGGTTTTACATACTCTACAAGTTTTAGGTTTTCCATATAAGTATCATAATCCTTCATTATTTTTCAAAGTTGAATAATTATCGATTGAAACTAAAGCTTTGTGTTATGTACTTATGTTTATGTGTGCTTCTACCGGTTCCGTGCGTTGATAAATTCTCTATCACCAGTCTTCCTCGTCTTAATCTATATTTCTAAACCTGTCCTACATCACATTAACAACCGTAAAAATCACTTCAAAATTCAGCCCAAAACAATTAATTATCCACGTTGTGTGGTAGGGATTTTTGCCAAAAAGTCCATCTAAAATCCATATCAAACCCTTCATTAGTATTGAGAAACCACTAGGCTTTGTCTAGCCAGCAATTCTGAGCAGATTCGGCCTTGATTAATCACTCCAGAAATCAATTCTCCTCATCCTGTTGCAACAGTGGGAAACAATCTTTGAAAAAGCACCTTCAAACACCCCAATAACCTTATGCTTGAGATTGAAATTCCTGAATTATTAAAAATTCAAAAATAGTGCAGATTAGGCTAGACAATAGCGAAACAGCAGCCAAAGCCATACCACATTCATCATAAAGCCAAAACGAGGCTCGATTCAGTAGGGTACTACAACATAAGCGCAGAACTGAGATAACACTCAACCAAATCAGGTCTCATTGGTTTCCTTGTAATTGTTTATCAAACTTTCATCTGAGATTCTGAAGAGCCTTTTTTGGCTGTGGTTGAGTTTGGCTAACTGTTGATGGACATGGGCTATTGAAACTTGGCGTTGAACCGGAGTTGACGTTCATGAAAGAAGAGGATAGAGAGAGGACAAATAGAAGAGGTAGAGAGGAGGAGATTAGGTTTTGGATACGCTGATGATTTGGTTGTATCATTAACGTTTTTGACATAAAAGCCGTCATTTAAATCACGCTACTCCCTCTCCGGAAATAGCTGGAAATGTCTGCAGAGGAGGGTACATTTTGTATGCGAAATTGAATTTAGCCATTTAGGATGCTTTTAATTGCTACAAAAAATTTAGGGTACACATCAATTTTTCAGTCAAATTGTAGACTGCGAACTAGACTTTAGTCTACAAGTATATAGCAAAACTTAAGAATCAGAGTGAAACTTATTCAGAAACATAAAGCAACAAGAAGAACACATCAAAGCTTTGTTAATGCTCTTAACAACTGCGCTAATAGTAGTGTATACACCAACTTTTTAATTAAGTAAACATAGGATGCGACTTGCAACTCAATCATCACATTTTAAGTAGAATTGTAAATTAAAATTCAATTCTAAAATTTATAGCAAAACAAGTGAGTAGTTCTATCGATCAGAAAATACAGACTTCCTATTATAAGTTAGGTGACTATGATAGAACACAATTCAGCTTCCGCATAAGACCAGGAATACACGTAACTACGCAAGGTAAGGTGACTATCATAGAACACCATTCATCTTCTGTCAACTGGCCAAAGTATAGTAACCAATTTTTTGGTTAACTTAAGATTAAACGTAAGCGTCTTAAGAGCACATAAGGTAGTATCAGTTCTAACAAAAACAAGTAAAACAGTAAGTTGCCCAGTTCATTGTGATATAAAGATTTATGCTAGCCGACTGGTGTTGTAGTCTAAAATTAAGCGATTTTCAAAGGAACACGAGCAACCAAAAGATAACAACCACACTCCCCACAAAACAAGACGAGGAGTTGCCTACGGAAAATCTTAGCAAAGAATTGGCATTAGTCAAAAAGTAAGTTCAATGGAGTAGTAGGGATACAGGCATAGAAAACCTACAAACCATGAAAGAAATTAACTGTGAAAACAAAACATAATAAGGATGAACAATAAAAAAAAGAGAAAAAAATTCAAATTGGATAAAAAGACGCGTATCAATACTTACAGCAACAAGCCATCTAGCAGGTTCTCCCCGAAAGTAATAAATCGACTGATGCTTGGCTTGATGCGGACATCTAACTGCTCTAAGGGTTCTTCCAAATTGTTTGCAGGTGTCTCTATGTCATGCGAAACAACAAGACGTTTACACCTGATCTCACAATAGCTATTATGTAAATGATTGACCAATAGAACATAAAACAGATCGCCCTGGGAAGCAATGGATGAGCCATCTGCACGGGGCACGATATAAAAATAATGCTGCAGAAAATCTTCTGGGAATTTCCAATCACTAAAGACAGAGGTCTGGGAGTTTTTTACCCAACAAAATTTATCAAACCGATAGCCAACAAGGTTACCAAAGTCCTCCATGTAATAACGTGTCCGTCCGAGCACAATAGGAGGCTCATAGGGGGGAAATTTCATGAAGTCTTTTTCTCCTTCCATCTCAACCAGAGAACCGTCACGTATATTATAAACATAGGACGGGAAATGGGATTTCTCAGATGAAAACACAAGCTCATAGGGTCCTAAAGGTGTCATGGTATAGATAAAATAACCCTCATCATATTTGCGGTTGCTAAAATAATCATAGCCAACAGTGGGATTCAATACATCAAAAAGTGGCAAAGACTTCCCTTGAAATTTTACAGATGGTAAAAAAAAAAATAAAAAAATAAAAAAATCTCCCAGCGGCCAATTTCCGGATCAAAATACTCAACCCCAATTTGTACAAATTTCATCAATCTCAGTAACCTCATTCAATGCCGCTACTTGGACGTATATCTTTCCATCCAAAACAGCAGAAGAAAATTGGGCTCTCTCCATATTCATGGGAGCTACCTCCTCCCACTCCGTGGCATTCAGCTTCGCAGTGTTATACCTATACACCTTATTAGACTGGTTGAATTCCCCCTTTCCCTTCACATATAATCTACCCCCTAATACATATATAAAGCATCCTAATCCAACAGCACGAGACGACCTAGACTGGTAGGTTTTAGAAAATGGTTGAAGTATCTTAGGAGGGGTGGGATAGTCAGGAAGACAGAAGTCGTCTGATGGAGGGTTAGGGTTTGAAGAGCTATCTTCAAGGGAAAAGGCGTACCAGTGGGTACTTTCTTCAACTGGGGAAGATTTATCAAAGCATGTACGAAAGAAAAGAACAACACCGGCACCTGTTCCGTCGTTCTCCTCGCGTGATTGAAATGAATCCATAACCGTCGACAATGAGTGTACCGACATCACTGAATCTAGAGCCTCCGATGCCGAATTTATAGCCTCCGATCCCGGATCCACAACCTCAGATTCCGGATATATAGCCGGTCGAGGTTCCGGCAAAGTTTGTCCGTCTCTCGAGGAATTGGTCCTAATCGATGCCGAAGTCACAGCCAATACCGAATTAAACTCTGGCATTCGATGTACAATTCGTCTATTTGCGGGAAAAGGTAGAACTCGAGAGAGAGAAGGAGATTCTGCGGGTCGAGGTTTAAATTTCGACATTGCAAACCGATATTGAGAAACTCTTTCCAATAGTAAAGGAATTCAATTCTAATCGAACTCTGACACAATATATCCAAATACACCCTAAATAGTACTTTAGCGTGTTGTCCATGACGAGTAAAATCGGAACTTATCATAATGGGCATGACAAAAAGGGAAAAGGAAATGAGAGGGAAAGCACAATTTCTTTCCTCCAAAATGAACCACGGAAGGACCACGTACTGACACTAGTATTACTAAGTCTCATTTACAATCTCTTTCATCAGAGCATGCAAACATAATAAATTCTAATTTCTCTGCCATTTCTCTTCCAAAACAAATGGATTGGGTGGGAGGGGGTGTTTCCAGGATACTGACAAATTCGATCTTCACATATAGAAAACAGAGGCCACAGTATGGTCCCAAATAGAAAGAATAAAGAAGTAGTTAATATGAACATTATAAATCTGAATTGTCACAAATCTCAGTGACCAAGTATTGGTCATTAACATGGGAAATATATTACAACTGTGGGAAATATATTAGGCCGTGTCATTGCAACTAAATTGCCACAAATCTTAGTGACCAAAAATATTGCAACCGTGGGAAATACTTTGTTCCATAAACAAATCGAAAGTCTCTACTATCACTTTAAATAACTTAAACTATTGATACCAATAATAATTTAATGGCAAAAAATATTGCCAATTAATACCCAAATATTTGACGTATTTCTTAACGAACACCAAACACATAATAAACTATTTATTTATTATCTTTTTGCAACCCTTAATCACCACTTCCTTGTAACCTTCAATTATTGCTTTTTGGTTCTCCACTCCAGTAAATTACACATCAAGTTATGTGAATATAAATTAGAGATGACATTCAAAAAAAAATACAATGTAATGATAAAATGACATTACTTGTTTAGATGTAGCGGATAATGGCTCAGTTGCATTCAAATTATACACCCTCGTTGGTGGTGGCAGTAGTGACTCATTTGGAATCTACACAAATTCATTTAAAATGGTAATCAAGGACAAGCAAATGAAAACAATGGTAAATATAATTATAATTAGTAATATTACCCTTGTAGATGTAGCTGATGTAGCTCTAGGAGGCACCCATGATTTTCTATATGGTGGAGGTTTAGACTTAGGGACCCATGTTTCTTTAGGCCTTTTTACCTACATACATACAAAATCAGAATGATATATATATATATATATATATATATATTTAAGAACAAACTATAATGTCATTATAAAATAAATATACTTACTGGCAATTTTTGTTTTCTAATGCCTTGAGCTGGTTCCCTGGTATTTCCATAATGTTCATCTCCTTGACCTTCAGGTGTTATTGGCATCTTGCACCTTTTTTTGTTGTGGCCATATTCACCACACCTTTTGCACCTCACCTTGTACGGCCTTCTCTTAAGTCTAGTTGGATTTGCACCTCCTTCAACCTCTCCTTGGCTCTTCCTCCTAACACTTTGTGGCCTGTCAAGTTTGATAGTGTATTCAGGGGGTAACATAGGTGGTAGGTTCTGCTTTTTTCTAAAATTCGGATGAAGGTATAGGATTAATGATTCCAGCATATGTCTGTCTATAAGTCTCAACGTCATACCACTCATGCACATAATCTAGTGGATCCTGATCATTGTAAAATATGGCTCTAATTCCATGGCAACAAGGTATGCCATTCAACTGCCATTTCCTACATGTGCACTCCTTTGTATATAAGTTAACTGAAAACTGAGAACCAAATGTTTCAGTCACTTGATATTTACCATATCCAGCATAAATTGCAATGCAAGCTCTAGAATCAACCTTCAAGCATTCTAACTTCTCAACTATAGATGGACAAATCCTTTTAGAATTCTACTTGTCTGGTCTATTTTCTTCATACAGTAGTCCCTAAGTCCTTCCATTAGTCTAGGTATTGGTTTACCTCTTGGCCCTCCAATTTTGCTGTTAAAAACTTCACATAAATTATTGCAAAGCATATCACTTTTGGGAAAACTACTAAAATATGCCCTAGACCAATGCACATGGTCCTTGTCATCAAGCCAAGAACATATTTTGGCATCCATTGTCTTCAATGCTTTGATTGCTAGCTGAAAAGTACCTTTGGTGGTTGCTTTGGCACAATCCCATAACTTCTCTCTAAGTGTCAATCCTCTATGACTTGCAGTTCTGAAGTTGTTATACACGTGCATAAAACAAAATCTATGATTAGACAATGGACTAACATCTTCAAGTGCTCTAATAAGGCCTTTTTGTTTGTCTGAGATAAATGTATAACCACTCTCATTTACAATGTTTACATCCTCCTTTAAAATCTCCAAAAACCAAGTCCATGATGCTTTATTTTCCCCTTCAACAACAGCCCATGCTATGGGAAACGTATTATTATTCCCATCTATAGCAATCGCAGTGAGCAATACTCCTCCATAAGGCACCTTCAAGAAGCAACCGTCTAACCCTATTAATGGCCTGCAATGTTTGAAACCTTCCTTACACCCACCCAAACAAACATACATTCTTTCAAATACTGGTTTTCCAGTAGCGAAAGTACAATGTGCAGCATCTAATACAACAGTACTACCTGGATTCTTCTCTTTCAACTCTTCCACATAGTTATAAATATTTACAAATTGCTCTGCAATAGTACCCTTAATAATATTTTGGGCCTTCCTTTTCACCCTATATGCCTTATGAGTAGAGACATCTAGTTGATGCTTTGCTAAAACTGTTTTTTGAAACTCACCCACATTCATCTTTGGATGAATTATATAATCCTCCAAGTAGTTATGCGCCAACCAATCTGCAGTCATAAACTTTTTTGTAGACTCTCCAGTACAACTACCATGGAAGGGTATAAACCTTTTCACTTGGCCAGTGTCTTCCCCAACTTTGTATTGCGATGCAAATATCTTCCAAGGACAGCCTGAAGCAGGTTGACATCAAAATCGGATTCTGAATTTCTCATTTTTTGTCAATTTAAATGTTCTTCTAATAACAATTGAATGCCACTTCACAGCTTCCTTGAATGCTTTGTTATCTTTGAAAAACATCCATACCTCAAAATTTGGTTCTATAGGATCTAACATGTGCATCTTTGGATCATAAACTGAAAATGAAGGATATTCATCATTGAAGGGATTTAATACCATGTACGCTAGCATAAGTTTACATATACGAGAACCAAAATAAAATACCTCTTGAAGCGTATTAATTCTTTTGGTGCGGAAGATCTCGAACCAGTCCACGAACCAATCCACGAACCAGCGGCGTCTCCGAATTACAATCTTGTGGGATGAAAACGGAGCTCGATTCCACGATCCGTTCAACAAGAATATTACCGAATATTTGGGAGCTCTATATTTTGCAGTGTGCTATTGCTTCATGCAATATCTCTCTCAATATTTATCAGAGTAATATCCGATGCTTGGCTTTCTTAGAGAACTAAGTTCTCTGCATATATCAAGGAGAGAGTGAGAGGCTAGTGGAACAATCACATGTGCAATAATGAAATGCACATCACCTTTTTCCATTCAAAGCACCTCTCGGACAAAGGATGAAGTAATTGAACAAAAGAAGGAGACATGGGTGTCCCACCATAATAATGGTGTCCTCCACCATTCTCCAACATCTCCCACTCACCCATGGCGGGGATGATGTAATCCTCACATCTGCTAAAATATAGCTCAAACCAAAATCGTAAATCTTCAGTTGCCGGACCGTGCGACCGCTGAGTTCACCTGCAATGCGGGAGCTCTATATCAAACCCGTTAAGGCCAAAATAGAGACATCTACCCTTTTAAAGAAAACAGTGTGGGAGCTCTCACGCCAAACTCAATTAGTTCACGTAGATGCTACAACCCATAAACTCAGAGTACTCCAGACACATTTGATTTTCACAAGGTTAAGCATCTCTAATCCCTCAGAGAGCCATACTTAACCACCTTTGGGCCCATGTCCATTTCGTATCTCACTTATTACTATATCGCTATCCAAAGCGCCATAGTTGTCGACAATAAGTGCAGAACGAGGTGAAATCAAATTGTCTTCCCTTTGCCCTAATACTACTCAGATATGAATCAACTGCTTTCCCAGAATCGGTCCTTATTGTCTCATCAATCCTGACCGTAGGAATCGAAACCAAAGTAGCAACATCAATCCATATCTTTGTAGTAAAGTCAAAGATCACAAAGAGCACTAGATGTAGGATTAACAATCCTGTCCTACTGGACTCACATGGTGAGGAAACAGGGATTCATTCTCTCACCTCCATTGCTTGATCGCTTAGCTCATGTAACCCTCTCACAACATACTATTCTATAGCCTTGTTGTGCGGACCTTAGTCTAGTCACTCCCAGAGTGGCTAACCCGAACATTTCAAATTGCTCGCTTGTCAAAGCGCCACATTTAAAATTTCGTGTCCGGTTATCATGTTACGGCAGACAATCTCATCTACATGAGCATATGTCTTCTAGTCATGCCGTACGGATCTTAGTTCAGTCGCTCCACAAGCGCCTAACTCGAAATTCCAGATTGCTCGCTTTCCCAAGCGCCAACTCTGAACTTCGCATCCGGCTATCAGTACAGGTTTATATAGATGGTGGGACATCTTATATTTGGTTAACTAAATTAACATCATCTTGGCACATGCCAAGGCGACATTATGTTCATATTTCTCGCTACTAAGCGCCAATTGATTGCTTATCCAAAGCATCAATAGCTCGCTACTCAAAGCGCCAATAAAATGAACTGTCACAACCTTGCTCGCTCTTCAAAGCGCCAAGGGTGATTGCTCATGTGAGTGAGCCAATCAACTTGTTGACATATATTTAGTGTGTGCATATCCAATATGCATAATAACTGTGTGAACTAATAATATTTATCATGTGCGCTATCACAATCATAAGTGGGAACAAATGAATCTCGCATATATGATAAATGTCTCAAAACAATAGTGAATATCTCAAATACAAGCCATACAATGAGTGATATACCAGTAACAAAGAAAGTACATCAAAGCCTACGAAGTCCTAACGAACTAACATGCCTGCAGAAGGCATCTTTCGGAATAGGCTTCGTCAAGGGATCCGCTACCATAAGGTCAGTGGGCATGTACTTCAATATCACCTCATTATTTGCTATATTCTCTCTAATAAAGTTCATCCTCAGGTCAATGTGCTTCGTTCTAAAAACCGTGTGATACTTAGGGTCCTTAGTGTAATCTAAGGGCCGCCTGTGCTATCACAGAAAAACAGTAACGGGGTCCGAAGCATTAGGGATGACTCCAAGATCCTCGAAGAATCTCCTCAGCCACATAGCTTCCTGAACAGCTGACGTACATGCTACAAAACTCTGACTCCATTGTCGAAAGAGCAACGCAAGTCTGTTTCTTGCTACACCAAGTGATGGCGCCACCCATGTAGCAAGAATGCATATCCTGAGGTTCGACTTGCGTATTCCCTGGTTACCTCCCCAACTGGCATCGGAGTAACCAATCAATCGCTAGGTCCGGTCCCTCCATAGCATAACATGTAGTCCAAAGTACCCTTCAAATATCGCAAGATTCTTTTGATTTGCCTTCCAATGAGCAATTCCAGGGTTTTTGACTGATAACGACCAAGATAACCAACACGCATATGCTATATCAGGCCGAGTTACACACAACTGCATACATTAGCTTTCCTATAGCATTGGCATACGGGTAATGGGACATCTTCTTAATTTCTTCGGGAGAAGTAGGGCATTGTTCGGGTCCAATGGCGTCGCTTTTAGCGATAGGAGTGTCTATGGGTTTGCAGTTGCTCATCTGGAATTGCTCCAGAACCTTCTTAAGGTAAGTCTCTTGAGACAAACCAAGAAGCTTTCTTGAGCGATCTCTATAGATCTTAACTCCAAGAACATAAGCTGCTTCTCCCATGTCCTTCATCTCAAAATTAGAGGACCACCACCCTTTGGTAGCGACAATTATCTCCTTATCGTTCCCAACTAGTAGAATGTCGTCGACATACATCGATAGGATAAGGAATTTATCTTTGGACCGTTTGATATACACACAACGGTCTTCCTCGATCATCGTAAACCCATCACTAATGACGGCTCGATGGAATCTAAGATACCATTGTCTGGAAGCCTGTTTCAAACCATAGATAGAACGTTTGAGCTTGCAAACTTTGCGCTCTTGTCCTTCCACAATGAAACCCTCTGGCTGATCCATGTATATTTCCTCAGCTAAATCTCCATTGAGAAAAGCTGTCTTCACGTCCATTTGATACAACTCTAAATCCAAATGCGCGACAATTGCTAAAATAAAAGGCGAATTGAAGCAAACCTTACAACTGGTGAGAAGGTTTTCCTCATAATCAATTCCCTCTTGTTGGGTGTAGCCCTTGGCTACAAGACGAGCTTTGTACCTTTCAATGGAACCATCCGTTTTGCGTTTGACTTTAAGAACCCATTTGTTCCCAATAGCCTTTCGCCCTGGTGGAAGGTCAACCAAATCCCAGACTTGATTAGTCCTCATGGACTCCATTTCATCTTCCATTGCAATCATCCATTTTTCGCTTACAAACAGATGATAGAGCATCTCGATTAAGATCGAGGTTCCTCCTCTTCCCGTGTATCAGCCACAAAAGCATTCCCCTCAATCTCAAAAGAGACGACGTTGGAATGTTACCTCTTTGACTTCTACCGTATTTGAGGAACAAAGAGACTCCTCATTCGATGGAAAAGAACTACTCGAAGGTATGTCACTCCCACTATCTACAAGAGCCTGAGGAATATCCTCTTCGGTCTCTATTGTACGATTTGGGGTGCCTAAATCTTCCTCCATCTCATAAAGGTTCATCTCCTTGCTCACATCACCTCTGTTAGGAAAATCCTTCTCAAGGAAATCCGCATCTCGTGACTCTATCTCGGATATAGTCCTATCAGGCTGCTCTCCAACAAACACATAGCCTTTGGAGTGTTCAGAATATCTCACAAAGATACACTTCTTACCCCTTGGGCCCAACTTCCCATGTTGGTGAGAAGTGTTATGTACAAAAGCTGCTGATCCTCATGGCCGCATATGGCCCAATTCGGGCTTTCTGCCGGTCCACATTTCGTATGGGGTGGACTGTACTGATTTTGAAGGCACACGATTAAGTATATACGTCGCAGTCAACAATGCATCACCCCAATAAGAGATAGGCAAATTTGCTTGCGCCATCA
Organism: Aralia elata; assembly: GCA_034770075.1. Lineage (NCBI taxonomy): Eukaryota > Viridiplantae > Streptophyta > Magnoliopsida > Apiales > Araliaceae > Aralia > Aralia elata. Next base: position 42,261,721 of record CM068385.1, read on the forward strand.
TAGATCTAACCATGTCTAATAATGTCCGGTTCCTCCTCTCCGCCACACCATTTTGTTGCGGAGTTCTAGGGATTGTCAGTTGCCTGATTATCCCTCTTTCTTCACATAGTGCTTTAAACTGATCAGATAGATACTCGCGGCCTCGGTCAGTTCTTAGTGCCTTAACACTTTTGTCTAACTGTTTCTCAACCTCAATCAAATAACGTCTAAAGCATTCTAATGCCTCAGACTTATGAGAGATCAAGAAAGTGTACCCGAAACACGTATAGTCATCTATCATTGTGAGAAAATAGGAACGTCCATGCCTTTCTTTCACATTCATAGGGCCACAGATGTCTGAATGAATGAGTTGCAAAGGTGTTTCTGCCCTAGTAGCTTTACCAAATGGTTTTCTAGTTGATTTACCTACTAAACAATGTTCACATGTGGGTAGATTGACCTTAGCGAGTGGGCCTAACAGACCTGCTCGAGCTAACCTAGCCATTCTATCCTGTCCAATATGGCCTAATCTAGCATGCCATTGAATTGAACTATCATGATCATTTTCAACAAGTAATGAATAAGAATCATCACTATTAATACTAGAATCAATAGTATTCAACACCATAAAACCATTTGATCCAAAACCATATCCAAACAATATTCGTCCCAAATGAAATTATTACAGAATTATTCTCAAACATAACAGAATATCCCAAACGTAGTACTGATTAATACAGAAAATAAATTCTGTCGGACATCCGGCGCATAAAGTTACAATCACACAGGGTCAATGCTGAGCATCCTCGCATTTCCAGTTTGTAAGTGCCAGTGCCTAGCACGTCCACACTGGTATCGTTCCCCATGTATACTTTTCTGCCAGCCGGAATGCGGCGATATTCCACAAATCCACTTCGATCTCTAGCTATGTGGTCCGTTGCTCCGGAGTCTTACAATCCACATATGGAGAGAATGAGCAACAAAAACAGTACTTGATGATACTAAGCACATAGATAGATTAGGACTAGGAATTACCTTCTTCGGCTCAGTGCATTCACGAGCGAAGTGTCCCGCCTTGCCACAGTTGTAGCATGCCATCTTGGCCTTGTCCTTCTTATCAGAACCTTGTTCGTCGTCCCTTTTTCCGTTTGCCGGTACCTCCACTCGCAGCCCCTTTAGGCGCAGTGGGATTACCAATCTTTATTTGGTGAGCCTTTAGGCGTTCAACTTCTAGTCGTTTAGTCCTCAAACGCTCAACCTCCAGCTGCTCAGCTTCTAAGCGCTCAAGGTAATGAAAAATATCTTCCAAAGACTTAATGTTTTCATTTTGAGCTATGTTAACCTTGAGATAGTTCCAATTGTCGGGAAATGAGCGTATCACTGCTCGAATTTGCTGTTCATCTGACAAAGGGTTGCCAACAGCTCTTAACGTTTCAATCATATTCGACATGACCTGAAGATGTTCTCTAAAGGTATGTTCAGCTATCTTGTTATAACTGTAGAATTTTGTAGTTAAGAGATGCAACCTAGCCATGTCCATTTTCTTTTGGGAAAAGAAAAGAGGAGAATCTTATTAGAGATATTCGATTAGTTCACCACAGTATATTAAAAACATCTTTGCCGCATGATCTAAATTAACATAAAAATAATGTGACATAAATATAGAAGGGAGACTTCGCCAGGCTTTGGAATCACAATCCACATAAACGCCCTGTAGACACCCAAATTTTGCGTTTCCTTCTACTAACCATGACAGGAGGGCGAAATCGTCAATTGAACCGGCTTGCGGGAGCAAAGGAGCGGGCACAAGGGCGAGCGCCCGGTCCCGCCGCAATGTTTTGGGCAACCCAAGTTTACGTGACAATAAAGCCGTCCGAGGCAGGCATTTCCGAATGAGGTGGCACGTCTCCCGGAAATTCCCGGACTGCAGAATACGAGCCTGTCAGCGAAAACCGACGTTGCGGTACGAAAATCGAGGCGTGGCACGAAAATCGAGAAAGTCAAGCCCGCCAGCCGCGGATAGATCTGCGGCCAAGTGGGTGCGCCAGCACGAAAACCGGGAAATCAGCACTCAGCAGCTGAGTGCGATGGGAGGCGTGCCAGCTGGCCAGCCGCAGATCCATCTGCGGCCAGCCGCAGATAGATCTGCGGCTGGCTCTGGCCAGCCTATTTAAGGCAGCTTCGGCAGCATACAGGGGGTTCAGCAGTTTTGAAGAAGAAGAATTCCTGCAGCAGCAAAAAAAAAACGGAAATAGAGAGAAAATAGCTAGATTTTGCAACAAAATAGGGAGAAAGAAGAGGAAAAAAAGAGTGGAATTGATTCTTTTGAGTTTGATTGTAACAAATACATCATTTATCCTATTCAAATACACAAGTTCACATCCATTTGAGATCAATTGCAAGGTGAAAATTTCTATTTGTTCTAGCAATTCATGTCCTATTGATTTGGGTAAATTAGATATAATTTTCATGTATCTTATTGAACAATGAATTAGGGATTATTCGCGAGGGTTCCATTGGAACAAAATTCTTCTCAATAACCCGATGATATTCATGTTTTGATTTCTTGTTTGTTGTATAAGAGATGTATTGGTTGTGGTTCATTTGATTTGCTATTTAGGGTGTCGTGATATTGTTAGAATTTCCGCGTTGGTTATTTATTGTAATGTTTGATTTGTGAGTACGTAGTAATCGTGGTTGTGAGCCTAGGAAAGCGACCCCGTGGTCCAAATCCGATGATGGACATGTCTTGATGTATATAGCGGGTAGGATGTATCCTCCTTGTAACATGTAACCGTCGGGCCTTAAAACGACGCCAAAGCGAGAATCGGATTTAAGGCCCCATATTAGTGGAACTCGTGATTGTAGGCGTTTGGGATTATTTTGATGGCTTACATGCCCATGAATAGCCCCAACGCATTTTAATGCTTGATTTGATTTACGACACGAAATTGATTTCAAAGATAAATGATAAGATTTTCATAAAATCAATCAAAGTAGGATATTAGAATCACGAGGTTAAATTTGAGAAATGTTAATGAATGTCGATTCCTATCTAACGAGAAAGTTAAGGAAAGAGAAATCGTTTTCCAAAACAACACACGAAATGATTTTATAAATAATTGACGTTTTATTAAATCTTTGTGCATAGGGTGAAAGAGATCCTAGAAATTGCCCATCATTTTATGAAAGCAACGTATAGATCTCGATTCCTATTTTGACGAAGGTTTAAAACTCTTGTTTTGTTAAAACGACACTTAACGAAAATCTCATAGTTTTGATAATAAAAAATCAAACCTTTTCTCATAAAGCTTTCTCGTGTATGCCGAAAAGACATTCCGAAGCATTCTCAAAGTAAAACACGATTTTCCCTAAAATCCAAATGACTCTTTCATACAAACTCACCACAACATTCACATAAGCACACCTACACACACACGCACGCACACACACACATTTCATGAATTAAAGGATAGGAAAGCATCAAGATTGCGGTAACCGTGTTTCACGGAAGTCGGGGGGTGCCTAACACCTTCCCCTCACTTAATCAAGCCCCCGAACTCTATGAATCTCGATTCGCAGACCAATTAATTCAGAGTCACATGTGAGCCAGCGATTTATAAAGAAACGAAAACTCGGATGAGTTGGTACATCCATTTCAAGTATACCAACTGGCGACTCTGGTTAATTGGCTCATCATAAAAAACGATCTTTTCAAAACCCCGTCGACATCAAAGCCGACCCTTTTCCAAAAATCATCTAAACCAAAAGGCTAAAATCGGAAAAGGGCAAATATCGCGAAAGAGACGAGAAAAACCGGCGTCGACAGCTGGCGACTCTGCTGGGGACATTAGAGGGCTTAAGCCGCATTAAAATCTTGATGCTATTCTATCCTTTAAAAATTCATGAATATGTGTGTGCATGCGATATTTTGATCTTTTGGTTTTGTTGTGTGACTGTGTGTTGTGTCCAATGAATGAATGATTGAATGAAATGACTTTACTTTAAAGAAATCATTTGCATGCGGTGAGGACGATGAATGTGAATGTATGTTGAGAGAGTACCTCCTCCTGAGGCGAACCTGTCGGTTGCTTATTTACTGGACTCGATGGGGCTGCTCCCCGGAGATGGCTCAGGAAACGCACCACTCAAATCCGCTCCAATCGAAAGGGCTCAAACGAGTAGATTGCGAAGATTTTGGGAACCTTCATGCCGAAAAGCCCGTGAGAGTAACCCTAGGGTAGGTCAGCCTCTGATAAACCCAACGCAGGAAAAGTCTCTTCATTCATGCCCTTTTACGTTTATTATGCGTATAAATGTCATAATCCCATTGCAAAATATTCATATATGCTTCCCCTTTATGACAAAAGAAAATACTAACCTCTGTGTTTTGCAGGGAACGACCCCGGGAAGCATAATAAATTGTATCTAGCATGCAGTGTCTCAATAAAGGACCGCTAACGTGTTGTTTTGCAGAAAAAGATTAAAAAACCCAAAAAAACACACAAAAATTTTACAGCTTTAGCATGCATCCATGTGTTCATTTCCCCGGGACTAAACTTCGAACCGTTGTCTCTGTAGGATTGCTCCTCAAACTCGTTCGCAGTCTAAGAAAGCCCAGGTCTCTACATCTGAAATGGCTGATCTTCCTAACCATAATTCCATATCTCGGGAGGAGTTTGATGATTTTAAAAGACAGATGATGGAAATGGCCACAATGTTAAAGGAACAGTTCTTAATCAGACAGGATCCGGTAAACCAGGGATCGCATAATACTCCACCACCCAGGGGATGATCAGAATCCTCCTAAAAATGGTACAAACTTGCTTAAAGAGGACCAAACCCCGACTCAAGGACGAGCCAGTCATCCCAAAGGCCGTTCCCATACCTAGCAGGACAGTGATTACTATCCCAGAGGAAGGGGAGGGACCATGACGACCTTCGGAGAAAAATGAAATACATGGAGGAAACCATCCAATCTCTAAAGGGCATAGGCTCCCTGGGCTAGGGTTAATTACTCGGATTTATGTGTTTTCCCCGGGGGCCAGATATCCAGAAAAGTTCAAAGTTCCCGAGTTTGAAAAATACAATGGAAAGGGAGACCCCTATACACAACTTGAAAATCTACATTGGAGAACTCGGGTCTTATGCCGAAGACGAGGGGTTAAGAATGCAGCTATTCCAGAAAAGCTTAACAGGGGAGGCAAGAATCTGGTATGCCCGCCTCGACAAACGCCTCGAATCCCACAACTGGGAGGAATTGGCCCATACCTTCTTAACCCCAATACAGCTTTCAGGCCCAGATGGCTCTTGACAGGTACCAAATGACAAAGGTTAAAAAACAGCCTAGGGAATCCTTTAGGGAATATGCCGCAAAGATGGAGGGGCATGGCTGCCCAGGTAACTCCCCCGATGAGCGAATCAGAGATGGTAATTGACCTTTGTAGACATTCAGGAGGCACCGTATTATGAGAGGGTCATCTCGGGGATTGGAAGACCTTTTGCGGAAATGATTAAACATGGAGAGATGGTTGACAATGGGGTTGAAATCGGGTAAAATCCGGGATCTTACTGCCTTTAGAAATGCCTGCCGAGCAAATACAGAATGGAAACTATGGTAGCACATTTCCCGGAGAGTCAAAAGAGGAAGGAAGAGGATGTCTCCCTCATCCTACAAGGGTCGTCCAGTAAAGCAGAAGAAAGAAACCATCTTTCCGGTACAGGCACAGAGGGGAGGGCCACCCCGACAGCCCAATTTCTCAGATCAAAGAGCAGAGGGGCGAAGAAGATATGAGGCATCGCAAAACCGAGTATTCACCCCGCTCGGGGGAGCCGCTTGAACGAGTATTAGCGGTATTAGTAGCCCAAAAGAAGATTGTTGGTTTGGCACCCCCGAGTGACCCAAAGTGGTAGAAGGTTTGACCCGAGCAAGCGGTGTGCATACCACTCCAGTTTCCCCTGGCCATGATACACAGGATTGCTGGACGTTAAAGCATCGAATCCAAAACCTGATTGATAATGGAGAGATTGTGGTGGAAACAGCCGGATTCCCCGAATGTTAAGGCAAATCCCCTGCCAAGACATGATGGAGGGGGAGTCAATGCCGACGGAGGCAAGTGAGGCGGGGGAAGCCGACCAAGGTTGAACTATGTGCAGAAAGTTGAGGAGATGATAAATGTGATACCATGACCATGGGAGTGCGAGGGTAACGCCCATCAAGTTGATAGGGGTAAGTACGAATAACATAGAGGGACCTATCAACAAGTTGACAGCTCCGAGGCCATCATTTTTGCTGCCCAAGGCCACAACTCCCTATCAATAGTCTGAAGAGTGTACCCTGGAATTATGGGGGAATACCAGAGGAAGCGGCCAGTTGTGCTTCCCGTGACGACCAAGGGGAACCCCTTATATCTTCCCGGGCGAGTCCTTGAGAGCCAAAAGAGAAAAAAATGAAGAGGTTTCTGAGGAAAGGGCCATAGAGTTTTTTGAAAAGGATGGATCACCCAGAACTGAGGGGGATCCAGATTTTAAATGAGGAATCAACCCTAACATCAGTCATGGATTTGGTGTTGTCATCCAGTGAGCATTGCAAAACCCTGATGAAGGTTCTGGAGGAGGCATTTGTGGCCCAAAGAAATTAGTGAGGAGGGTTTCGGCCGGTTGGTAGGCCACTTATTGGAAACCGATGCAATATCCTTTACAGATGAGGACATTCCCGAAGAGGGAAGGGTGGCACCGAAAACCGCTACACATCGCGGTAATCTCCTCAGGATATGTCATGAATGGGGTGCTGATCGACGGGGGGATCGGCCATTGAATATTATGTCCTCATCAGCACGCTGAAGAAAATGAACATCAGTCCCAAGCGCCTACGGGCCAGTCATGTGGTGGTTCGGGCTTTTGACGGATCCCGGAGGGATACCATCGGAGAGAGATAGAATTGCCAGTGGAGATAGGGCCCTGTACTTTTGATATATCCTTCACAAGATCTTAGAATATTACGGCAAGCTACAACCTGCTGTTAGGGAGGCCGTGGATACACATGGCCGGGGGGCAGTTCCTTCCCACGCTCCACCAACAAATCAAGTTGATCATCGATGGGAATCTGGTAACAATCTCGGGCCGAGTGTGATGACCCCTTTTCCTCCCAAGAGTGGCCTACCAGTAATCAATGTGGATGAGTCAGCGGCGCCATGCCAGCTTTCAAAGCCACTAGAGATTAGCACTCCCCATTATAGATGCCCTGGGAGCTCCCAGCTGTGTGAAACCAAGGGGTCTCTCCGGAACTCACCTTTGTGGCAAAGGAAATGATTAAAATGAACTTCCAAACCTGGACAGGGACTCGGACAAGCAGGATATCAGGGAATCACCAAGCCCCATCCACCTACCACAGCAGATAGGCAAAGCAGGATTGGGATACCATGTGGGCGCAGTGCGGGGACACCGTCAGGGTACGACTCCGATTCGACTAGTTGGCAGTCCAGCGACCAAAGCCGACAATGAGCAGGGGATCAGCGGACCTGTGATTGGGGCAGGGAATGAAGAGTTAACCCCCACACATAGTGAGTCGGCCCGGAGGGAAAGTTTCCTGCAGGAGGTCGCAAAAGAGTTTGAAACCAAATGCTACATCCCCGGACAATCAACAAGCAGTAAGGAGGGGATGAATATTGTCATACCACCGGGAGCCCAACAAGTTGTGCCTGTCATCGATTGGGCAGGACTGATTATTCCTGGAGAGGGTATGGAGGAGAACTCAGGCGACGTATCCGTAATCATCGGGGAGGTGTCCGATGTGAGGACCTCTTTCATCCAGCGCATTTCAGCTGACCTGACCATCGACAATTGGACCCAGAAACCAGTGATATCCAAACAGGGGTAAAGCTCGACGGCAGGGTGGATTGACCCCAGATGATGGGGGAATGAAGAAGTTTTATTTTGTTGTTATTTTATTTCTGCATAATTGTGTCGTTTCTTCTTCGTGTTATTTGAAATTGCGATCGTCGTGAAAAAATGATTTATATATGACAAGTATTTTGTTTCATGTCAGGTGTACCCATTTGAGTAATCCTTGCCTAACAGATGGTCCTTCAAATTTGAATGATGATTATGATTTTGACATTGAGCTGGATTTCGATTTAATGGGCATTGAACAAGACGAGACAGATTACGACGACGCACCTGACGAGATCAAAGGATGGGTCGAGGATAAGCCCAAACCCAACTTGGACCAAACCATCACCGTTGATATTGGAACCCCTGACAATCCAAAAGAACTCAAGATAGGGACAGACCTTAACCCCAGCCAAAAAGCAGAAATAATTGAGTTACTAAGCCAATATGAGGATGTCTTTGCCTGGTCGCACGAGGATATGATCGGATTATCCACCGACATTGTGGTGCACCGGTTGCCCATCAAGGAGGGTTTCAGGCCTGTCAAGCAGAAACTAAGAAAGTTGAAACCTGAGTGGAGCTTAAAAGTGAAGGAAGAGATCATCAAACAGTTCAGGGCGGGAAGATCATTTTGGGTGTCCACTTACCCGGAATGGCTATCCAATGTTGGTCCCAGTGGCTTAAACCTGGAGGAAAGGTGAGGGTATGCGTAGACTACAGAGATCTAAACAAGGCCAGTCTCAAGGATAACTTCCCGGTGCCTTTCATACACATCCTGGTAGATAACACAGCCCAGTACGAAATGTATTCTTTTGTGGATTGCTTCGCGGGATATCATCAGATAATGGTGGCGGAGGAAGATCGGGATAAAGACCGCATTCATCACCCCCTGGGGCACTTTCTGCTATAGACGACTGGCTTTTGGCCTCACAAACGCGGGGGCTACTTATCAGAGAGCCATGATGGCCTTGTTCCACGATATGATGCACAAGGGAGATAGAGGTCTACGTGGATGACATTATTGTGAAATCAAAGGTAGAATCTGATCACATAACTCATCTCAAAAAGCTATTCAATCGGCTCAGAAAGTATAATTTGAAACTCAATCCAGCCAAGTGTGCTTTCGGAGTGCAGTCAGGTATAGCTCTTGGGATTCCTGGTTAGTGATCGGGGCATTGAGTTGGATCCAGCAAAGATTAAGGCCATTGTGGATATGCCAGCACCTCGCACAGAGAAGGAGAGATAAGGGGATTCCTGGGGAGAATAAACTTCATCAGCCGTTTTATATCTCACTTGACGACTACGTGTGAGCCGATTTTTAAATTGTTAAGAAAGGGTGCTTCCCAAGAATGGAAATGAGCAGTGTCAGAGGGCTTTTCAGATCATTAAGAAACAATTGACGGAGGCACCAGTGCTGGTACCCCCGAAGGATGGGATCCCTTTGTTTATGTATATATCCGTCAACACCATCGCGATGGGATGTATGTTGGGACAGAAAAATGAGGCGGGTAAAGAGCAGGCCATCTATTACCTCAGCAAAAGATTTAGCCAATGTGAGCAGAATTACACTCCCATCGAGAAGACTTGTTGTGCTCTGGCCTGGGCTGCAGGGAGATTACAGCACTACCTCCATGGGCATACAACGTACCTGATATCAAGAATGGATCCCCTAAAATATATTTTTGAAAGGCCCATGCTGAATTGTCGATTATCCAGATGGCAGTTAATCTTACAACAGTTTGACATGGTGTACGTGACCCAGAAGGCCATGAAAGGACGGGGAATCGCAGATCAGTTGGCAGAAACCCCGTCAGGAGGGACGGAGCCTTTAGAAACTCCTCTTCCGGGCGAGGATATATTTTGGGTATCGCACGAAAAATGTGATGACGAGGGACAATTTTGGAAGCTGTATTTTGATGGTGCCATGAATGCCGGGGGGGATTGGTCGGCGGGCAGGAGCCGGAGCGGTCCTAGTCTCTATCACTGGAGAACAATACCCCGTGGCCACTAAACTTCGTTTCAGCAATTCGAACAACACCGCTGAATACGAGGGGTGTATCTTGGGACTCCGATTGGCCCGTGACATGGGAGTAAAAAGACTAGCGGTGTTCGGGGATTCCAGAATTGGTAATCAGACAAGCAAATCGGGGTATACAACACTAAGGAGCTTCGGTTTACTTCCATTCATCGTTTGTGTCACCCAGCTTATGCAAGAGTTCGAAGATATCGCCTTCCGCCATAATTCCTCGGGGACGAAATGATTTTGCCGATGCAATTGGCGACTTTGGCTTCCTTAATCCACGTGATCAAAAGCAGGGACAGTCCACAGATTGAGATCACCGTTACAGAATGCCCCGGCATGATGAGGAAAATGTGGCAGTGTTATCAAACGAGGTGGTGTTGACGAAGGCAGCCCTGGTTATCACGACATAAGGGGAATATCTGAGAGACAGATCCCTTCCCGATCAGGCCAAATTCGGACTGAAAGGATGAGAATTCAAAAGATGGCGATGAAGTTTTTACCTGAGTGGCGATTCACTTTACAAAAGGGATGCTGGGTTGGGACTGTTGCATGTGCGTAGATGAACACACAGGCCCGAAAGATTATGAATGAAATACATGGTGGAGTGTGTGGGCCCCATATGAGTGGACCGATGCTTGCCAAAAAAGATTTTGAGGACAGGGCATATATTGGTTGACGCTGAGGGCCGATTGCGAGGATCATGTCAAACGGTGTTATCAATGTCAGGCGCACGGTAATGTGCGATCCATACGCCTCCCCATGAACTGCACTGTATGACCTCCCCATGGCCATTTTCGATGTGGGGAATGGATGTAATCGGACCAATAGAGCCCAAAGCAAGCAACGGGCACACCGGTTCATTTTCGTCATGATCGATTATTTCACCAAATGGGTAGAGGCAGCTTCTTTCCCTTAAAGTAACTCAGGAGGTCATCGTCAGCTTCATCAGGAATAATGTCATTTGCCGATATGGGCAACCTGAGGTTGTGGTTCCGACAATGCCAAGAAATCTAAACCAACGCCCTCATGAAGGGACTGTGTGACCAGTTCAAGATTATAAGCACCTCAATTCCGTCATTTACCGTCCCAAAATGAATGGGGGCAGTGGAGGCGGCCAATAAGAACATCAAGAAGATCATGGCAAAATGTCTGCTAATCATCGGGGATGGCCAGATCTGTTACCCCTCACCCTGCTGGCATACCGAACATCAACGCGTACTTCTACAGGGGCAACCCCTTACGCTTTGGTGTATGGAATGGAGGCTGTCCTGCCAGTTGAGGTTGAGATGGCGTCCCTCAGAATAGTGATCGACGCTCAGATAAGCGAAGAGGATTGGATGCAAAGTCGATATGACCAATTGGCCCTGATTGATGAAAGGAGGGTGGCTGCCATTTGGCATGGTCAGCTATATCAACAGAGGATCTCCCGATCATATGACAAAAGGATCAGACCTCGGAAATTCAAGGAAATGATTTGGTGTTGAAAAGAATCATGCCTTGTCAGGACGAGGCCAAGGGGAAGTTTGCCCCGAACTGGGAAGGGACCATTTGTGATCAAGAAAGTACTATCCGGAGGGGCCCTCATATTGCAAGAAATGGATGGTGAGGTATTTCCACAACCCTCAATTCTGACTCGGTGAAGCGGTTCTACGCTTAAATCATCAGTTCCTTTTTCCCCTGACAGCGAACTACGTAGGACCTGATCTCCCAACTTGTGGGGGTACGTAGGCAGCCATCATGGCGCGGTCCGATCCTTTAAAAAAAAAATAATCCTTTCCCCAACCAAAACCAAATTTTCGATAGCCAGATAAAACCTTCCTACACCCTCAAAACCTTTCCGGAACCAATTGCCTAACCAGTTTCATCCCAGAAATATATACCCTGATTCCAACCCAAAACAGTTTATTCCAAAATCTGAGATTCAATCCGACGAAATCAAAAGGTGTGCGCGAAATATCTGACAAATCTCCATCAAGTCTTGAGGAAAGAAAGAAGGCGAAATGTCAAAATCATGGTCAGTTGGATAAAATGATGATCCAATGGAGGGCAATAATGATACGACAAAAGGGGAAAATGACTAAATTTAAATGCATGTCTATATATTTATATAACGTCGTTTTATTACAAGATTTATCTTTCAATAACTGATGGAAACCAACATAGTCTATGCAGGAAATAAAAATAATCTACAAATCTGAAACTAGCCGAAGCAGGATGGACAGGGTGGTGGATAGATCTGATAGCATCAGCATCTCCTGCAAATCTGCTGCCCCATCATATCAATACGATCCAGATAATAGCAGTAGCTCGGCTGACAGTCCCAAAATGAGCATTCTACCACTGCCCTGGTCTGAAATACAATGGCCTCTCTATCAGCAATGGCAAGCATCTCTAGCCCGAAGGGCCTCATCTCTCTCGGCGAGGGCGGCATCCCTCTCGGCTTCAGTAGTAAATCAGGGCCAGGCGGGAGTCGGGAATCCTCAGAGACCCGACTCGGGGCAGAATCGGCTGTGAAATGGAATGGTCTGCGGTTATCTTCTGTGAAAATCACTCCTAGAGTCATCAAAGGCCCCCGTTCCGACTCAGACTAGCCGAATCCAGGTTCTCCACCGCAACCACTGTACGTAGGCAAATGTCTGGATGTGACAGCTCGCACTATATTCGGCAAAGATCCTGCGATTCCCAAAGCTCGTATACCGGCAATAGATCCCTCTCTGTACAGGATGATATAAGGAATCGGTATGCGGCTGCACCCGCAAAGGGGTGTAAATCCTGTGTCTGATCAAACTGCCCCATAAACCGCCAGGGGATGATAGGTCGTCACGCCCCTTAACCAGCAATGGGAATGAAATCCATGCCAGGCACATGAGTCAAGAAGCTCATGAAGGAGCAATAGCCCGAATAAAACCAATAGATGAAAGGGGTCCTCAATGATAGACAAAAATGATGTCCAGGAGGCCACATCAGTACAACTCGCGGGACGAAGCGAAAAACTGCGTGGTTATGTCATGACTGAAGCAAAACCCTTGGCGACGGAAATGGCCGATGGGACTAAGATGACTCGTGAACCACATGTACAATAAGGTCGAACTCCCTCTGAAGAATCTCCCTCGGAAGGACTGGCAATATGTGGCCGACATATAGGTATCCGCCAATATCATGGGGAGAATGGTGTGATCCTCCTGAAGGGCCCGAACGGCCGCAACAATCCGCATGTCCAAATGATCGGATCCTGCAGGCAAATACAAAACTGAGATGACACAGGCCATCAGAACGGCCCACTTCTCAAGGCATCCCAGCGCTCCTCGGACACGGAAAAAATCACCGAGGAAAAGACGGAAACTGTCAGGTGAGCCGAATCGGTCAATCAAGAATTGAAGAGGAACCATATGGTCTGATGTGGTTACCGGTAATAAGACAGCCCTCCGCAAACCGGTGAAAGTCAAGAAATTGACGGCGCATGGAACCAACAGTAACCCTAGCACAGGGACCATCCAAGGGCAAGCCGGTGAAGCGAGCATACTCCTCAAGGGTGGGGGTCAGCTCTACTGTCCCAAACCTAAACACCTGACGGGCAGGGGCCCAATGGCTCAGAAGACCATCCACAAAGCCCGCTGGCACCTGGAAGGTTAATAAGGACCAAGAATGTCCCAGAAGACCATCTGCGATAATCCTGTCTGCCGGCAGTAAACTGTCCAACCAGCGGAAGAGGCTGCCGACCAACCCCGTGGGAGGAGTGGAATCCAAACGAGTCACGACATCCGAGGACGACATCTGAAAAAAACAGTATCAAAAAGACTGTACAGGGGTCATTCTCTATCCATAAATAAAAGCATGCATCATACAGTTAATATGAAACAGGTGAATTCCATAGAGATGAAAAAGAACTGTGTGCGTAAATAAATAAATGAGTTCAGTACATAGTGCATGAATGAAAAAGAAATCTAAGCAGGTGCCGATACAAAAGACCCTATCCTATCCTGGTCTAAATAAAATCAGTATCATCTATGAAAGCAGGATCCTCGAAACTGATCCCCTGGAGTCGTCGAGCTCGGAGGACCAAAGTTCATATCAGGGATGTAGGGATGCGCTGTGGCATCAGATGAACTCGGGCCTGCATCATAACCGGCACCGTCAGGATCGTAGGTGTAAGCCTCCTCCGGGGCCCGGCCCAATCCTCGAATAAACAGCGACAACTGATCTACCTGACGGGTCAATGAGGCGATCTGATCAGCGTGGGTAGGGGTCCGAACACAGGCAGCCCAATCGGTCATCGTCACCGAGCCTGGAACCATGTCTCCAAGGAAGAAAGTGGCCCCGAGTCTGAGGACCGATGGTACGGGGCACCCACCATGTACGGAATGCATCACTCGTAGTGGGACCTGTGGAAAGCATCCGACCATCCTCCCCGGCAAGCATGATCTCTGAAGGCTGAGAATCCAGCGGCCAGAAAGTAGTGAAAGAAAGGGAGTGCGGGATGCGGATCTCTCCAGTGACGCATCTGAATGCGCGCTCTCCCAGATACATCACCCAGCCTCCAACACTCTGCAAAGTGAGGCGACGGGTGGAAAGCTCGAACTCCGGGCCGGAAGGATGCCCGTCAGCAAACCCCACAGTCAGATGATCGGAGAGGTAGGGAATCCAGGCGACGTCGGCAGCCGTGATCAACTCCAGCTGAATACGACAATGTGCAAAGCTGCCCGACACGGGGACCTCCTCCAGAGTACTGTGATGCCATCGCCGACCCCGAGGATAAGTGTCCGGGCCCAGAGTAGTGATAGGCCTCAGACATGGCAGCCGCTCGTAAGCCCAAAACTGTGAATAGAAACAAGACAGGGCATGAGTCACTATCAAATACAGAAAAGAGATGAAAGGAAAAGAAATACAGTAAGAGAGAGGAGGAGGGGACTCACCAACAGAAAATGGTAGAAGCCGAGCCAGGCATCAGTCTGTCCCTCTGAGCGTAGACGCATGCCGTGGAGGAAATACGCAAAGGTGAATGACCCCCAGTCATAATCACCGATGCGGTCCACATCTCTGACCGCTCCTACGACGCTGAAATGAATGGTGGAGGAGTTGTTCCCCAGAAAACAACCCCTCATGATGGTCAGGAACAGGCGTCGTAGCAGAATGTCCCTGGTGCCCTGATCTGCTGGAATAGGCAGCGCATAGAGACCCCCGACTGCATCGACTGCCAAGGCACCAGATCGGATACTGCGGGCCTTAAAGACCCGGTCCTCAGCAGCGAAGCCCCAGCAAAGCTCGAACCTCCACAGGAGTAATATCAAGATCTAAGGGGGACGCGGGGGGGACCCCCGGTAAACTCAATGCCAGTAATGTACCTCCAGTCCCATGGGGTCAACACGACCTCGCAGTCAAGAAGATGAAGAGACTGCGTATGGTGGAACCATCGCTCGGATAAAGCCCTCATGTAACCCCAGGGGCACTGGCGGGGGATGATAGTGAAGAAATGTCGGAAGCCCCAAGAGTCCACCATCGCCCCGATAATCACTGTGCAGGGCCGCGTAAAGGGAATAGATGTTGAACCAGTTACCCCTCGGCTGGGTAAACTCGGGTACCTGGGGCAATCACCAAGGGGTCAATCCGGGTAAAAGGAGAATGGAGAAATTGAGAGTGAAGTCAGAATAGAGCTGAAATATACCTCGTTAGCCACGAGAGATGCTGAAGGGTGACGACTGAGATCCCGACCCAAAAGATCGGGTATCTGCACAGAGGCGCCAGAAGGAGCCTGATGAGTAGATGGAGCCGGAGTGCTGGAGGATGGCCCATCTGCCGCGACCTCTGGAGGAACAACCTCCTCAACGTCCGGAGGACCAGGACGAATAACAGCCTCCGTCAAACGACGAGCCTGACGGGTCCGAGGAGGAACAGGAGTGGGTGCAGCCCTACGACGGCGAACACCCGAAGTCCGAGAGGCGGAGGAGCTACTGGGCGCATCACGATCCATAGCTGGAATAGAACGGGCGAGAAAGAAGGTAAGTTTCCTTTTAAAATTATGTAATGAACATTTCTAAATTTCTAAGCCTCATCATATGATTAATGCAACATGATGCATGCTTAAAAAAAAAAAAAAAAAAAAAAAAAAAAAAAAAAAAAAAAAAAAAAAACGGCAGAGTTCCGTTTGTAAATTGAACATCCCAGGCATAAGCCAAGCGTGTTTTCCATCAATCAAAGCCTCAAACAGATTTAAATTGCATTCATATATGTAATTACAGCATGTAATGCATGATTTTATTGCAGAAAAGGAATAACAATATGTGGGACCGCCTCATGAACATAAAATAAGGACTCACATAGTTGATACATAGCATGTATATATGATGGTACATTACATAGCATTGTAAAGCATACATTTTATCTCTAAACATGCAAATAGTCAAATGTATAGCAAAACATTGACGAAATTGAAAAGTGACCGGTCAAAGTGTTACCTGTAGCGTGTAGATCAATCCTACCGGAACAGTTTTTGCAGGAAAGTTGAAAAAATCGACAAAAAGCCCTTGCGAACAAGAAAAATCGAGAGAATCTCTTTGAATTACAAGTTGAAAGTGACAGATCTGGAGGAGCCGCGTTGGATTTAAGGCCCGATCATGGCCGCAGATCCATCTGCGGCTGGCCGCAGATCCATCTGCGGCTGGCCCTGGTGGGTCCCACCTTGCTCCCTTGCAGCCATTTGACGTGTTGAAGTGAAAAGTTTACGAGATGGGTGACCGGCGACGATACCCGGCCCCGACATGACGATCGACCGGCGACGATAACCGGCGATCACGAGATGGATGTCCGGCGACGATAACCGGCTCCGACAAGATAACCGACCGGCGACGATAACCGGGGGTTACGAGATGGGTGTCCGGCGACGATAACCGGCTCCGACAAGATAACCGACCGGCGACGATAACCGGGGGTTACGAGATGGGTGACCGGCGACGATACCCGGCCCCGACATGACGATCGACCGGCGACGATAACCGGCGATCACGAGATGGATGACCGGCGACGATAACCGGCTCCGACAAGATAACCGACCGGCGACGATAACCGGAGGTTACGAGATGGGTGACCGGCGACGATACCCGGCCCCGACGAGACGATCGACCGGCGACGATAACCGGCGATCACGAGATGGATGACCGGCGACGATAACCGGCTCCGACAAGATAACCGACCGGCGACGATAACCGGAGGTTACGAGATGGGTGACCGGCGACGATACCCGGCCCCGACGAGACGATCGACCGGCGACGATAACCGGCGATCACGAGATGGATGACCGGCGACGATAACCGGCTCCGACAAGATAACCGACCGGCGACGATAACCGGAGGTTGCGAGATGGGTGACCGGCGACGATACCCGGCCCCGACATGACGATCGACCGGCGACGATAACCGGCGATCATGAGATGGATGACCGGCGACGATAACCGGCTCCAACAGATAACCAACCGGCGACGATAACCGGGGGTTACGAGATGGGTGACCGGCGACGATACCCGGCCCCGAACGAGACGATAGATTGAAAGAGTGAACCCAAAGACTAACAAACACGGTCAAGGGGTTGATACATTGACACTCTTACGAATGTCTTGCATGCATTACATCTTGTGTTGCGTCATAAGCTATATGTGTGGCATCATGTATGTACTGTCATTCTTACGAACTGTCATTCATGCATCGAGTGTCTATTCTTTATCCTGTTCATTTCATTTATCATTTCATAAACATGATAAAGAGGGGCAGCTGTAGACACCCAAATTTTGCGTTTCCTTCTACTAACCATGACAGGAGGGCGAAATCGTCAATTGAACCAGCTTGCAGGAGCAGAAGAGCGGGAACAAGGGCGAGCGCCCGGCCCCGCCGAAATGCTTTGGGCAACCCAAGTTTACGTGACAGCATGATCGTCCGAGGCAGGCATTTCCGAATGAGGTGGCACGTCTCCCGGAAGTTCCCGGACTGCGAAATACGAGCCTGTCAGCGAAAACCGACGTTGCGGTACGAAAATCGAAGCGTGGCACGAAAATCGAGAAAGTCAAGCCCGCCAGCCGCGGATAGATCTGCGGCCAAGTGGGTGCGCCAGCACGAAAACCGGGAAATCAGCACTCAGCAGCTGAGTGCGATGGGAGGCGTGCCAGCTGGCCAGCCTATTTAAGCCAGCTTCGGCAGCATACAGGAGGTTCAGCGAATTTTGGAGAAGAAGAAGAAAAAACAGCAAACAGCAGCACGGATTTTGAGAGAAAAAATAGTAGATTTTGCAACAAAAATAGGAAGAAAAGAGAGGAAAAAGAGAGAAATTTTACTCCTTTAATTTTGATTGTATCAAATATATTTCTCATCCTATTCAAATACCAAGACTTCATCCTTTTTGAGATCATTTTGCAAGGTAAAAATTCCTTTTGTTATAACAATTCATATCATCTTATTTGCTTAGATGGGATGTAGTTTTCATGTATATTGTTGAACAATCATGGATTATGGATTATTAGGGAGGGTTCCATCGGAACAAAATTCTTCCTAATAACCCGAGGATGTCCAATTGATAAAATTTCTAGCTTGTTGGTGATAATTTATTGGGTGTAATTTATTTAGATTGTCATTTCCGGATATCATGGTGTATTAGATAAACCCGGGTTGGTTAGTTATGTAATATTCATTTTGTAGGCATGTATTAATCTCGTGTGAGCCTAGGAATGCGACCCCGAGGTCCAAATCCGATGATGGACGTTTTGATGTATGTGATAGATTCAAGATGCTCGTTTTGTAACATGTAACCTTTGGGCCTTAAAACGACGCCAAGGCGGGGAATCGTGTTTAAGGCCCCGAAATAGTGAAATTTGTGATTGTTGGCGTTCGGGGATATTTTGATGGCTTACATGCCCATGAATAGCCCGACGCGTGTTTATGCTCGATTTGAATTATGACACGAAATTGATTTCAAAGCTAAATGATAAGATTTTCATAAAATCAATCAAAGTAGGATATTAGAATCACGAGGTTAAAATTTGAGAAACGTTAATGAAATGTCGATTCATATCTAACGAGAAAGCTAAAGAAAAATCGTTTTCCAAAACAACACACGAAATGATTTTATAAATAATTGACGTTTTATTAAATCTTTGTGCATAGGGTGAAAGAGATCCTAGAAATTGCCCACCATTTTATGAAAGCAACGTATAGATCTCGATTCCTATTTTGACGAAGGTTTAAAACTCTTGTTTTGTTAAAACGACACTTAACGAAAATCTCATAGTTTTGATAATTAAAAATCAAACCTTTTCTCATAAAGCTTTCTCGTGTATGCCGAAAAGACATTCCGAAGCATTCTCAAAGTAAAACACGATTTTCCCTAAAATCCAAATGATTCTTTCATACAAACTCACCACAACATTCGCATAAGAACACCTACACACACACGCACGCACACACACACACATTTCATGAATTAAAGGATAGGAGAAGCATCAAGATTGCGGTAACCGTGTTTCACGGAAGTCGAGGGGTGCCTAACACCTTCCCCTCACTTAAACAAGCCCCCGAACTCTATGAATCTCGATTTGCAGACCAATTAATTCGGAGTCCCATATGAGCCAGCGATTTATAAAACACGAAAATTCGGATGAGTTGGTACATCCATTTCAAATATACCAACTGGCGACTCTGGTTAATTGGCTCATCATAAAAAACGATCTTTCAAAACCCCGTCGACATCAATGCCGACCTTTTCCAAACGTCATCTAAATCAAAAGGCTAAAATTGGAAAAGACCAAAGGAGAAGCAAAAAACCCGGCGTCGACAATGATTCGCTCAACGATTGCTCAGGTAGCCCTACTATCTGCTCAACGATTCTGACTTAAACTTCATTTATGTTCTACGATCATCTGACTGCTGAACTACAAACTCAAGACTTACTCTGCGAACATAATCGACTTTACAAAGAGGCAGAGTAACTCTACGATCATTTAACAATACTATTGTTTGCCTAAATCTATACTAGCAAAATACGCAAGTATACGCAGTCCACAAGCAATATAATGATAAGAGAGTTGTCGATCCCACAAGGAATTATTTAATAATAATTACCAATTACTAACTCATAATCAAATTAATTTTATTTAAACAACTGATTAAGATTGTGAATTTTTGATAATAAATAACTAATGAAAATAATATTAACTACCACAAAATCGAGAACTCATCAATATTTATAACCATCTCTCGATGTATTATAAGCGAATCAACTTAAATCCACAAATGATAGAATTAAGATGAACACCGTAGTTAACTAAATCACTATATCTCTATGTGAATTACAATTAAAAAGGATTTAAAACACATGTTCTCTTTCAGATTACATGCGACATATAGGTATTCTTTATCCTAGACACAAATCATGAGTTCCATCACCATGCAGAAAACACAATCTCATGCTAATATGATCAAGTCTAAATTTATAATCCATCTCTCGAGTTCATATAGATTACCACGGTAATTGTTGATCAGACAATTAAGAAATTAATCACAAATCATAATAGACAATCCGATAAAAATCAACAATAATTAACCAGAAAGCATATCAATAAAAGCTACGCATTAAGATCCATTGTAATCTTAAAATATAATTAAGTTCATGATTGAATAAAAATCCATAATCCACAATTGATAAAGCATTCAAGAATACAAAATAAGAGGTAGAGAAGATAATAGAATCTGTAGACGTAATTCTTAAGTCTCTCCTTCAGCTCTTTAATTGAATCCTTTGTGCTCTTGTAATTGCTTCAAGCCTCCATCTCTTTCGCCCAAACTAAGGTTAGCAAAAAGTAGCAAGATCTCCCTTATTCTATGCCTCACATCATGTATTTATATGTTCTAGCTAAAGTCCTAAACCAATTAGAAGTTATAATCCTTGTTCCATTCAATTTGGGTCAAAAATAAGCTTTTCAACAACCCGACCCAGCATAGTCGCGCCCATATTTGGCCTAGAAAGCAGCGCGGCCGTGTCCAAGTGCCAGAAATCATGTTTTTCACTCTGAACACCAGCACGGCCGCGCCCAAAATACACTTGGAAACGGCGCGGCCGCGCCTGTCACAATTCTGCTAGGACGTTTGTTGGTAAAATGGCCATAACTTTCTCATACAAACTCGGAATTAGGCGATTCAAGAGGCTCCTAAAAGTTAAGGAGTAGTCTACAACTTTCATTCTTTGAGCATTGAGAGATTTGGATTGGATCAAGGTAAAAATTGAGCTTAAAGTGGCGGTTATGCAAATGACAACTCTAAACTTTGAGGTTTAGCGTCCGTTGGTAAAAAGGTTATAACTTTTGATCCACGAGGAGTTATGGGACGTGCCACCTATCAAATCGAAGCTCTCGACGAGATCTATAATAAAATTCAAGTCTTGAGCCATGAACATGCATCCAACTTGGCATTGAAAACCTTTCAATCTTCCCTTCTTGCATTTGCTTGCATATTGTACTCCAAACTATGTCCGGATTGCATTTCCTTCCTTCTTCCTGCAAAATAACATAAAAACACTATAAATACCTACTACTAGCTTAAAATACTTAACAACTCACAAATTATCAAGCCAAACGTACTCAATTGGTAGGTATAAAACCCACTCATCAAATACCCGCAAACTTAAATCTTTGCTTGTCCTCAAGCAAACACTAAGAACACCAACTATAATAACTAATTCTAAATAACAACTCACACAACTCGAGCAATGAATCAATACAAATTTGCATAATAGCCTCAAAGATTTCCTTTAATGATAACTCAAGAAATTTTACGAAAACATGCAAAGCCTAAATTTTCAACCTAATCATCAGTTCCACAACTACTCGTGATCATTTAAGTGCGTGTGTACATCCAAATGTTCAAACTAGCTATGACTCACATAAGACTATATAAATAACTACTGATAAAAGATTTTTAAAATCAATTCTAAAAACCTTCTTATCACATCAATCTTCGCTAATAAAGGAAAAACATAAAATTTAGATGAACAAAAGGATATTTCATTTAGCACGTTCGAACCATTCCCAAGTATTTTAAAACACAAATTTTCTTTTATTTTTTTTTCCTTTTTAGTGAGTGTGTTTTACGCTCCATCTCACTTCCCATTGAACGAGTGCGTTTTACGCTCTCTCTCGTTTTCTCTCGCACGAGTGCGTTTTACGCTCCTTCTCGTGCCTATGTTTATGGGTGAGTGCGTTTTACGCTCCATCTCAACCCACCACATGATTCATCATTCTAACTCAGGAAGGTTTCACAATTTTCAAAATTTTCAATAACCCAAGATTTCCCCCAAACCTATGTTAATGCCTAAATTTTGCTTTGAATGATGCTCAAATAAGTTTTTAAAGTTTCAATGATATCTTTCACAAGCATTTAACCAAAAAGAATTTTAAGTCACAACTAGCTAAACAGATGGATATGTGTTTTCAAGTTCAAAAAGATTACAAACAGTGTAAACCCAACTCATAAGTCAAAATATAAACTAAGCATGCTTCTCAACTTCACAAGAGTTAAAAAAAATTAATCCCATTTTTTATCATCGACCATAACCAAATTCAATCAAAGCATTGCTCCACTATCCTAAAAACATACTAACTAAAATGCAAATCTAACAACCTAATTAAAACGCACAAGAACACACCCCCAAACTTAAGCTAGACATTGTCCTCAATGGCTAAAATAGGAAAAAGTAAAGCATATGACTTCCCTAAAAATATAACAATCTTCCTCCTTGTCTGCTAAGTCTGAAGAATAAGCTAGGCACATTGGAATAAATAAGGCATTGCACTTGAATTGGACTCGAATAACCTGTAAACACATTAGAAGCAAGTTTATTAAATCCTAATAAATGTAAATTTATTAACTACTATGAAACCTAATAAAATAAACAAAAACTAAAACTAAAAATTAAACTTGGGTTGCCTCCCAATAATCACTTGTTTTAGAGTCGTTAGCCCGACTTCTCAACTTCCTATCCAATTCCTCTTCGATAATTGAGTAACCCTCCATCCATCAGTAATAATGTTACTTTCGAGGGCTTTGCTTTTGTAAAAGTCATTATTTCATATTCACCTAGATTGCTCTTTTTAGATAGAATCTCCTTTAAGATCTGCAAGTAACTAGGCGCTTTCTCCATTGTGTCTGTGAACGAATTACGACATTGAAGCTTTTCAAACACAACTGGCTCTCCATCTATCGTCCCTTTCTCATCCCACCATGGCTCTAAATTTATACTAGCTCTCATGTCGCATAGAGCTTTGCCAACGACATGACTACCAATTGGGCAGAGGATTGAAAAACTATCCGGATCCTTGAGCTTTGGCGGAGAAGGTACATGGGATACTAACAAAATCAGCTCATCAACGTTGGAACTCAAGACTAGATCTTCTTCGACTGTATTATCCTGGTCCCAACTATTCTCCTCTATATCAGAATCATCGTTAATTAGCACGTCCGGTTGCAGCTTTGGCGCGGGCAATCCATCAGTCTCCAGAACCACGTCATTGGGTACATCAGTTTCAGATATTGGCTCTAGTACTCCATCAGTTTCGAAAACCATGTCACTTGATAATCTACCTTGAGGGTGATCGTTTATATCATTTACCAGCTGTTCTATTTAGTTTGTAAGATTTTGCAGTCGCACATCATGGCTGTTCTTCCACGTCTCATTGTCCTCAAGGTATTTTGTCATAAATTCCTTAAAATCTGGTTTATTTTCCTGATGTGGGGATGGTTGTTGGCAAACCTGAAATCTAGGTGGTTGAGTTTGTCATGACGCTTGAGGTTGGGCTTGATTATCTCGCCACGAGAAATTCGGGTGATACCCCCAATCCTGATAATAGTTGTTGGGTAGTCACCGAGGTTGCCACCATACTGTATTGACTCGAAACTGATGGCGCATTGATGACTCGAATGGTTTCCAGCACAATAATCACAAATTATCGCTACACTTTGAATACCTTGTGCTGCAAAAGCGTTAATCTTCTTCGAAAGTGTCTCAATCTATGCTGACAATTCCTCGAGTTCATAAATCACTGTCGCTCTTGACTGAGTCATTCTCATATAAGGCCACTGATAGTCATAGGAAACCATGATGTATATGAAAAGGAAGTAAAACAGAAAAAAGGAAATAAATAAAAATAAAAATAAAACGTTTAAGTTAAGATTAATTTGATTGAAACTAATATTGGTAAAAATTATTAAATTAATTCCCCGGCAACGGCGCCAAAAACTTGTTTGCCTAATTCTATTCTAGCAAAATACGCAAGTATACGTAGTCCACAAGTAATATAATGATAAGAAAGTGTCGATCCCACAAGGAATTATTTAATAATAATTACCAATTACTAACTCATAATCAAATTAATTTTATTTAAACAACTGATTAAGATTGTGAATTTTTGATAATAAATAACTAATGAAAATAATATTAACTACCACAAGATTGAAATCATACAATGAAGACTTAAGACTACAATTTCACTTAGATTAACATACTTCATGTTAAGTTATGCTAACTATTGTGGATTGTTAATCGAGAACTCACCAATATTTATAACCATCTCTCGATGTATTATAAATGAATCAACTTAAATCTACAAATGAAAGAATTAAGATGAACACCCTAGTTAAATAATTCACTATATCTCTATGTGAATTATAATTAAAAAGGATTTAAAACACATGTTCTCTTTTAGATTACATGCGGCATATAGGTATATCTCTATCCTAGACACAAATCATGAGTTCCACCACCATGCAGAAAACACAATCACATACTATTATGATCAAGTCTAAATTTATAATCCATCTCTTGAGTTCGTATAGATTACCACGGTAATTGTTGATCAGACAATTAAGAAATTAATCACAAATCATAATAGACAATCCGATAATAATCAACAGTAATTAACAAGGAAGCATATCAATAAAAGCTACGCATTAAGATCCATTGTAATCTTAAAATAAAATTTAATTCATGATTGAATAAAAATCCATAATCCATAATCCATAATTGATAAAGCATTCAACAATACAAAATAAGAGGTAGAGAAGATAATAGAATCTGTGGACGCAATCCTTAAGTCTCTCCTTCAGCTCCTTAATTAAATCCTTTGTGCTCTTGCAATTGCTTCAAGCCTCCATATCTTTCTCCCAAACTAGGGTTAGCAAAAAGTAGCAAGATCTCCCTTATTTTATGCCTCACATCATGTATTTATAGGTTCTAGTTAAAGTCCTAAACCAATTAGAAGTTACAATCCTTGTTCCATTCAATTTGGGTCAAAAATAAGCTTTTCAACAACCAGACCCAGCGCGACCGTGCCCATATTTGGCCTAGAAGGTAGCGCAGCCGCGCCCAAGTGCCAGAAATCATGTTTTTCACTTTGAACACCAGCGCGGCCACGCCCAAAATACAGTTGGAAACGGCGCGACCACGCCCGTCACAATTCTGCTCGGATGTCTATTGGTTAAATGGCCATAACTTTCTCATACGAATTCGAAATTAGGAGATTCAAGAGCCTCCAGAATTAAAGAGTAGCTCTACAACTTTAATTCTTTGAGCATTGAGAGATTCTGGCTGGATCAAGGTTAAAATTGAGCTTAAAGTGGATGTTATGCATATGACAACTCCAAACTTTGAGGTTCAGCGTCCGTTGGTAAAAAGGTTATAACTTTTGATCTAGGAGGAGTTATGGGACGTGCCACCTAACAAATCGAAACTCTTGACGAGATCTATAATGAAATTCAAGTCCTAAGCCATGAACATGCATCCAACTTGGCATTGAAAACCTTTCGATCTTCCCTTCTCGCATTTGCTTGCATATTGTACTCCAAAAGAAGTCCGGATTGCATTTCCTTCCTTCTTCCTACAAAATAACATAAAAACACTATAAATACCTAATACTAACTTAAAATACTTAAGAACTCACAAATTATCAAGCTAAATATACTCAATTCGTAAGTATAAAACCCACTCATCAACTATAGATCGATTTGATCCTATCAACTATACATCAGATTCAACTCAAGGATCAACCTAACAAGTTTGATCGTTCTATTCGAAGTCCTTGTACAATATTTCTCATTTAAGGACTTTACAAAACTTACTTGAACAAATATACATTAATCACTTTTGCATCATCAAATTAACTTATGCAAATCCTAACACTATAGATCAAATGATAACGTAATCAGGATCTAAATGAAGATATATCCCAAATTAGCTATCAAGCGATTTAATTTGTTGGAATCCCTTGACGACCAAAAGGTGGGACCCCCTCATCACTAGATATAGATCTAGGATTTTATGGGGAACTCCAAATGAAAAATGAATCAACTCCCAAATAAATCAATCAATAAAATGGAGTTAATTCCAAAATATTATAATAAATCATCGATCGGGCATCATCGGGTGATTAGAAGGAAATTACTTAGGAAATCCTCTCTAATCACCCTAGCCTAGCAATTGATAAGTTAAAAGAGCTTTAAATGAGAGTATAATTATAATACAAAGAAATTCCAAGCACAACAATCAATATAATGTATTAGATCTAAGCCAAATCTATACAACAATTACAAAAGACTAGATTTTTCACCTTGGGGTGAGCAAATTACACCTCCTTAAGCTGGAAATTGGATGAAATCACTCTAATCTAACTACAAATTTGATGTAATATATTAGATCTAGATTGAATTTAGTATTTTTCTCTCTAAGATTCTCACTTTTTTCTCCAAAATTCTTACTTTTTCTCCTAAAATTCTCTCTTTTTTTCCTCTCTTTGAAAAATGGCTAAAAATGCCTTATATAGGCCCCAGGCCTGGCCGTAGGTGTACCTACGGCTGGCCCAGGTGGGGCCCACCTTCCTCAATTTTCATGTCGTACAATCGGCTTTTCGTGCTGCTCGTTGAAATGTCCATAACTTTCAATTCGGGAAGAGCTGGGAGACGTGCCATAGCATTCTTAAAAGCTTTTTTCGAGAGCTACACACTGACATCAAGTTTGGCTAATTCTGGATTCAGGAAGATAGAGAAAAAAGTAGATAATCATCTTCCTGTAGATGCCAACTAGTTAATCATCATGCCTTGCGTAGTTTATCACTCGGTCATCGTTGTGATAGTTTTGCATGCTTGCTTAAGCCTCGTAACATCTTTTCTATCGTCTTGACGTTAGGGTGAAATGACATTTTTGCCCACCTACCATGGTTAGATAAAAAGTGCAAAATTTCGGGTGTCTACAAATTCCCTTTTTTGTCATGTTTATGCAATGCAATTGTCACGCCCCCAAAATTCGAGCGCTGGCCACCCGAACAAGGGTACCATATTATCTCGTACTTCTTTTGTAACTTAACCAATGATCCCATAATCATATTGGTTGAATTAGTCTGTTACAGACTACAAAATTATAAATTATAAACTTAATCTCGATCTCATTCTTTCTACAAGTATCAACGTATAGTCTATTCATATATATGAATAAAACCATATATATCGGTCAAATTTTTAACCTTAAAATTCAGACATTCTATAATTTTACATATCCAAGTTTCATAGTATTAATAACAAAGATTGTTCTTGGCAACAGAGGGGTGCATTCCGGTAATTTTGGCATCTTACCGGCGCTCATTAGTGTAATTTTAGTGCTTACAAAACTCCCAATATCATTCAATAAACTCACGTAGATATATATCTTTATAGTGATATCTCTTCGTATCAATATTTCCTATTTATCTGACATTCACAATAATAATAACACTCTTGTAGTTGGAACAAAGGAACCTTACGATGAATTTAGTTTCTTCATCGGTGCTAGATCTCTGTTCTTACAACACTCACAATGTTATTCAATATCCTCATTCAGATTTATAGTTCTTTATCAACATTGTATCAACATTGTTCTTGGAATATTCTTGGCATATTCTCTCAAAATATCTCCCAAGCTCGTTAAGGAAAATATCTTCCAAGCTCGTCAATGAAAATATCTACCAAGCTCGACAATGCGGCTTACAACTGAAAATATCTTCTAAGCTTGACAATGCAGCTTGTAACCGTAAGTACGACAAAGCAACTTGTCACCGTAAGCATGACAAAGTAGCTTGTCATTACGAATATATCCCCAAGCTCGTCGGTGAAAAATTTCTAAGCACGACATTTTTTGCGTTTTTCTCGAAAAATATTTTCAGATATAATTCATCGTTATACCATGAAATCACATAATATATAGTTTTGGGTCACTAAATTAACCTCTAACCATATACGATCATATTTATAAGCCTCATAAATATTCGGGGTATTACATTCACCCCTACTTAAAAGAATTTCGTCCTCGAAATTAACTTTACAAATAACTTTAGTCATTTAATATGATATTTATGTGTTCTATAAATATTTAGGATATTACATTCTCTCGTCCTTATTAGCATTTCGTCCTCGAAATTATCTCCAACTTAGTCTTCAATATGAAGTTTCTTAATTCATCCTTTCTCACATTAAATTCCTAATACTTAAATTAGGTCAACAATGTTCACTTATGTATACACATTTCTTTTTATAACTCTAGTTTTTAAACCCTCAATCATATTCTATCTTTTCTTCTTTTAGAGGATCACTCTGATTGGTACTGAGGGTCCATAAGACCGTGAACTTTTTCTTATTCTATGGGTACTATATAACCCACAAACGTTTGACAATCACAAGGACTAAAAAACTCGTAACTCTTGTCCATAACATTTCTATCATAATAATAACTGAGTGGTTATTTAAACCAAAACTTTTCTTTCAATACCCGTCGAAATCATATTATTCGACATCAAGGCAACCCATCGGAATCATAGTGTCCGATCTCATGGCAATCCATCGGAATCATAGTGTCCGATCTCAGGCTTAACTTTGACACCCATCGAAATCATATGTTCGATCTCCGGCTTAAATTTTGGACATATATCGCCTAATACCTACGTTGAAATCATGTGCCCGACCTGAAGTATTTCCCTTTATCAGGGTTGTTTATTTTAGTTACTATTATGACCAAACATAATATTGTCCATAAAACTTGACATGCAACCTTATCGTTTCCCTAACAATAAATATCAGATATATGAGAAAAGAATCACCTTCTCAGCATATAAAAAATAGCGTGACACAAGATTTCAATCTATTATCATGGTAGTAAACCAAGTATTTCCTCCACCCAAGAACTAATGAATCATTTCTCCATCACATCCACACTATCCCCGATGATATCATTCAGTGTGTATCCCATTTTGAAAACACTGACCATGAATTGTGATGTCCCTAGATCCGTGTATCATCAAACAGAGGATGTGGTGCTCACGATACAACATAAACCATCATCTAACCAAATAAATAACTTAATTCAATAGTAATTACATAATAATAACCAAATATAATCCCAGGTTTACACAACCTTAACAAACTTAAACTTAGCGTTCATCGCTTATTACATCAATTGTGGAAACTAAACTATTATATAACGTAAATTATTAATTCATCTTCGCTTTTCCTTTATCCTTGCTCGATCCTTCTGTCTTCTCATGCTTAGCTGAAATGTTTAAGCAAGAATGAGCATACATTGCCCAATAAATAAAATAATTTGATAATGAACATCAAGAAAAGAAATATTTGTTTAGGCATCCTTCAATAATTGAAACAATAATTGCGAAGTAATCTTGAGAGTTAAAGATAAGAGTTTTACTATTTTTCATCAACATACTAAGCGGTAATAAATACATTGAACATTGTTTTTATTTCATTGAAAACCATCAGAAGTTTTGACAATCGAATAGACTGTAAAACATTCTCCGCAAGTACTCTAGGTGATTAGCCTATCGTACCCCAATGTATTAAGTTTGACGCATAAGCGTAAAATGGGACTATATGCCCGACATCGGTTACCCCGTTATCCTGGTTGTTCATCTTAGTTTTCATGCGAGACCGCACCAAAGAAATTTAGATTGGTATACTTTAAATAGCTACAATGAATAAGAATAATTCAAATGATATAGCATTTCACATCAAGTATCTAACCGAAATAAGTGGCTAGAAGGCATTCTTGAAAGCAGTTCATAGATAAATAAGAACTTATAAACAATTGGAATAATAATTGAGTTGTCATCGGTAGAACTTGCACAATATATAAACTTGTATAAGTTATAATTTGCAACATAAGAAACTTGTACTCAATTAATAAATTGCACAAGTTAAGGAAACTTACATTCATTGCAATAATGTGAATAAAGTTAGGAAACTTGCCTGATAAGTCTTCTATAAGAAATGCAATTAAATTGTCCTTCCAAAAGACCTACACATCTCGTTAAGGTCGTCGCACAAATTAGTCACATTTAAACTCATTTCATGGGTTTAATATTCATATTAGTTCAATACATAAGCTTGTTTTTAATAATAGAAAGTTCATAAATATTGTATTTTAGAAATGCTTAAACAAAATATCAAATATGTGGCACGACATTATGACATTTGAAAGAAAACTGCACGCCGCACGCCCACGTACGAGCTGCTCAAGCCAGCCCGAGCCTGCGCGCGCTGCGGCCAGACAACACCAGCATAGCTGCGCTGCTATCTAGCGTAGCTGCGCCCACTCCCTGGATGCCCTCGGCGCAGCTGCGCTGGCCAGTCTGCAACGCTTATGAATGGCGTTGCGGCGCCATTCATCGGTCCTGGGAAATTGTTTTAGCCTTTTCTTGCAGCATACTTTGCCATTTTATAAGTACTTCACCACATATCACATGGCTACCATTTCCGGATATGTTAGACTTCATACTTCCTAGTATTTTAGAAAAATATTACATACACTAAACTAACACAATAAGACATCAAATCAGACGCCTCAAACAGCGTGCACAGACTGCTTTAACTCTTAGAGTTTTTCCGGAATTTCCAAATTTGGTTCATTTTCATAGCAGATCCTAAAAATCATAACTCAATCATTTTGACTCTGATTCTGACCAATTTTGGACAGCGAACACATCATGCTACCTAGTATTTTAGAAAATTAACATATGTACCGAACGGATTACCGAAGACATAATTTCAGAGGTCCGAAATCCCTGAATAATCACAGATTTTATATAAAACTCAACTTGGCAAAAAATTCGAGATTTTGCTTCTAGCATGCAATTAAACCATTCCTATGGTTCAGGTCATCTAATATAACATGTTCACATGTAACACAACTTCTGACTTTAACAAATTCCTACTTTTTAAGCAATTTGGACTCATTGTGGCTTTTACTCAAACATAAAGCATGTATGACTAAAATTTATGAAATTCAGAGCATATGAAACATGTTTAAATCCAGAACTTTCGTTCATAATAGTTTATCATCAACAATTAACATCAACATGGCAACACATAGTCAAAACAAATCATCTACCATGACCGATTATGCATTTTCTCATCATTTCATATGTATAAAAGAAAGTTCATTGGGTTTACCTCTTTGAATGAAATTTCTTCTTGAATTAGACCGATTGATGCTTCTCTTCTAGCTTGATTAATTCTCTGCAATCCCTAGAAACTTCTAACTCTATCTCCCACTCTCAATTTCTTTCGGGTGGTAGTTTTAGCAAAATAGCCATGTTATTTAGGAATGGGGTGTGTGTGTGTGTATATATATATATATATAATGTAGACATCCAAATTTTGCACTTCCTATACTAACCATGACAGGAGGGAAAAATCGTCAATTGAACCGGCCTACGAGAGCGAGGGGTGGACATAAGGATGAACACTCAAAGCCACCACAACGACGTGCGATCAAAGCCGCCACGATAACGATCAAAGCGGAATGACGTGGCGTTTCCCAGCTGTTCTCGGACTGCAAAATACAAGTCTTTCAACAAAAACCAACGGTACGACACAAGGATCGAGGTGCGGCCCAAAAATCGAGAAAATCAGCCCACCCAGCCGCGGATTGATCTGCGGCCAACGATTAAAATAATTGAAGTGCGCGGCGGGCGGCTGAAGCGGCTGAAATATGCGGCGGGCGCGGGGGAACCGAGGCCAGCCGCAGATCAATCTGCGGCCAGCCGCAGATCAATCTGCGGCCAGCCGCAGATCTGCGGCTGCCTCTGATTACCCTATTTCAGCTCATTCCTTCATTTAGCATACAGAGAGTTGAAGCAGGCGGCGGAGAGAAAGAAAAAACAGCAGCAGCAGCTCAGAAAAGGGGAAGAAATAGCAAGAATTTGTAAGAAAAATAGAGAGAAAAGAGAGAAAAGAAGTAAGGAATTATATCTTTTGTGTAAAACTATATATCATAGATCTTCTATTCTACTCAATATATAAATTCATACCTATTGTGAGGATTATTTGCAAGGTGAAAAGACTATTTTCATAGCAATTTTTTATATCATTTTGTTAATCTTCTTGTCAATTGGGTTATGTGAAATGTAGTTTTCTTGTATATTATCGTGGATCCATGGATTGAGGACTATTAGTGAGGGTTCCAAATGGAACGAAATTCTTCCTAATGGCCCGATGATATCCATTTGGCGATTTTAGCTTGTTTTAATTTTGTAGTATCCATTCCGTAGGTGTGTATAAATTATGGATGTGAGCCTAGGAACGCGACCCCAGGGTCCAAATCCGATGATGGACAATTTTGGTATATGTAATCCTTTATTGTAAATTGTAATCGTCGGGCCTTAAAACGATACCAAGTTGAAAATCGGGTTTAAGGCCCCCGAAATAGTGAAACATGTGATTGTGGGCGTTGGGGTTATTTGGATGGCTTACATGCCCATGAATAGCCCCAATGCATTTTAATGCTTGATTTGATTTATGACATGAAATTGATTTCAAAGTTAAATGATGAGATTTTCATAAAATCAATCAAATTAGGTTATTAGCATCACGAGGCGTAAAAGTTGAAAGTGCAAATGAATGTTGATTCCTCTTTAACGAGAAGGCAAAGAAAAATCGTTTTCCAAAACATCACACAAAATGATTTTATAAATAAATGACGTTTTATTAAACCGTTGTGCATAGGGTTAAAGAGATCCTAGAAATTGCCGTCATTCTGTGAAAGCAACGTATAGATCTCGATTCCTATTTTGACGAAGGTTTAAAAACTCTTGTTTTGCCAAAACAACACCTAATGAAAACCTTGCAGTTTTGACAATTAAAATCAAACCTTCCTAATAAAGAATAAAGCTTTCTCGTAGAAGCCGAAGGACATTCCAAAGCACTCTCAAAGCACGACTTTCCCTCAAAATCCAAACGATTCTTTCATACAAACTCATCACAACATTCACATAGGCACACACACACACGCGCGCGCACGCATACACATTTTAAGAATTAAAAGGATAGAAAAAGCATCGAGATTGCGGTAACCGTGTTTCACGGAAGTCGGGGGGTGCCTAACACCTTCCCCTCGCTTAAGCAAGCCCCCGAACTCTATGAATCTCGGTTCACAGACTAATTAATTCGGAGTCACATATGAGCCATCGATTTATAAAAAACGAAAACTCGGATGAGTTGGTACATCCATTTCAAATATACCAACTGGTGACTCTG
The DNA here is from genome assembly GCA_034770075.1 of Aralia elata. NCBI lineage: Eukaryota > Viridiplantae > Streptophyta > Magnoliopsida > Apiales > Araliaceae > Aralia > Aralia elata. Next base: position 42,295,204 of record CM068385.1, read on the forward strand.
GTTAATTGGCTCATCATAAAAAACGATCTTTCAAAACCCCGTCGACATCAATGCCGACCTTTTCCAAAAAATCATTCAATCAAAAGGCTAAAATTGGAAAGGACGAAAAACCGACGTCGACAGCTGGCGACTCTGCTGGGGACATTAGAGGGCTTAAGCCGCTTTCAAATCTTGATGCTATCCTATCCTTTAAAATTCATAAATGTATATGTATGTGCGATATTTTGACTTGTTTTACTTATTGCTGTGTGAATGTGTGCTTTTTTCCAATGAATGATTGATTGAATGAATGGAATGACTTTACTTTAAAGAAATCATTTGCATGCGGTGAGGACGATGAATGTGAATGTATGTTGAGAGAGTACCTCCTCCTGAGGCGAACCTGTCGGTTGCTTATTACTGGACTCGAAGGGGCTGCTCCCCGGAGATGGCTCAGGAAACGCACCACCCAAATCCGCTCCAATCGAAAGGATTCAGACGAGTAGATTGCGAAGATTTGGGGACCTTCATGCCGAAAAGCCCGCGAGAGTAACCCTAGGGTAGGTCAGCCTCTGATAAACCTAACGAAAGGGAAGCTTCTTCATGCTCTTTTATCGTTCAGTCAAATAAATAAATGTCATGTAAATGGCATACAACTGTCATACCGACATCATCATAATAAATATGTCCTGTATCATGTGATTACATCACCTGCACATATAAAGAGAATATTGACATGGTTTTGCAGGAAGGCCATCCATCCCACGTACCAGGGTTTTCTAAAATTTCTAAATACTATCATGTCATCAAACACTGACCTTGTTTTGCAGGATAAGATTAGAGAACCGTGAAAGCGTGGCATAACGATCACAAAGAACCCGGAGTAGGGGCATATTCGACCACCAAAAAAAAAAAGAAAAAAAAAGAAAAGAAAAAAAAAAGAAAAGAAAAAAAAAAGAGAAAAAGAGAAAAAATAATAATCACGCATCAGTGTTGACATGCATCTGCCAACTTGTAACTGGCACAGTACTAAACTACGGCCCTTGTTGGTTTTGTGAGATTGCCCCTAGGACCCAACTGAGAGGCCGCAAAGTCCATACTCCACCCATCTAAATGGCAGAAGCCGGTAGCCATGAAATTACAGTTCTGCCACTCCAACAATACGGCCGAATGCGAGGGATGCATCTTAGGACTGAGATTAGCCCTGGGAATTGCGGTACAGACTTGTCCGGCCTATGAGGATCAGATCGGAGAGATCTCCCATAGTGACGCCCCTCCTAAATGCGCTTGGTATCAAAACATTAAAGAGTTCCTCCAAGACAGCTCCTCTCCCGAAAATGCAGATCTGACCGAGGAAAGAGAATCCAAAGATGGGTAGTGAAATTCTTCCTAAGCGGAGACAATTTGTATAAATGGGACCTATCTACGGGACTGCTGAGATATCTGGAAGCCGAAGAAGCCCACTGATTAATCAACGAAGTACATGGCGATGTGTGCGGAGCCCATATGAGCAGAACATTTTTTGGCAAAGAAAATCATGTGAACGGGTCACTACTGGCTAACCATGAAAACTGACTGCGATACTCGTGTCAAGAAATGCCATCAATGCCAGATCCATGCCAATACGATCCATGCACCTCCTAATGAGCTCCATTGCTTGACCTCACCGTGGCCAGTTGGACCGTGCAGCAGGTGATATCCAGGAAGGGGTAAATCCAGGAGTATGGCAGTGAATCCCGGCCAGTAGAAAATCAATGGGTTTTAAAATTCTGAGTTTTATTTCAAATCCCTGCACGCTCATGTCACTTTGTCCAAAAAAGAAGATCATGTGCTGAAATGTTTTATATCTATGACAAACATTTCTGTTTTATTTCAGGCACCCCGATTTGAGGCATTCTAGACTGACAAGCAATAGGCCAAATTTGAAGGAGGATCACGATTTTGGTATAGAGCTAGATTTTGATCTGATGGGGATTGAGCAGGGCGAGACAGATATCGACAATACGCCTAACGAGATCAAAGGATGGGTCAAAGATAAACCCAAACCCTACTTAGACCAAACCATCGCCATCAAGCATCAGAACCCCTAACGATCACAAAGAACCCGGAGTAGGGGAAAATTCGAAAAAAAAAAAAAATTCTCAAAAATCTCAAAAATCAAAAATCCCTCAAATCTTTCAACAAGTCAAAGGACCGGATCTTCTGTTAGCCCAGTGAGATACCGATGCAACCAGTACGAGGGAGATCACAAGAAAAGCAACTTAACACTGGGGCATTTGTCAACTACCCAGAAAATGATGACGTGCAAATTGGCACCCATGCAACAATCCCATTAACATGCACCATCATCATCAAATGATACCTCATGTCAATATTCAACGGTACGATCATCTGGCATTTGTCAAGCATAGTTTTCCCGGGATACGATGATCCGCGTGAAAGGGGATTTTATTTGGCTTGATAGGAATCGGATTAATTCTGATAAGCAACCGTGGAGCACGATCGTGAGTATGATTAGACGAAGAAGGCTATTCAACCTTTTGATCGGGTACAAAGCCTTAATTCAAAGCAACGTTTGCGACAGAATCGACCTTATGTGACAGCCTTCACTTTGCAATTGCACAAACTTTCAGTTGTGGGGTATAAAACTATGACGATGTTGATGGCAATTAACACGTAGTCAGCTAATATCAAGAAGTCAGACAGTAAAATGATTATCAAGATAATGTCTCGAATCGTGGCCTGGGTTATTCGAGTAATTAAGCCCGAGGGGTGTCTCTACACCTGGTGCCCTAAAGCCATCTGGTTTGGGAGTCGCTGGCCCAACACTCGTTACATGGATAACTCAGAGCCTAAGAAAACGAGCATTACAGTAGAGGAGGCCCGAGCAGATTCGAATCGTGGCATGGGCTACTCGAGTAATTAAGCCTAAGGGGTGTCTCTGCATCTGGTGCCCTAAAGCCGTCTGGTTTGGGAGTCACCGGCCTAACACTCGCTGCATGGGTAACTCAAGCCTAGAAAACGAATCTTGTGCAGGGTCAAGCAAAGAATGAATGGGGCAGACCACCAGCTTGTCTCGAACCGTGGCCTTTGTTACTCGAGTAAATAAACCCGAAGTGGTGTCTGTACACTTAATGCCCCAAAACCGTCTGGTTTGGGAGTCATTGGTCCAAAACTCGTTAAATGGGTAACTTTGAATAGCCTAAGAAAACGAGACAAGTGAAGTGGGCTAATAAAAAGAAAAGATAATACGAAAAAACTCTCGGCCTTAAACAAGAAGTCATAGAAGAGAAACCCCTACTGAGTGCTGCATCGCACAGTGCATTTGTCATATGACGTCAATCCTGCTAAGAACATTGTCGAGAATGAAGACAGGATACCTTTGACGAGGGAAGGTGGTTCTTTTGAATTCGACCTTACTCACGTACAATGACCATGAATGCTTGAAGGTGTTCTTACGATTTCATAACTCGTTAAATAGAAAATCATCAACTCACGAGGGATTGAAAATAACTTCCAATCTAGTACATTCACGGTTCACAACTTGCTAGATTGTGCGATCAACAGATATTCAATTTCATGTGCTTTAACTGCATTTTTGTCGAGATTATAATATCTTTGTGTTGAACTAACACTAACGGTCCGAGCCTTCAAGTTTTGGCATTTTGTTAGTCATCTGATATGCAAGATCTTGCAGAGCTGGGGATAACTCAGCACGGTCAACATCGCGAGTTTTCGATAGAAATTCTTGGTAACAACACACGCCAAGGCTGGGGCAGTTAAGAATCGTGAAATGGAAGGACGCTAAGGCTGCACAGAACTTCTTGTCATTGGGCCTCTCCCCAATCCTGACTATCACTGCCTCGACATCCAAATGATCCCCGTGCATGAGCATATACAAGGATGATATAATGCGGGACAACAGCATATCGGCCAGCAGAAATGATCAAAAGGCCAAAGAGCCCAACATAGCTGTCGATCATCACAGAGAGCGAAACAGACTGCCTCAACTCAATGAAATGAAGACGACCAAGAACAGAAAGAGTACCAGGCCAGGGTTGAAGTCTAGAAACTACACTTCACGACGAGGCGTGATCCAATCAAATGTTGGCAAACAACGACGACTGTCGAATCGCATCATTTGACTGAACAGGGGTCATTTCTATCTAAACATATGTTGTGCACATGCATCTGTCCATAACATATCTGCCAGATCATGCATAACATCTTTTTCATGCATACAGGTACGATCAAAATGAAAATCTTCAGGAAAGTACAAGCACGTCGCTTTCAACCTCACGAATGATCAGACTGTGATGGCTTTTGCAGCATGGTACGTGGACGATGTTGGTGGGTGATCCAGGACATGAAGTCGATCACACATCCCATTTCAAAAAAAAAAAAATATCACTCAAATCCAATCAATGACCCCTGCGAAGGGCTGGTATCCAACCAATCAACGACCCCTGGGAAGGGCTGGTATCCAACCAATCAACGACCCCTGGGAAGGGCTGGTATCCAACCAATCAACGACCCCTGGGAAGGGCTGGTATCCAAACAATCAGTGAACCTGGGAAGGGCTGGTATCCAAACAAGAAGTGAACCTGGGAAGGCATCCAAGCAAACCACAACAAAGTGGTGAGCAAACCTGGGAAGGCATCCAAGCAAACCACAACAAGGTGGTGAGCAAACCTGGGAAGGCATCCAAGCAAACCACAACAAGGTGGTGAGTAAACCTGGGAAGGCATCCAAGCAAACCACAACAAGATGGTGAGCACCCTGGGAAGGGCTGAGATCCAATCAACTAACACCCTGGGAAGGGCTGAGATCCAAACAATTAACACCCTGGGAAGGGCTGAGATCCAAACCACTAACACCCTGGGAAGGGCTGAGATCCAAACCACTAACACCCTGGGAAGGGCTAAGATCCAAACCACTAACACCCTGGGAAGGGCTGAGATCCAAACACTAACACCATGGGAAGGGCTGAGATCCAAACAACTAACACCCTGGGAAGGGCTGAGATCCAAACAACTAACACCCTGGGAAGGGCTGAGATCCAAACCACTAACACCCTGGGAAGGGCTGGTATCCAAACAACTAACACCCTGGGAAGGGATGAGATCCGAACCACTAACACCCTGGGAAGGGCTGAGATCCAAACCACTAACCCCTGGGAAGGGCTGGTTGAAAGTAGTATGCACACAAGCCAATCATATTTGATATGATGTAGCATATACTTTATAATCTTATTTGGTTGTTAAAAGGTATTTTACATTATCTACATAGTGCTGTTATATTAAATGTGATAAACCCATAGTTTTGAGCAAAGCTTTTAGAATCATGATGGTGATCATGCTAATGAGATCTAAATTCTAGATAGCTCACAAACTTAAATTGTTCCTAATCGATGGATTACTAAAAAGGGGATTAGTGAATCCAGATAGATTAGTACATACGTTGCTTGCTCTTATGAAGAGAATAATTGATCTCATAATCATTTGTGTGGAGACACTAAAGCAAGTATGTAGGTGCTTATTAGAGAATAAGTTCACTGAACGTGGCTCGCTAAGGAATACCTAATGGAGTTTTACTCGCCTGTCAATAGAAATTCCTCTAGTGATAGTAGTACAAGTGATCCTTGGACTTGAGATCATCATAGTATCTTGTGTATGATGAGTTATATTTTGACATGTCCCTTAAGACCTTTAGAGTATATCAAAGGGTATGATTGGGTATAATAAGTTGTACATGAAAATAGGTGAATGATCAACAAAGAATCTACCACTTCTAGTAAAAGGAGAGAATGTCCTATGTGATTCGATAAATGACGACTCAGAAGTCTTTGGCCAAAGCAGAATGAAATTAGAAAAGAGTTTCTAATTTGCATTAATCAGAGTTGTGCATTTCAGAATCGAAATACATATAATTAAATAAAATAAGACTTGACAGTAATTCCATGTCTTATATTTAATTGGGACATTGTATGGTAGAAAGATTGAATTGTACGGTAACTATGCACTGAAAGGTTCTTTTATGATTAATGTTGAAATCTATATTATCTGGAAAGTCGTTGATCGCTAAGGGGCTTACCCTTATTGTAGAATAAATATTATTTATTTAAATGAATTAAATAGTTTAATTTATTTATTTAAATAAGATTAGAATTGTTCTAATTGATTTATTCACAACCGGTTTAATATGGAGAACCTAAAGGGTCACACCGCAAAAGGAAAATATTTATTTAAGAAGTAAATGACATAATTGTAATAATAAGTTAAGTGTATTTAATTTAGTCTATGGAGATAGAATAAATTAAATAGCTTAATATTTATTATTTAATATTTTAGAAATATTAAATATAAATTAATAAGAGGAGTCTTATTATTATTATTACTATTACTATTATTTAATTCCTAATGGGGATTGAGAATTAATTAATAGAAGTACTCTCACATGAATTCCTAATTGGATTAGGAGTTTAATTTAATTAAAGGAGTTTAATTAGAATAGAAACCCTAATCCTAAATAGTTTAGGGAAGGGTTTTCCTACATCTATAAATAAGAGAAGTCTTATCATAGTTTAGGGTTACACACTCTTGCATAAGAATTGTAGAGAGTACTTACAATTTCTATAGAGATAGAAATTAGGGTTTTGCCAACACCCATCTTCTTGAACAAGTATTATTCCTTGGTGGATCACCTCTAGAGGCCAAACACTTGGGTGGCTAACGTTGATCAAAGGAAGGAATTTAATCGGTGGAATTCAAGGAGAACGCGAAGGAATTGGAGGTGAACTTGTACCTGAGGAAGCTAGAATTCTACAAGGGTATAATTCTTATTCTCCATCTCTTTCGTTTAATTAATAATTGTGCATAAAGAAAGATCATGGTGATGGTTTGTATAAAATTTTAAAATCTGATTTTATCGCGCTTCCGCTTTATTAACGTAATTTGATTGCATGTTCGCGTTATGCAAACCTAACACTGGTATCCAAACAATCAATGACCCTGAGAAGGGCTGGTATCCAAGCAAGAAGTGACCCTGGGAAGGCATCCAAGCGAACCACAACAAGGTGGTGAACAACCCTTGGGAGGGGCCGATATCCAAAAAGTGAGCGATCCCTGGGAAGGGCTGAGATCCAAGCAAACCCCGACAAAATGATGACATCTGTAGAACAGTATCAAAAGAGTGTACAGGGGTCATTTTTTCATCCAATTTACATGTTGTGTCACATGCATTGAATAGATGATAACTCTGTACGTGATCCATGCAGGTTAGGTGACAAGGTCCTACCCTATTAGAGTCAAAAGCGATGGCTGCCCAAGAACGATGTACGAGGACGAACTCCAAGGATGTCTTTCAAGCTAGTCAGGAGAATAACTTCCTTTGATGACAATGCGATGAAATAAGGCGATTACGAGATGGGTGACCGGCGATGAAACCCGGCCCCGACGAGACGATCGACCAGCGACGATAACCGGCGATTACGAGATGGGTGACCGACGACGATACCCGGCCCCGACAAGATAATCGACCGGCAACGATACCCGGCGGTTGCGAGATGGGTGACCGGCGACGATACCCGGCCCCGACAAGATAATCGACCGGCGACGATACCCGGCGGTTACGAGATGGGTGACCGGCGAAGATACCCGGCCCCGACAAGACAATCGACCGGCGACGATACCCTGCGGTTACGAGATGGGTGACCGGCGACGATACCCGGCCCCGACAAGACAATCGACCGGGGACGATACCCGGCGGTTACGAGGTGGGTGACCGGCGACGATACCCGGCCCCGACAGGACAATCGACCGGCGACGATACCCGGCGGTTACGAGATGGGTGACCGGCGACGATACTCGGCCCCGACAAGACGATCGACCGGCGACGATAACCGGCGATTACGAGATGGGTGACCGGCGACGAAACCCGGCCCCGACAAGACGATCGACCGGCGACGATAACCGGTGATTACGAGATGGGTAACCGGCGACGAAACCCGGCCCCGACAAGACGATCGACCGGCGACGATAACCGGCGATTACGAGATGGGTGACCGGTGACGAAACCCAGCCCCGACGAGACGATCGACCGGCGACGATAACCGGCGATTACGAGATGGGTGACCAGCGACGAAACCCAGCCCCGACGAGACGATCGACCAACGACGATAACCGGCGATTACAAGATGGGTGATCGGCGACGATACCCGGCCCTGACAAGACAATCGACCGGCGACGATACCCGGCGATTACGAGATGGGTGACCGGCGACGATACCCGGCGATTACGAGATGGGTGACCGGCGACGATACCCGGCCCCGACAAGACAATCGACCGGCGACGATACCCGACGGTTACGAGATGGGTGACCGGCGATGATACCCGACCCCGATAAGACAATCGACCGACGACGATACCCGGCGGTTACGAGATGGGTGACCGGCGACGATACCCGGCCCCGACAAGACAATCGACCGGCGACGATACCCGGCGGTTATGAGATGGGTGACCGACGACGATACCCGGCCCCGACAAGACAATCGACCGGCGACGATACCCGGCGGTTACGAGATGGGTGACCGGCGACGATACCCGGCCCCGACAAGACAATCGACCGGCGACGATACCCGGCGGTTACGAGATGGGTGACCGGCGACGATACCCGGCCCCGACAAGACAACCAACCGGCGACGATACCCGGTGGTTACGAGATGGGTGACCGGCGACGATACCCGGCCCCGACAAGACGATCGACCGGATACGAGACCCGGCGATTACGAGACGGTCGATTAGAAGACGAAACCCGACGACTAACAAATGCGGTCAGGGATTGATGCATTAACACCTTTATAAATGTTTTGCATCTGGCGTTGCATCATAAGTTGTATGTGTTGCATCATGTATGTATTGTCATTCTTGTGCACTGTCATTCATGCATCGGGTGTCTATTTCTTTATCCTGTTCATTTCATTTAACATTTCATAAACATGATAAAGAGGGGCAGCTGTAGACACCCAAATTTTGCACTTCCTATACTAACCATGACAGGAGGGCAAAATCGTCAATTGAACCGGCCTACGAGAGCGAGGGGTGGACATAAGGATGAACACTCAAAGCCACCACAACGACGTGCGATCAAAGCTGCCACGACAACGATCAAAGCGGAATGACGTGGCGTTTCCCAGCTGTTCCCGGACTACAAAATACAAGTCTTTCAATAAAAACCAACGGTACGACACAAGGATCGAGGTGCGCCCCGAAAATCGAGAAAATCAGCCCACCCAGCCGCGGATTGATCTGCGGCCAACGATTAAAATAATTGAAGTGCGCGGCGGGCGGCTGAAGCGGCTTAAATACGCAGCGGGCGCGGGGGAATTGAGGCCAGCCGCAGATCAATCTGCGGCCAGCCGCGGATCAATCTGCGGCCAGCCGCAGATCAATCTGTGGCTGCCTCTGATTACCCTATTTCAGCTCATTCCTTCATTCAGCATACAAAGAGTTGAAGCAGGCGGCAGAGAGAAAGAAAAAACAGCAGAAGCAGCTCGGAAAAGGGGAAGAAATAGCAAGAATTTGTAAGGAAAATAGAGAGAAAAGAGAGAAAAGAAGTAAGGAATTATATCTTTTGTGTAAAACTATATATCATAGATCTTCTATTCTACTCAATATACAAATTCATACCTATTGTGAGGATTATTTGCAAGGTGAAAAGACTATTTCCATAGCAATTTTTGTATATCATTTTGTTAATCTTCTTGTCAATTGGGTTATGTGAAATGTAGTTTTCTTGTATATTGTTGTGGATCCATGGATTGAGGACTATTAGTGAGGGTTCCAAATGGAACGAAATTCTTCCTAATGGCCCGATGATATCCATTTGGCGATTTTAGCTTGTTTTAATTTTGTAGTATCCATTCCGTAGGTGTGTATAAATTGTGGATGTGAGCCTAGGAACGCGACCCCGGGGTCCAAATCCGATGATGGACAATTTTGGTATATGTAATCCTTTATTGTAAATTGTAATCGTCGGGCCTTAAAACGATACCAAGTTGAAAATCGGGTTTAAGGCCCCCGAAATAGTGAAACATGTGATTGTGGACGTTGGGGTTATTTGGATGGCTTACATGCCCATGAATAGCCCCAATGCATTTTAATGCTTGATTTGATTTATGACATGAAATTGATTTCAAAGTTAAATGATGAGATTTTCATAAAATCAATCAAATTAGGTTATTAGCATCACGAGGCGTAAAAGTCAAAAGTGCAAATGAATGTTGATTCCTCTTTAACGAGAAGGCAAAGAAAAATCGTTTTCCAAAACATCACACAAAATGATTTTATAAATAAATGACGTTTTATTAAACCGTTGTGCATAGGGTTAAAGAGATCCTAGAAATTTCCGTCATTCTGTGAAAGCAACGTATAGATCTCGATTCCTATTTTGACGAAGGTTTAAAAACTCTTGTTTTGCCAAAACAACACATAATGAAAACCTTGCAGTTTTGACAATTAAAATCAAACCTTCCTAATAAAGAATAAAGCTTTCTCGTAGAAGCCGAAGGACATTCCAAAGCACTCTCAAAGCACGACTTTCCCTCAAAATCCAAACGATTCTTTCATACAAACTCATCACAACATTCACATAGGCACACACACACACACACGCATACACATTTTAAGAATTAAAAGGATAGGAAAAGCATCGAGATTGCGGTAACCGTGTTTCACGGAAGTCGGGGGGTACCTAACACCTTCCCCTCGCTTAAGCAAGCCCCCGAACTCTATGAATCTCGGTTCGCAGACCAATTAATTCGGAGTCACATATGAGCCATCGATTTATAAAAAACGAAAACTCGGATGAGTGGTACATCCATTTCAAATATACCAACTGGCGACTCTGGTTAATTGGCTCATCATAAAAAACGATCTTTCAAAACCCCGTCGACATCAATGCCGACCTTTTCCAAAAAATCATTCAATCAAAAGGCTAAAATTGGAAAGGACGAAAAATCGGCGTCGACATATAATTTGTGTAACACTTCCCTCTGACCATCTCTTCATATTACCTCCCAGCAGCTGATAATGTGTTAAAGGAAGAGAGGAGTTGATAAGGTGAGGAGTTTTTCCTCTTTTTTTTAATAAATGGAAGTGTAACTCCCCCCCCCCCATTACCCTCCATGTTAATACAAGCATTATGATCCTCTCTCTAATTAGACTTGATCAGCAGTCCCCCTACGGGTCCCACCCATCCGCTATTTTATTTTATTTTCTTAATTAATCAATTAATTGGCCATTTGACCATTTTGACCTACGAAAATCAATTTTTTGAGTTTATAGTCGATTCCTACTAAAGGCGACGTTCCAAACGTCGTGGGATTATTCGTTTTGTCAAATTCAATCCCGAAATTCGAGTTTAACTATTTACCCGAAAAAGTCAACCGATTGACTTTGACCAAAAAATTAACCCCGACATATTTTGTGATTACAGTTTATTTCTACTAATTTTGACGTTCCGGACTCAAATATCCAGTCTGTGCCTCAAGATTCCACTCCGAACTCAAATTCAAGTTTTTCACCACTTAACTGTGTTTTATGCAAATGCTAGCTTTCTTAGTTAATTCAAACAACTAAATTAGTTAAAACTAACTATTAACACACATCTCATCACATAACTGAATATATATATATATATATACACACACACACACGTACACATATTTATTAAATCACAAAGAGCTTCATATAAAATTTATTTAAATAATATTCATCAAATTACATATTGATCTCAGATATTACATAAATCATTCATACCAATAATGTAGTTAGATTGGTTCTCTAACGCATATTAAACTCCTGCCCATTTAAGAGAGTCGTTTAACTCAGCTAACAACATAAGTTTTCAATTGAAATTCCTATGTAGTTCTTAACTATCTTATGAATTTCTTTAATCCATATTACTAACATTTCTATATGAGTTTATTCCTCTACTTACTCAGGTTTTATGCAAAAAAATAATATAATTTAAACATAATTCCAAACACATAACTTTAATTTAATCAGATAACACTTGATTTATTTCAAACTTACTCTTTATTCATTATATTTCTTTCACATAATGTTTTTATGCATTAAGATTTAATAAAATTTATTCATATCTTTTACTTATCTACGACTCTTCACAAGTCCATTAATTCTTAATCCATCAGATTATACTCTAAGGTACTCGTTACCTCGAAACTATAACCTACTTTTATGATACCAAAATGTCATGCCCCCAAAATTCGAGCGTTGGCCGCCCGAACAAGGGTACGACGTTATCTCGTACTTCTTTCGTAACTTAACCAATGATCTCATAATCATATTGGTTGAATTAGTCTATTACAGACTACAAAATTATAAATTTCTTTTATCTTCATCCCTAGATCTTAACTTGATCTCGATCTCATTCTTTCTACAAATATCAACTTGTAGTTCATTCATATATATGAATAATACCATATATATCGATCAAATTTTTAACCTTAAGATTCAGACATTCTATAATTTTACATATCCAAGTTTCACCGTATTAATAATAAAGATTGTTCTTGGTAACAGAGGGGCGCATTCCGATAATTTTGGCATCTTACCGACGCTCATTAGTGTAACCTTAGTGCTTACAGAACTCCCAATATCATTCAATACCCTCAGGTAGATATATATCTTTATAGTGATATCTCTTCATATCGATATTTCCTATTTATCTGACATTCACAATATTAATAACACACTTGTACTTGGAACAGAGGAACCTTGCGATGAATTTAGTTTCTTCATCGGTGCTAGATCTTTGTTCTTACAACACTCACAATGTTATTCAATATCCTCATTCAGATTTATAGTTCTTTATCAACATTGTATTAATATTTTACTATCTATCTGAAGTTAAGAGTATCGGCATAACATGATCAATCCATATTACCAATACCCTCATTCAGATTTATAGTTCTTTAACAATTCTAAGTTATATTAAAGTAAAGACATAACAACATTTGATGATAATAATAATATCATTTCATAATATTCGGTTACATGGTTTGCTTGTTCGTATTATAACAGTCATTATGACTTCATACAAAAAGAAGTAAATAAAACATGAAACCTAGTCTACAGCTCTTAACTGCAACCTAGTCTACATGAAACAATCATTCTCTCTGAACTGCAAATAAAGGTTTGTTCGCAAGAATGAGCACTACGGCTCAGCAAGTCTAACTAATAACATATAAACAGTTTATGCTTTCATATAAACTTTAACATGCCTTGACATATCACATATATCAATTTGATATTATAAATAACTTTTCATTCAACAGTTTATATCACGTTGTCATACAAAGCGTATAAACCACATATATATAACTTATAAAAATAACACATAAGAGTTAGAATACTTGCCTCGTATATCTTTTACAGATAAATATAACGGTCTAAACGTTCATCGTAAATCCTACACGATTATCGGCGTACATAACTAGTTAGATGTTTAATAAATAACTCTTTTATATTTTTATTTCGGGTATTATAACCGCTTATAAATAAAACTCCTTTTACTATACATAAAATAATTTCAGCATTATAACTGCTTGTAAAATGAATATTCATCAACTATATTAAAAAAAATTGAGCATTATAACTACTTGTAAAATGAATATTCGTCTGCTATGTTTCAAATAAATCGGGCATTATAAGTGTTTATGAATATTCGGCTATTATATTTGAGATAATTTCAGCATTATAACTGCTTATAAAATGAATACTCTTACTAACTACTTGAAGAAAATCGGACATAGTAACTGCTTATAAAAGTATATTTTTACTAATACATACATAAAAATGAAAATTATAACCACTAGAGTATATCTCTTATAGTTGCTAGCTTTACTTCCAATCGCGTAGTGCTTCGATGCTTCCAAAGTAATTTTTATCTCATAATATCTCTTAGAATATAAATATAAAGTACTTTTGCTCTTGAATTGCTTGAAAACTAATGCAAATAATGAAGGATGGAGGTTACTATTTATAGGCCTTGCAAAGTCGGGGTAAAATAGTTAAAATATCTAAAGCATATTCTTGGCATATTCTCTCAAAATATCTTCTAAGCTCGTCAATGAAAATATCTACCAAGCTCGTCAATGTAGCTTGCAACTGAAAATATCTTCTAAGCTCGACAATGTAGCTTGTAACCGTAAGCACGACAAAGCAACTTGTCACTATAAGCACGACAAAGCAGCTTGTCATGACAAATATATCCCCAAGCTCGTTGGTGAAATTTTTTTAAGCACGACGTTTTTTGCGTTTTCCTCGAAAAATATTTTCAGATATAATTCATTGTTATACCATAAAATCACATAATACATAGTTTTGGGTCACTAAATTAACTTCTAACCATATACGATCGTATTTATAAGCCTCATAAATATTCGGGGTATTACAGTAATGAAATGAACATGATAAAGATATAGACACCTGATGCATGACAAGATATATCGATGGTACGAGGTAGTGTATATAATGATGCAAGACATATATAACATAATGCAGAAATGTAAGTCCATTATAAGATGAACCAACAAAGTAAATATCGAACCTCATTACCGGGTTGCTCCGCTAGGGATAACTGCTATCTTATGGCTATCATCGGTATCGTCTCCGATGTCATTGCTAGGTATCATCTCCAACGGACACATCACCGGGTATTGTCTCTAATGCCATCGCTGGGTATCGTATCGTCTCTAATGGACACATCATCGGGTATTGTCTTTGATGCCATCGCTGGGTATCGTCTCCAACAGACACATTACCGGGTATCGTGTCTGATGCCATCACTAGGTATCGTCTCCAACGGGCACATCACTAGGTATCGTCTCCGATGCCATCGTTGGGTATCATCTCCAACAGACATATCACCAGGTATCGTCTCCGATGTTGTGACACCCCCAAATCTGGGTCACCCAAACCGCGGACCTGGTTCGTCACTATCTAACACATACATCATGTTGACAACGATATATAGCGGAATAAAGGAATATTTATATTGATATAACATAAATAATCCTCTCCCAAGTCTCAAAACCAAGACTACTCCAAAACATAACTTAATACATAAGGGTACATAGGTCTTAATACATGACATCAAATAATAAGTCTTGATACAATGATGATTCTAGTACAATTAAACAAAACTAATCAGTAGCTTTGCCCTTTCCCTTATCCTTTCCCGAGCTCTCGCCACGTGCTGCACTAACTGAAAAGTTTTAAGGAAAGCAAGGGTGAGCAACAAATTTGCCCCGCAAGTAAAATAGCAGTGAATAATCACATGAATAACTTTATAGCTCATAGGAGTTAAAAACGAGATAGCTCAAGGAAATAAACAACTACTTTATCACCATTGTAGTGGTCACTGTGGACCAGAGGATTTTCTGAAGTATCCAAGGATTTCAAAATTTCCCAAGGAAAGGAACTATTCAATACTGAGGGTGCACCAAGGCACAGAACTCTATTCTAGAATTACCAGAAATTCATCCGATAATCCACAAACAAATGGTACAATAGGTGATCAGCCTAGAATACCTGGCGTTATGCATAAGCCTCACTTACTAATTACGCGCGTGTCGGTTCCCGACGTTTATACAATTGCCCCTGCTATGAGGGTTGTTCTTCTCAGCTTTACATGGGAATCCGAACCAAAACAATTTGATCGGATAGCTTTACTTAACATCAAAAATAGTTTGAGGGCTTAACCTCACTTCAATAAATAAATCAATAAGTGTCTAGCCGAAGCAATTGGCTTTAACATAGCTTTTAAATAATTTATGAAATAAGAAACTTTAAGGCTCAACAACATGCATTATAGCATAAGTAGATAACTTGAACGAATGTCAAATCATTTGAATAATCATAAGAGTACTCGCACAATGAAATAAGTTGCGGAAGTTTAGAAAACTAGCTCAATTAAAAATAGTTGAGAAAAGAACTTGCAATAATATACAACATTTGTATAGAATAGGAAACTTGCCCAAATGTAAGGGCTGAGTGAGTTTAAGAAACTTGCATTCATAAGAATAAACTCGCACAATAATAAAAGTTGTACGGGTTAGGAAACTTGCATTCAATATGTAGAAAGAATGAAGTTAGGGAACTTGCCTGAAGCGCTGCTACAATATTACAACACACGCTCCTTAATATCCTACACAATTAGGTACATATTCACATACAATTAGTCACATGCGGGATACCAAATATTTGTTTACAACTCTATAATGTACCATTCAAATAAGAAACAAAATATTAAACAAGGTTATGCCCACTAGTTACGGCGTTACGACGCTCGTACGTCTGTGCGCCAAACTTGGTTATTCGAACGCCCAAGCGACACGCCTTTGCGTACGCCTAACACGCCCATTCGATTTATCTAATACTTATTGGTTAGTACTAAGTGTCGACGCCGGGTTTTTCTCTTTCTAGTCTCGTTTCCTTTTCCTATTTTTGCCTTTTCGTTTTAGGTGATTTTGGGGAAAAGGTCGGCATTGATGTCGACGGGGTTTTGAAAGATCGTGTTTTATGATGAGCCAATTAACCAGAGTCGCCAGTTGGTATATTTGAAATGGATGTACCAACTCATCCGAGTTTTCGTTTTTTATGAATCGCTGGCTCATGTGTGACTCCGAATTAATTGGTCTGCGAATCGAGATTCATAGAGTTCGGGGGCTTGCTTAAGTGAGGGGAAGGTGTTAGGCACCCCTCGACTTCCGTGAAACACGGTTACCGCAATCTTGGTGCTTTCCTATCCTTTAATTCATGAGATGTGTGTGTGTGCGCGTGTGTGTGTGTGTGTGCTTATGTGAATGTCGTGGTGAGTTTGAATGAAAGAATTGTTTTGGATTTCTCAGGGAAAATCGTGCTTTAGTTTTGAGAGTGCTTAAAAAAAATGTCTTTTCGGTATTTACGAGAAAACCTTATTTTTTTCTTATTGAGAAAGATTTGATTTTAAATTGACAAAAGCTAGGAGATTCTTATTAAGTGTTTGTTTTGGTAAAACATGAGTTTGTTAAACCTTAGCCAAAATAGGAATCGAGACTTATACGTTGCTTTCATAAATGATAGGCAATTTCTAGAATCTCTTTCGCCCTATGTATCACGGTTTAGTAAAACGTTTATTTCTCTTTATAAAACCATTTTTTTTGTGACATTTGGAAACAACTTCCTTTTAACCTTCTCGTAAATAGGAATCGACTTTCATTAGCACTTCCGAATTTTAAGCCTCGTGATGCTAATATCCTACTTTGATTAATTTTAGCAAAATCTTGATTGTTTTGGTTTTGAAATCATTTTGTTGGATGATACAATTCGAACTAAAGATCAAACGCGTAGGGGGCTATTCATGGGCATGTGAGCCATCAAAATATCCCCTAACGCCAACAATCACATATTTTTACTACTACGGGGCCTTAAACCCGATTCTCGCTCTAGCGTCGTTTTAAGGCCCAACGATTACATGTTACAACAAAGTGAGTACCTTGCATCCATTACATATATCAAAACGTCCATCATCGGATTTGGACCACGGGGTCGCATTCCTTGGCTCACACCCAAGATTACTACATACCCGCAAAATGAATACTACGAAACTAAACAACACGGATTTGCCTAATACACCATGATATCCGAAAATGATAATCTAACTATATCACATCCAAGAAATCACCATACACAAGCTAGAAATTTCACCAATTGGATATCCTCGGGTTATTAGGAAGAATTTTGTTCCGATGGAACCCTCACTAATAATCCCTAATCCATGATTTCACAATACAATGCAAACAAGGATACATTTAAAAGGATTCGGATAATAAGAGCCTATCAAAAATGGTACAATCAAATGTCAAAACAAAAGATTTTTCACCTTGCAAATGATCCCAACAATATGTAGGAATTTGTGTATTGAGTAGAGTAGAAAAGATGAGATATAATCTCATAAAATTGGTACAATTCCTCACTCTTTTCACTCTTTTTCTCTCCTAATTGCCCTTATTTTGTTGCTGTTTTCTCCCTATTTCTGAGCTGCTACTGCTGGATTTTTTCTTCTTCCTCTTCTTTTTCTTTTTTCTGTATGCGAAATGGCCTGATAAGGGACTGCCAAGGGCAGCCGCAGATTGATCTGCGGCTGGCCGCAGATTGATCTGCGGCTGGCCGCAGATTGATCTGCGGCTGGCCCTTGGTTCTCCCCCCAGCCGCGCTCGAGTCCCGTGCCGTCTCGAGTTCCGTCCTTGGCCGCGGATTGATCTGCGGCTGACTGTGCTGATTTTCTCATTTTCTGCACCTCGTCTCGATTTCCGTGCCGTACCGTTGATTTCCGTTGAAGGGCTCGTACTCTGCAGTCCGGGAATCTCCGGGAGACGCGCCACCTCATTCGGGGATGTCTGTCTCGGATGGCCTTATTGTCACATCAGCTTTGATTGCCAATTACTGCGGTGGTGTCGGGCGCTCGCCCTTGGGCCCACTCCTTCACTCCCGCAAGCCGGTTCAATTGACGATTTTGCCCTCCTGTCAAGGTTTAGTACAACGAACGCAAAATTTTGGGTGTCTACAGCTGCCCCTCTTTATCATGTTTATGAAATGATGAATGAAATGAACAAGATAAAGAATAGACACCCGATGCATGAATGACAATGCACATGGATGACAATACATACGTGATGACACACATATGCCTTACGATGCAACGTATGATGCCATGGATGCAGTCATATTCGTAACAGGGTATCAACGCAATGCGGATGATCGTCTCGTAACCCCCGGTTATCGTCGCCGGTTGGTTATATTATCGGAGCCGGTTATCGTCGCCGGACATCCATTTCGTAATCGCCGGTTATCGTCGCCGGTCGATTGTCTCGTCGGGGCCGGGTATCGTCGCCGGTCACCCCTTTTGTAACCCCCGGTTATCGTCGCCGGTTGGTTATCTTGCCGGAGCCGGTTTTCGTCGCCGGACATCCACCTCGTAATCGCCGGTTATCGTCGCCGATCGATCCTCTCGTCGGGGCCGGTTATCGTCGCCGGTTACCCATCTCGTAACCCCCGGTTATCATCGCCGGTTGGTTATCTTGTCGGAGCCGGTTTTCGTCGCCGGACATCCACATCGTAATCGCCGGTTATCGTCGCCGGTCGATTATCTCGTCGTGGCCGGGTATCGTTGCCGGTCACGCCAACCATTTTCGTAACCCCCGGTTATCGTCGCCGGTTGGTTATCTTGTCGGAGCCGGTTTTCGTCG
Organism: Aralia elata; assembly: GCA_034770075.1. Classification (NCBI taxonomy): domain Eukaryota; kingdom Viridiplantae; phylum Streptophyta; class Magnoliopsida; order Apiales; family Araliaceae; genus Aralia; species Aralia elata. The sequence continues at coordinate 42,314,495 of CM068385.1, forward strand.
CCGGACATCCACATCGTAATCGCCGGTTATCGTCGCCGGTCGATTGTCTCGTCGGGGCCGGGTATCGTCGCCGGTTACCCATCTCGTAACCCCCGGTTATCGTCGCCGGTTGGTTATCTTGTCGGAGCCGGTTTTCGTCGCCGGACATCCACATCGTAATCGCCGGTTATCGTCGCCGGTCGATTGTCTCGTCGGGGGGGGCCGGGTATCGTCGCCGGTCACCCATTTCTTAACCCCCGGTTATCGTCGCCGGTTGGTTATCTTGTCGGAGCCGGTTTTCGTCGCCGGACATCCACATCGTAATCGCCGGTTATCGTCGCCGGTCGATTGTCTCGTCGGGGCCGGGTATCGTCGCCGGTTACCCATCTCGCAACCCCCGGTTATCGTCGCCGGTTGGTTATCTTGTCGGAGCCGGTTTTCGTCGCCGGACATCCACATCGTAATCGCCGGTTATCGTCGCCGGTCGATTGTCTCGTCGGGGCCGGGTATCGTCGCCGGTCACCCATTTTCGTAATTCATTTTCATTAGACACATCAAACGGTTGCAAGGGAGCCAAGGGGACCCACCAGGGCCAGCCGCAGATGGATCTGCGGCCAGCCGCAGATAGATCTGCGGCTAAGATCGGGTTCTTAGGCGGCTCGCCACTTCCAGATCTGTCACTTTCAACTTCGTACCCCACATAGATTCTTGCGATTTTGCTCGTTTGCAGAGGCTTTTTTGTCGATTTTTTCTCCAACTTTTCTGCAAAAAACCGCTCCGGTAGGATCGCTCTACGCGCTACAGGTAACACTTTGACCGTTCACTTTTCAATTCGTCAACGTTTTACTATACATTTGGCTATTTGCATGTTTTAGAGATAGAAATGTATGCTTTACAATGCTATGCTATATATTATCATATATACATGCTATGTAGGAATTGGGTGTGAGTCCTATTTTATGCTCATGATGTGGTCCCACATACTGTTATTCATTTTCTGCAAGAAAATCATGCATTACTGTACTTTACAATGCTGTGACTACACATATGAATGCAATTTTGATCTGTTTGAGGCTTGGGTTGATTGAAAACACGTTTGGCTTATGCCTGGGATGTCCATTTTACAAACGGAACTCTGCCGATTTTTTTTTTGTTTTTTTTTTTTTTTTTTTTTTTTTTTTTTTTTTTACATACCATAAACATGCATCCTGTTGCATTAATTATATGATGTGGGTAGGAATTTAGAATATTCGTGACATAATTCAAAAGGGAACTTACCTTCCTCCTTGCCTGTTCTGTTCCAGCTATGGATCCCGACGCTCATAGTAGCTCCTCCGTATCACGGACCTCAGGTGTTCGCCGTCGTAGGGCTGCACCTGCCCCCGTTCCTCCTCGGACCCGTCAGGCTCGCCGCTTGGCGGAGGCTGTCATTCGTCCTGCTCATCCGGACGTTGAGGAGGCTGTTCTGCTCCGGAGGGTCGCGGCAGAGGGACCATCCTCCAGCACAACACCGGCTCCATCTCCTCATAGTGCCCCGTCCGGCGCATCTGTGCAGATCCCCCGATCTATTGGGTCGGGATCTCAGTCGTCATCCCTCGGCATCTCTCGTGGCTAACGAGGTATATTCGGTTTCTATTCTGATTTTATTCTCAATCTCCCAATTCTTCTTTTATCCGGACTGACCCATTGGTGATTGCCCCAGGTACCCGAGTTTACTCAGCCGAGGGGCAACTGGTTCAACATCTACTCCCTTTACACGGCTTTGCACAGTGACTACCGGGCGGTGGTGGATTCTTGGGGCTTCCGTCACTTCTTTACCATCATTCCCCGCCAGTGCCCCTGGGGTTACATGAGGGCCTTATCAGAGCGCTGGTTCCACCAGACGCAGTCCCTTCACCTTTTTGACTGCGAGGTTGTGCTGACCCCCTGGGATTGGAGATACATTACGGGCATAGAGTTTGCCGGGTCCCGCGTTCCTCTAGATCTCGACATCACTCCTGTGGAGGTCCGGGCTTTATTGGGCTTCGGTGCTGAGGATCGGGTCTTTAAGGCCCGTAGCATTCGATCCGGCGCTTTGGCTGTCGATGCTGTTGGGGGTCTGTACGCACTGCGCATTCCAGCGGATCAGGGCACCAGGGACATTCTGCTACGACGCCTGTTCCTGACCATCATGAGGGGTTGTTTTCTGGGGAACAACTCCTCCACCATTCATTTCAGCGTCGTAGGAGCGGTCAGAGACGTGGACCGCATCGGTGACTATGACTGGGGGTCATTCACCTTTGCCTATTTCCTCCACGGTATGCGTCTACGTTCGGAGGGCCAGACAGACGCTTGGTTGGGGTTCTATCATTTTTCTGCTGGTGAGGACTTCTTTTCTTTTCTTTTTTCTTAATGTATTTCCCGCCAATTCATTTCTTTTCTTTCTGCGTCTGTCGGTTACTCATGCTTTTCACTATTTCTGTTCGCAGTTCTGGGCCTACGAGCGTCTTCCATGCCTGAGGCCTGTCACTACTCTCGGCCTTGATACTTATCCTCGGGGCCGACGGTGGCATCACAGCACTTTGGAGGAGGTCCCGATATCAGGCAGCTTTGCACACTGCCGCATCCAGCTGGAGCTGATCACTGCTGTAGATGTCGTCTGGATTCCCTACCTCTCCGAGCATTTGGCTGAGGGGTTCGATGCTGGGAACCCTTCTGGCCCGGAGTTCGAGCTTTCTACCCGTCGCCTCACTTTGCAGAGTATTGGATGATGGGTGATGTACCTGGGGGAGCGCGCATTCAGATGCGTCACAGGAGAGATCCGGATCCCGCATTCCCTTCCTATCACTACTTCCTGGCCGCTGGACTCTCAGCCTTCAGAGATCATGCTTGCAGAGGAGGACGGCCGGATGCTTTCTACGGGTCCTAGTACGAGTGATGCTTTCCGTACTTGGTGGGTGCCCCGCACCATCGGCCCTCAGACCCGGGCCACATTCTTCCTCGGGGATATGGTCCCTGGTTCGGTGATGATGACTGACTGGGCAGCCTGTGTTCGGAGCCCTACCCATGCCGAGCAGATTGCCACTCTGAGCCGTCAGGTAGACCAGTTGTCTCTATTTCTTCGGGTGTTAGGTCGGACCCCGGAGGAGGCCTATACCTATGATCCTGATGGCACACGGGTTATGATGCGGGGCCGAGCTCATCTGATGCCACCGCGCGCGCGGCCATACATCCCCGACATGAACTTTGGGCCCTCGACTTCGGCGACCCCAGGGACCAGTTTGAGGATCCCGCCTTTATAGATGAGATTGACTTTATCTAGATCAGGATAGGATAGGGCTTTTGTACCTGTACCTGTTTAGATTTATTTTTCATTTCATGCACTATGTACTGAACTCATTTATTTATTTATGCACAGTTCTTTATCCTTTATCTTTATGAAATTCATTTGCTTTATTATTGACTGTACGATGCATGCTTTTTATTCATGGATAGAAAATGACCCCTGTATGGTCCTTTTGATACTATTTTCACAGATGACGTCCTCAGATGTCGTGGTATGCTTGGATTCCATTCCTCCTACAGGGTTGGTTGGCAGCCTCCTCCGTTGGTTGGACAGTTTATCGCCGGCCGACAGGGTCATCGCAGATGGTCTTTTGGGCCATTCTCGGTCCTTATTAACCTTTCAGGTGCCAGCGGGCTTTGTGGATGGTATTTTGAGATATTGGGTCCCTGCTCGTCAAGTGTTCAGGCTAGGGACAGTAGAGCTGACCCCCACCCTCGAGGAGTATGGTCGCTTCACCGGTTTGCCTTTGGATAGACCTTGTGCCAGGATCACATCTGGTCCCATGCGCCGTCAGTTCTTGACCTTTACTGGGTTGCGGAGGGCGGTTCTGCTATCGGCGATCACATCAGATCACTTGGTTCCTCTTCACTTTTTGGTTGACCGATTCGGCTCACCTAACAGTTTTCGCCACTTCTCTGGGGATTTTTCTGTATCGGAGGAGCGCTGGGGCGTTTTGAGGCTAGACGTTTTGATGGCCTGTATCCTCTCAGTTCTGTACTTGCCCGCGGGACCCGATCATTTGGACATGCGGGTGGTCGCGGCCGTTAGGGCCCTTCAGGAGGATCACACCATTCTTCCCATGATACTGGCGGATACTTATATGTCAGCCTCATACTGTCAGTCCTTCCGAGGCCGAGTATTCCGAGGGAGCTCGACTTTGTTGTATGTGTGGTTCATGAGTCATCTTAGTCCCATCGGCCACCTCCGTCGCCAAGGGTTTTGCTTCAGTCATGACATAACCACGCAGTTTTCATTTCGTCCTGTGAGCTGTACTGATGCGGCCTCCTGGACAGCATTTCTGTCGGTCATCGAGGATCCCTTTCATCTCCTGGTTTATTCGGGTTATTGCTCCTTTATGAGCTTCTTGACTCATGTGCCCGACCTGAACTTCATTCCCATTGCTGGCTTGAGGGGTGTGACGACTTATCATCCCATGGCGGTGATGGGGCAGTTTGATCAGACACAGGATTTCCACCTCTTCACGGGCGCGACCGACTACCGCTTCCCTATATCATCCCAGACAGAGAGAGATCTACTGCGGGTATATGATCTTTGGCCTCGTAGGATCCTGGCCGAGTATAAAGATAGTTGCCCCCTCCAGACATTCGCTTATGTGCAATGGCTGCGCGGAGATTCGGATGCGGTTGGTGTGAGTCAGACTGGGACTTTCGATGACTCTGGAGTGACTTTTCTCAGACGATACCATATATCACTCGATCTCAGCCGACTCTTTCCCTAGTCAGGACACTGACATAGCCGGGTCCGTCTGTCTTTGATGACTATTGAATCTGAGAGGGATGCCGCCATTGCTGAGAGGGATGCTGCTATTCTAGCCAGAGACGCTGCCATAGCTGATAGAGATGCCATTGCTCTTCAGGCTAGGACAGTCATAGATGCACACTCTGGGACTGTCAGCCGAGCCGCTGCCTTGTTGGACCGCATCGACATGATGGGACAGCAGATTTCAGGGGATGCTGACGCCTCAGATCTATCCACCACCCTATCCATTCTGCTTCAGTTAGTTGCAGATTTGTAGATTATTTTATTTCCTGCATAGACTATGTTAATTTCATCGGTTATTTTGAGAAGGAAATCTTGTAACAAAAGACTTATATATGTACACAGGTATTTAAATTCAGTCATTTTCCCTCTTTGTAGTATCGTTGCCCTTCATTGGATCATCATTTTATTTATCCGGTTGATCATGATTTTGACATTTCGCTTTCTTTCTCTTCTCAAGTCTTGATGGAGATTTGACAGATATTGCCGTACCCCTGTCGATTTCATTGGATTGAGTTTCAGACTTTGGCTAACTGTTTGGTTTGATCAGGGTTATGTCAATTTGGTATGGAAAGGATTGGTCGGCTGGTTTCGGGAAAGTTTTGAGGGTTTAGGCAGGTTTATCTGGCTGTTGGGGATTGGCTTTGTTTTAGGGGAAGGATTATTATTATTTTTTTTTTATGGATCGGACCGCGCCATGATGGCTGCCTACGTACACCCACAAGTTGGGAGATCAGGTCCTACGTAGTTCGCTCCTCAAAGGAAAAAGGAAATTGATGATTTAAGCGTAGAATCGCTTCACTGAATCAGAATTTAGGGGTTGTGGAAATGTCTCACCATCCATTTCTTGCAATATGAGGGCTCCTCCGGATAGCACCTTCTTAATCACAAAAGGTCCCTCCCAATTTGGGGCAAACTTCCCCTTGGCTTCGTCTTGGCAAGGCATGACTCTCTTTAGCACCAGGTCATTCTCCTTGAATTTCCGAGGTCTTATCCTCTTGTCATATGACCGAGAGATCCTTTGTTGATATAACTGACCATAATAGGCCAAACAGCAGCCACCCTCCTTTCATCAATGAGGGCCAACTGGTCGTATCGATCTTGCATCCAATCCTCCTCGCTTATCTGAGCATCGATCATTATTCTGAGGGATGCCATCTCAACCTCAATTGGCAGGACGGCCTCCATTCCATACACCAAAACGTAAGGGGTTGCCCCTGTAGAAGTACGCGTTGATGTTCGATATGCCAGCAGGGTGAGGGGTAGCAGATCTGGCCATCCCCGATGATTAGCAGACATTTTTGCCATGATCTTCTTGATGTTCTTATTGGCAGCCTCCACTGCCCCATTCATTTTGGGACGGTAAATGACAGAGTTGAGGTGTTTGATCTTAAACTGGTCGCACAATCCCTTCATGAGGGCGTTGTTCAAATTCTTAGCATTATCGGAGACCAAAACCTCAGGTTGCCCGTATCGACAAATGACATTATTCCTGATGAACCCAACGATAACCTCCTGAGTGACTTTGGGGAAAGAGGCTCTGCCTCTACCCACTTGGTGAAATAATCGATCATGACGAAAAATGAATCGGTGCCCGTTGCTTGCTTTGGGCTCTATTGGTCCGATCACGTCCATTCCCCACATTGAGAATGGCCACGGGGAGGTCATACAGTGCAGTTCATTGGGGGGCGTATGGATCACATTACCGTGCGCCTGACATTGGTAACACCGTTTGACATGATCATCACAGTCAGCTTTTAAGGTCAACCAATAATGCCCTGTTCTCAAAATCTTTTTGGCTAGCATCGGTCCACTCATGTGTGGCCCACACACTCCACCATGTATTTCGTTCATAATCCTTTGGGCCTGCGTCTCATCCACGCACTGCAACAGTCCCAAACCGGCATCCCTCTTGTAGAGTGAATCCCCACTCAAGTAGAACTTCATCGCCATTTTTTGAATTCTCATCCTTTCAGTTCGACTTGCCTGGTCGGGAATGGATCTATCTCTCAAATATTCCCTGATGTTATGATACCAGGGCTGCCTCGTCAACCCCACCTCGTCTGATAACACTGCCACATGTTCCTCATATGCCGGGGCATTTTGTACGGCTATCTCAACCTGCGGAATGTCTTTTCTTTTGATTATGTGGATTAAGGAGGCCAGGGTTGCCAATGCATCTGCAAAATCATTCCGACCCCGGGGGACATGTCGAAAAGCGATATCTTCGAACCCTTGCATCAGCTGGGTAACACAACGATGGTATGGGAGTAACCGAAGCTCTTTAGTGTTGTACACCCCGATTGCCTGTCTGATTACCAATTCTGAATCCCCGAACACTGCTAGCCTCCTCACATATCCCATGTCGCGGGCCAAGCGGAGTCCCAAGATACATCCCTCGTATTCAGCGGTGTTGTTCGAATTGCTGAAATGCAGTTTAGCGGCTACGGGGTATTGTTTCTCCGGTGATAGAGACCAGGACTGCTCCGGCTCCTGCCCCTTCAGCATTCATGGCACCATCAAAATACAGCTTCCAGAATTGTCCCTCATCATTGCATTTCGTATCTGATACCCAGAATATATCTTCACCCGGTAGAGGAGTTTCTAATGGTTCCATCCCTCCCGACGGCATCTCGGCCAACTGATCTGCGATTCCTTGCCCCTTCATGGCTTTCTGAGTTACGTATACCATGTCAAACTGCTGTAAGATTAACTGCCATCTTGATAGTCGACAATTCAACATGGGCCTTTCAAAAATATACTTCAGGGGATCCATTCTCGATATCAGGTATGTAGTATGCCCATGGAGGTAATGCTGTAATCTCCCTGCAGCCCAGGCCAGAGCACAACAGGTCTTTTCGATGGGAGTGTAATTCTGTTCACATTGGCTAAATCTTTTGCTGAGGTAATAGATGGCCTGCTCTTTCCCTGCCTCATTCTTTTGTCCCAGCATGCATCCCATCGCAATGGCATTGACCGATATGTACATAAACAGGGGGATCCCATCCTTTGGGTGGGGTTACCAGCACCGGTGCCTCAGTCAGCTGCTTTTTTAATGGTCTGAAAGGCTCTCTGACATTGCTCATTTCCATTCTTGGGAAGCACCCTTCCTCAACAACTTGAAAATTGGCTCGCACGTAGTTGTCAAGTGGGATATGAAACGGCTGATGAAGTTTATTCTTCCCAGGAATCCTCTTATCTCCTTCTCTGTGTGAGGTGCCGGCATATCCACAATGGCTTTAATCTTTGCTGGATCCAACTCAATGCCCCGATCACTAACCAGGAATCCCAAGAGCTTACCCGATTGTACCCCGAAAGCACACTTGGCTGGATTGAGTTTCAGGTTATACTTCCTGAGTCGATCAAATAGCTTTTTAAGATGGGCTATATGGTCAGATTCTACCCTTGATTTCACAATAATGTCATCCACGTAGACTTCTATCTCCTTATGCATCATATCATGGAACAGGGCCATCATAGCTCTCTGATAGGTAGCCCCTGCGTTTGTGAGACCAAAAGCCAATCGTCTATAGCAGAAAGTGCCCCAAGGGGTGATGAATGCGGTCTTTTCCCGATCTTCCTCCGCCACCATTTATCTGATGATATCCTGCGAAGCAATCCACAAAAGAGTACATTTCGTACTGGGCTGTGTTATCCACCAGGATGTGTATGAAAGGCACCGGGAAGTTGTCCTTGAGACTGGCCTTGTTTAGATCTCTGTAGTCCACGCATACCCTCACCTTTCCTCCAGGTTTAGCCACTGGGACTACATTGGATAGCCATTCCGGGTAAGTGGACACCATAATGATTCCGGCCCTGAATTGTTTAAATGATCTCCTCTTTCACTTTTAAGCTCCACTCAGGTTTCAACTTCCTTAGCTTCTGCTTGACAGGCCTGAAACCCTCCTTGATGGGCAACCGGTGGACCACGATGTCGGTGGACAATCCGATCATATCCTCGTGCGACCAGGCAAAGACATCCTCATATTGGCTTAGCAACTCAGCTATTTCTACTTTTTGGCTGGTGGTGAGGTCTATCCCTATCTTGAGTTCTTTTGGCTTGTCTGGGGTTCCAATATCAATGGTGATGGTTTGGTCCCAAATTGGGTTTGGGTTTATCCTCGACCCATCCTTTGATCTCGTCAGGCGCATCGTCGTAATCTGTCTCGTCTTGCTCAATGCCCATCAAATCGAAATCCAGCTCAATGTCAAAATCATAATCATCATTCAAATTTGAAAGATCGTTTGTTAGGCAAGGATTACTCAATTTGGTACACCTGACATGAAACAAAATACTTGTCATATATAAATCATTTTCCACGATGATCGCATTTTCAAATAACACGAAGGAAACGACATAATTATGCAGAAATAAAACAACAACAAAAATAGAACTTCTTCGTTCCCCATCCTCTGGGGTCTAACCACCCTGACGTCGGGTTTTACCCTTGTTTGGATATTATTGGCCTCACGGTCCAATTGTCGATGGTCAGGTCAGACGATATGTGCTCGATGAGAGGTGGCTTTATACCGGACACTTCCCCGATGACCACGGCCACATCGCCCGAGTCTCCCTTCATACCTTCCTTAGGAATAATCAACCCTGCCCAATCGATGATAGGCACACTTTGTTGGGCTCCTAGTGTGGCAACATTCGTCCCCTCTTTATTGCTTATTAATTGTCCGGGGATATGGCACTGGGTTTCGAACTCTTCCGCGATCTCCTGTAGGAAACTTTCCCTTTTGGCTAATTCATCATTTGTGGGGGACAAATCTTCACCCCCTGCTCTAGTCACAGGCTCGCTAGTTCCCGGCTTATTGTTGACCGGGGTCACCGGGCTGCCAATCAATCGAATCGGGGCCATGCCCTGACGGCTTCTCCATGTTATACCTCCATGATATCCCAAACCTGCGTTGCCTACCTGATGGGGCAGTTGAATGGGCTTGGTGATTCCTTGACTACTTCTTCCTAACCCTTGTCCCGGCTGGAATTTCATCCTTATCATTTCCTTTGCAACAAAAGTAAGTTCTGGAGAGACCCTTGGTTTCACGGCTGGAGCCCCCAAGCATCTGTATTGGGGAGTGCTAATCTCTAGTTCCTGAAAACTGGCTGGTGCCGCCGACTCATCCACATTGATCACTGGTAAAGGAGCCACCCTTGGGAGGAGAATGGTCATCACATTCGGCCGAGATTGTTACCAGACTCCCATTGATGATTAGCTTGATTTGTTGGTGGAGCGTAGAAGGCACTGCCCCGGCCATGTGTATCCACGGCCTCCCCAGTAGCAGGTTATAAACTGGCGGTGATGTCTAGGACCTGGAAAGATAATATCAAAAGTACAGGGACCTATTTCCACTGGTAATTCTATTTCCCCAATTGTATCCCTTCGGGAACCATCGAAAGCTCGCACCACCACGTGACTGGCCCGTAGGCGCTTGGGATTAATGTTCATCTTCTGCAATGTGCTGAGGGGACAAATATTCAATGCCGATCCCCCATCAATCAATACCCCATTCATGATATACCCCGAGGAGATTACCGCAATATGCAGCGGTTTCCGGTGTCCCCTTCCCTCCTTGGGTATGTCCTCCTCTGCAAAGGATATCACGTCGCTCTCCATCAAATGGCCCACCAGCTGGCCAAAACCTTCCTCACTAATTTCCTTGGGCACGTATGCCTCCTCCAGAACCTTCGTCAAAGTTTTGCAATGCTTATTGGATGACAACACCAGGTCCATGACTGATGTTAAGGTTGACTCCTCATTTAAAATCTGAATCCCCCTCGTTTCCGGGTGATCCATCCTTCTCAAGAATTCTATGGCCCTGTCCTCGGAAATCTCTTCATTTTTTTTCTTTTGGCTCTCAAGGACTCGCCCGGGAAGATATAAGGGGTTCCCCTTTGTCGTCACAGAAGCACAACTGGCCGCTTCCTCTGGCGTTCCCCCATAATTCCAGGGTACCGTCTTTAGACTATTGATAGGGATTTGCGGCCTCGCGGCAAGGATGAGGGGCCTCGGAGCTGTCACCTTGACAGGTCCCTTTGTGCTATTCGGACTCACCCCCATCAATCTGATGGGCACTCCCCGTGCACTCCCATGCTCATGTATCACGTTGATCATCCCCTCAATTTCCTGCACATAGTTTAACCTCGGCGGCCCACCACCTTCACTGTCATCCGTCACATTGACCCCCCCTCCATCATGTCTTGGCAGGGGATTTGCTTTAACATTCGGGGAGTCTGGCTGTTCCACCACAATTTCCCCACTGTCAATCAGGTTTTGGATTCGATGCTTCAGCGTCCAACAGTCTTGTGTATCATGGCCAGGGGAGCTGGAGTGGTATGCACATCGCTTGCTCGGGTCAAACCTTCTACCCTTTGGATCACTCGGTGGTGCCAGACCAACTATTTTCTTTTGGGCTACTAATACCGCTAATACTCGTTCAAGCGGCTCCCCGAGCGGGGTGAATACTCGATTTTGCGAGGCCTCATACCTCCTTCGTCCCTCTGCTCTTTGATCTGTGAAGTTGGGCTGCCGGGATGGCCCTACCCTCTGCACCTGTACCGGAAGATGGCTTTCTGCCTTTTTGGACGAGCCCTGAAGGATGAGGGAAACGTCCTCCTCTTTTTTCTTTTGCACCCTTCGGGAAGTGCTGCCATAATTACCGCTTTGGATCTGCTCTGCAGCCGTTTCCAAAGCCGTGAGATCCCGAATTTTGCCGGATTTCAAACCCATGTCCACCATTTCTCCGTGTTTTTACATTTCGGCCGAAAGGTCTACCAATCCCTGATATGACTCGTTCATAATACGGTGCCTCTTTGAATGTCTACAAAAGTCATCACCATCTCCGATTCGCTCATCGGAGGGTTCACTTGCGCGGCCATGCCCCTCCATCGTTGCGCATATTCCCTGAAGGATTCCCTAGGCTGCTTCTTAACTTTTGTCATTTGGTACCTATCAGGGGCCATCTGGGCCTGAAAGCTGTATTGGGTTAAGAAAGTATGGGCCAATTCCTCCCAGTTGTGGATTCGGGCGTTGTCAAGGCGGGCATACCAGATCCTCGCCTCCCCTGTTAAGCTTTTCTGGAATAGCTGCTGCATCCTCAACCCCTCGTCCTCGGCATAAGACCCGAGTTCTCCAATGTATATTTTTCAAATGCGTGTAGGGGTCTCCCGTTCCATTGTATTTTTCAAACTCGGGGACTTTGAACTTTTCTGGATATCTGGTTCCGGGGAAAACACACAGATCCGAGTAATTGACCCTACCCAGGGAGCCTATGCCTCGCAGAGATTGGATGGTCTCCTCCATGTGTCTCATTTTTTTCCGAAGGTCGTCAGTGTCCCCTTCCTCTGGGATAGTAATCACTGTCTTGTTAGGTATGGGAACGGCCCTTGGAATGACTGGCTCGTCCTTGAGTTGGGGTTGGTCATCCTTACCCAGGTTTACAATATTTTTAGGAGGATTCTGGTCACCCCCTGGTGGTGGAATATTATGTGGTCCTTGGCTTGGCGGATCCTGTCTGAGTAGGAACTGCTCTTTTAGCATCGTGGCCATTTCCATCATCTGTTTTTTGAAGTCATCAAACTCTTCCCGAGATATGGAACCATGATTAGGAAGATCAGCCATTCCAGATGTAGAATTTTGGGCTTTCTTAGACTGCGAACGGGTTTGAGGAGCAATCCTACAAAACAACGGTTCGAAGTTTAGTCCGGGGAAATGAAAGGATATGGATGCAAGCAAAAGCTGTAATTTTTTGTGCTTTGGGTTTTTTAATCTTTCCCTGTAAAACAGAAAATTAGTAGTCCTTTAATGCAATAACCAATGCTAAACACGTTTTATTATGCTTCCCCAACTATTCCCTGCAATTCACAGAGGTTAGTAATCTCTTTTGTCATAGGAGAGGCATATATGGATATTGAATGGGATCATGACATTTAGACGTATAAACGTAAAAAGGCATGAAGAGACTTTTTCTGCGTTGGGTTAATCTGAGGCTGACCTATCCTAGGGTTACTCTCACGGGCTTTTCGGCATGAAGGTCCCCAAATCTTCGCAATCTACTCGTTTGAGCCCTTTCGATTGGAGCGGATTTGGGTGGTGCGTTTCCTGAGCCATCTCCGGGGAGCAGCCCCTTCGAGTCCAGTAATAAGCAACCGACAGGTTCGCCTCAGGAGGAGGTACTCTCTCAACATACATTCACATTCATCGTCCTCACCGTATGCAAATGATTACTCAAAAGTAAAGCAATTCCATTCAAATCATTCATTTATTCGACAAAACACGCATTCACACAACAAAAGTAAAAAATCAAAATATCGCACGCACACACATTTTATGAATTTTAAAGGATAGGATAGCATCAAGATTTAAACGCGGCTTAAGCCCTCTAAAGTCCCCAGCAGAGTCGCCAGCTGTCGACGCCGGGTTTTTCTCTTTCTAGTCTCGTTCCCTTTTCCTATTTTTGCCTTTTCGTTTTAGGTGATTTTGGGGAAAAGGTCGGCATTGATGTCGACGGGGTTTTGAAAGATCGTGTTTTATGATGAGCCAATTAACCAGAGTCGCCAGTTGGTATATTTGAAATGGATGTACCAACTCATCCGAGTTTTCGTCTTTTTATGAATCGCTGGCTCATGTGTGACTCCGAATTAATTGGTCTGCGAATCGAGATTCATAGAGTTCGGGGGCTTGCTTAAGTGAGGGGAAGGTGTTAGGCACCCCTCGACTTCCGTGAAACACGGTTACCGCAATCTTGGTGCTTTCCTATCCTTTAATTCATGAGATGTGTGTGTGTGCGCGCGTGTGTGTGTGTGCTTATGTGAATGTCGTGGTGAGTTTGAATGAAAGAATTGTTTTGGATTTCTCAGGGAAAATCGTGCTTTAGTTTTGAGAGTGCTTAAAAATGTCTTTTCGGTATTTACGAGAAAACCTTATTTTTTTCTTATTGAGAAAGATTTGATTTTAAATTGACAAAATCTAGGAGATTCTTATTAAGTGTTTGTTTTGGTAAAACATGAGTTTGTTAAACCTTAGCCAAAATAGGAATCGAGACTTATACGTTGCTTTCATAAATGATAGGCAATTTCTAGAATCTCTTTCGCCCTATGTATCACGGTTTAGTAAAACGTTTATTTCTCTTTATAAAACCATTTTTTTTTTGTGACATTTGGAAACAACTTCCTTTTAACCTTCTCGTAAATAGGAATCGACTTTCATTAGCACTTCCGAATTTTAAGCCTCGTGATGCTAATATCCTACTTTGATTAATTTTAGCAAAATCTTGATTGTTTTGGTTTTGAAATCATTTTGTTGGATGATACAATTCGAACTAAAGATCAAACGCGTAGGGGGCTATTCATGGGCATGTGAGCCATCAAAATATCCCCTAACGCCAACAATCACATATTTTACTACTACGGGGCCTTAAACCCGATTCTCGCTCTAGCGTCGTTTTAAGGCCCAACGATTACATGTTACAACAAAGTGAGTACCTTGCATCCATTACATATATCAAAACGTCCATCATCGGATTTGGACCACGGGGTCGCATTCCTAGGCTCACACCCAAGATTACTACATACCCGCAAAATGAATAATACGAAACTAAACAACACGGATTTGCCTAATACACCATGATATCCGAAAATGATAATCTAACTAAATCACATCCAAGAAATCACCATACACAAGCTAGAAATTTCACCAATTGGATATCCTCGGGTTATTAGGAAGAATTTTGTTCCGATGGAACCCTCACTAATAATCCCTAATCCATGATTTCACAATACAATGCAAACAAGGATACATTTAAAAGGATTCGGATAATAAGAGCCTATCAAAAATGGTACAATCAAATGTCAAAACAAAAGATTTTTCACCTTGCAAATGATCCCCACAATATGTAGGAATTTGTGTATTGAGTAGAGTAGAAAAGATGAGATATAATCTCACAAAATTGGTACAATTCCTCACTCTTTTCACTCTTTTTCTCTCCTAATTGCCCTTATTTTGTTGCTGTTTTCTCCCTATTTCCGAGCTGCTACTGCTGGATTTTTTCTTCTTCCTCTTCTTTTTCTTTTTTCTGTATGCGAAATGGCCTGATAAGGGACTGCCAAGGGCAGCCGCAGATTGATCTGCGGCTGGCCGCAGATTGATCTGCGGCTGGCCCTTGGTTCTCCCCCCAGCCGCGCTCGAGTCCCGTGCCGTCTCGAGTTCCGTCCTTGGCCGCGGATTGATCTGCGGCTGACTGTGCTGATTTTCTCATTTTCCGCACCTCGTCTCGATTTCCGTGCCGTACCGTTGATTTCCGTTGAAGGGCTCGTACTCTGCAGTCCGGGAATCTCCGGGAGACGCGCCACCTCATTCGGGGATGTCTGTCTCGGATGGCCTTATTGTCACATCAGCTTTGATTGCCAATTACTGCGGTGGTGTCGGGCGCTCGCCCTTGGGCCCACTCCTTCACTCCCGCAAGCCGGTTCAATTGACGATTTTGCCCTCCTGTCAAGGTTAGTACAAGGAACGCAAAATTTGGGTGTCTACACTAAGTATCATTATAAATCATAATAATCATGTTATGAAGGTTAGAACATCACTTTACAAGGTTGGGGGCATCATGTGTGCAAATGCGCATGCCCGACGCCCTCCGATTGACCCCAATTACGCATCAGTCCTATAAATGGGTAATTTAAGCCCTGATACAGACCTCAAATTGAAAAATGTAAAGAACGAAAGTTGTAGGTCTACTCGTTCTCTTTCCGAATCATCTTGAATCACCTCAATCCGAGTTCGTATGACAAAGTTATGTCTGTTTTACTAAAGGACATCAAAACTGACCTTTACCACCTGAGGCCTAGCGCCCCGGCACTGAAAACAAGCCTATTACAGCGCCCCCGCGCTGTAAGCAGTAGATTATGGTGCTCGTTTGTCCAGCTCGCGGAATACTCTGTGTTTTTTGGTGTTCTAGACCTATCTTGCTTCCAACCACCATAACTCCTTCTATACACCTTTAAATTGGTCCATTTCGGACTCTATGGACTCCTAAGACATAGAGCTACAACATATCAAAAATTTAGAGCTATTCATTAACATTAACATGTCCAAATCTTAGGACAAAGTATCAACTCGTGCTATATTTTCGTGTTCTTGGTGTTCTTCACAAAAATTATCACCAAAACTTTGTTTTAATCCCTTTTTACTCCATTCCAACTGGGTTAAACTCATATCCCATGGAAGTACAACATCACAACAACAAATAAACACAACAAACAAGGAATCAAAGCTATAAGGTCCTCTAAATTCGTCTATAACAGTCCATAATCCATTTTGTCCATTGTTCTTCATGTTCTTCATCCTCCTCAAGCATAGGTACGGATTTCTTCTATTTTTGTTCCACTTTGATGTTATTAATGGCTTCTATAGTCTCTTAACAACAATATAAACGAAATACAACCAACAATAACAACCACAATCAACCACAAATCATCCACCAAGCATAAAAGCTTGGGAACCAAGAAAAACTTGAAAACTCAATGAAATCGAAAGAAAATCATTTGATGTTGAAGATTTACCTCTGTGAATCGTTCCTAGATGTTATGAGGTTTTGCTAGAGCTTGGCTTGAGTCTCTTTCTTCCTTCTTGGTTCACCCGAACCTCTCTTTCTCTTCTTTTCTCCTTCTTCTTCTTCTTCCTCACTTTTCCGGCGACTTTCTTTTCTTTTTCCGGCGAACTCCGGCGACTTCCTTCTCCTTTCTTTTCTGCAGTTCTCTCTCTCTCTCTAGCAGCTGATGGAATGGGAGTGAATGAATAATTGATTTGGGAGAATGGAGGAGTAAATTATGGTGAAGTGGGAAAAATGGGTGTGAGGCTCAAGGTGGCCAAAATTTCAAAGGCTTTGCCGGCAAGTGCTCTCCCCACTCTCTCATTCCTAGCAATTTGATTGGTGGAAAATGGTTTTGTGGTTCCCACTTGGAGCAATAAGCCAAATCAAATACCAGAAAATACCAAAAATATATCCGAAAACTCCCACTTTTGTACCAAAACTGGTAAATATCTCTACCTAAAATTAAAATGGGTACTCCCATAATTATTGGGACACATAAAAATAATTATTACGGAGTTTGTCCATTCATCCGGAACAGTCATATTATATATTTCGGATACCGAATAAAACACGATTGGGCTCGAAATGGAAATCTAACACTTGGAAAAATTATTCGTACGCATACACGTATTTATGAAATTTATTAAAGTCAAAAAAGACGCAAAAATATTATGGCATGAATGGTGCCTCGATAAGCGTGCCCCGTGAATAGTGAATTTGCGATTTTTCGCGAAGTCAATAAATTCACCCTAACGACACTACAACACGTAAAATTCAACACATACACATATTCTAGGTTATAACACAACCTTTAAGCACATAACACATAATAATATAAATAAAAATAAAAATTCATTTCATTCACACATAAACTCGGGTCACATGGAAATTCAAAAATCCCGATCGTTACATTCTCCCCTCCTTATAAGGATTCTGTCCCCAGAATCACAATACAAGGTTAAGCAAAAAGTTGAGGGTAATTCTCCTTCATCTTATCTTCTAATTCCCACGTAGCCTCCTCGGCATTGTGGTTTCGCCACACTACTTTCACAGAAGGAATAACCTTATTTCTTAGTACTTGCTCTTTTCTATCGATTATCTGAATAGGAATTTCCTCATACGTAAGATCTTTCTCTATTTGGACGGGCTCATAGGATATCACGTGCTTATAATCGGGCTTGTATGGTCGTAACACTGAAACGTGGAACACATTGTGGATATGCTCCAATTCAGGAGGCAAGACTACCTCGTACGCCACTTCACCCACTCTTCTCAACACTTCGAACGGTCCTACGAAACTCGGGCTCAACTTTCCCTTCTTTCCAAATCGTATCTTCCCTTTCCAGGGAGATACCTTCAGAAACACGAAACTGCCGACATCGAAGTCTCTCGTCTGGCGATGTTGATCTGCATACTTCTTTTGTCTGTCTTGGGCTGTAACTAATCTTGCCCTAATCACTTTGACCACTTCTGCTGTCTGCTGTACCAATTCTGGTCCCAACAGTCGTCGTTCACCAATCTCATCCCAGCTTAATGGTGTCCTGCACTTCCTTCCGTAGAGGGCTTCATATGGCGGCATCCCGATACTCGCATGATAGCTATTGTTGTAAGCAAATTCCACAAGTGGTAAATGGTCATCCCAATTTCCCTTGAAATCCATTACACAAGCTCTCAACATGTCTTCTAGTGTCTGAATTGTTCGTTCGCTCTGTCCGTCAGTTTGAGGATGGTAAGCAGTACTTAGTCGCAACTGTGTTCCCATTCTCTCTTGCAAGCTCTTCCAAAAATTTGACGTGAAGCGCGGATCTCGATCTGAGATAATTGACACTGGCACTCCATGTCGCGAAACAATTTCCTTTATATATAACTTAGCTAACTGGTTCAAATTAAATCTGATCTTTATCGGTAGAAAGTGTGCTGATTTCGTCAATCGATCTACGATAACCCAAATGGCATCAAAACCCTTCTGTGTAACTGGAAGTCCTACCACAAAGTCCATAGTGATGTGCTCCCATTTCCATTTCGGTATATTTAGTGGTTGAAGTAACCCACTTGGTCTCTGATGTTCTGCTTTAACTTGTTGACAAGTGATACATTTGCTAACGTACTCCGCCACTTCCCGCTTCATGTTGGGCCACCAAAAATATTGACGAAGATCCCGGTACATTTTCGTGCTTCCTGGGTGAACAGAATATGCTGAATTATGTGCTTCATGTAAGATCTCATCCCTCAATTCAGTCACGGCTGGCACCCACACTCGCTCCTCGTATCTTAAGATACCATCCTTATCCGTTCGGAATTTCTCTTCCTCATTTTCTGCGATCCTTTTCTGTATCCTTTCACATTCTTCATCCTTTTCCTGTGTTTCTCTCACCTTGTCGAGTAACGTTGGACGAGCTTCGATTATGAATAACTTCTCTGCTGCCTCTGCCGGACTTTTCACTTCAATCTCCAGTCTCGCCATTTCCAGTATTAACTCATCGTGAGTTGTCAACATCAACAATTTCTCGTTCCCCTTTCTACTCAATGCATCTGCTACTACGTTTGCTTTTCCCGGATGATAGAGAATTTCGTAGTCGTAATCCTTGATTAATTCCAACCACCTCCTCTGTCGCATGTTCAACTCCTTCTGTGTGAAGATATATTTTAGACTCTTATGATCCGTGTATATCTCACATTTCTCCCCATAAAGGTAATGTCTCCAAATCTTCAATGCAAAGACGACGACTGCTAATTCCAGGTCATGGGTAGGGTATCGCTTCTCATAATCCTTCAATTGTCGCGATGCATATGCAATAACCTTGTCGTGTTGCATCAACACACAGCCAAGACCCTTGTGTGATGCATCACTATACACTACAAAACCTCCCGTATCATCTGGTAAGGACAATATCGGCGCCTCGCTTAACCTCTTTTTCAACTCCTGAAAACTGTCTTCGCACTTTTCAGACCATACAAACTTCACCGTCTTTCTTGTCAGATTGGTTAGTGGGGTTGCTATCTTCGAAAAATCCTGGATAAATCTTCGATAGTACCCCGCTAATCCTAAGAAACTTCGTACTTCTGTCGGCGTCTTCGGTTGTTCCCAGTTATTAACTGCTTCCACCTTCGCAGGGTCCACTGAGATACCGTCTTTATCAATCATATGCCCTAAAAATTGCACCTTTTCCATCCAAAATTCGCACTTGGATAATTTCGCGTATAACTTCTCCCTTCTCAATGTCTCTAGCACTTTGGTTAGATGATCAGCATGCTCTTCTTCGGTCTTTGAGTAAATCAAAATATCATCTATGAAAACTACCACGAACTTATCTAAATATGGCTTTAGAACTCGGTTCATCAAGTCCATGAATGTTGCCGGTGCGTTAGTCAAACCGAAAGACATCACCAAAAACTCGTAGTGACCATATCTCGTCCGAAACGCGGTTTTAGGTACATCTTCCTTCCTTACTTTTAGCTGATGATATCCGGTTCTCAAATCTATCTTCGAGAAGTGTCTGGCTCCTTTCAGTTGATCGAATAAGTCATCGATCCTTGGCAATGGATACTTATTCTTGATCGTTGATTTGTTCAATTCCCGATAGTCGATGCAGAGCCTCATCGATCCGTCCTTCTTCTTGACAAACAAAACTGGTGCTCCCCATGGGGACACACTTGGCTGAATATACCCATTGTCTAGCAATTCCTGAAGTTGTATCAACAATTCCTTCATCTCCACTGGCGCCATACGATACGAAGCCTTCGAAATTGGTGTAGTTCCTGGCACTAAGTCTATCGCAAATTCAATTTCTCTATCTGGCGGGAGACCGGGTAATTCACTTGGAAATACATCTGGAAACTCTCTCACTACCGGTATATCTGTAATTTCTACCCCTCCTTTCTTTGTATCTACAATATAGGCTAAGTAGCCTTCGCATCCTTTCTTTAACAATTTCCTGGTCTGCATCATCGTGAGACAACACGAACGTCTCAGCGAAGTACTACCATAAAATACTACCCTCGACTGGTTTGGGGTCTGAAGGTTCACATTTTTCTTCTGACAGTCGATCACTGCCGCCTGATCACACAACCAATCCATTCCCAATATTATATCGAACTCTCCCAACTTTATTGGGATCAAATCCACAAGAAAATTATAGCCTCTAATCTCAGCGCAACAATTACGAAGAATAAACTCTACGGGAATTACCTCGTTATTGACAATTTCTATATTCAAAGGATTTTCTAACTGTTCTTGGGGTAGATTCAACCGTTTAGCAAAATCTTCAGACACAAAGGAACGGGTAGCACCCGAATCAAATAATACGCATGCATTTATATTATTGATTGGGATTATACCTGACACCACGTCCTTAGCAATCACTGCATCCTGGACAGTCATGTTGAAGGTTCGGGCAGGGGTTCGGTTCGGCAGAGTCGGCCCTCCATCCATTACTTTGTTGCCTCCACCGCGGTTACCGCTACCACCGCTGCTTCCTTTCTTTGGGCAATCTTTGAACTGATGCTCCTTTGATCCACAAGAATAGCATCCAAGGTTCTTCCTTGGGTTTGGGCAATGTGGTGCTATATGCCCTCCCTAGTTGCAGTTATAGCAGACATTACGTCCCTTCCAACACTCTCCCATATGATTTTTCCCACATTTTAAACAGGCTTCAATCTTCATCTTAAATCCTCCCTGATTATTCCCCGTCTGATTAGTGTTGGTATTGTTGTTATTGCTGTTACTGTTACCACTATCCCATTTTCTTTTTCCCGAGTTGCTTCCACCACTACTGCCACCTCCACGGTAGTCTCCTCCACTGTTCTTATTCTTCTTGTGTTGATTCAGTGCCTCAATCCCTCCTTCAGCGATAATGGCTTTTTCTAGCAGTGCACTAAAGGTTTCGATCTGAAGAACGGCTACCTTGTTATATATCCACGGTTTCAGCCCTTGTTCAAACCTTTGCGCCTTCAGCTCTTCAGTACTTACTTGGAGCGGTGCAAAACGTGCAAGTTCATTGAATTTGGCGGCGTACTGAGCCACCGTCATGTCTCCCTGCTTCAGTTCCAAGAATTTCACTACCATTTGTCTTTCCATGCTCTTTGGGAAGTAATTCCCGAAAAATAATTCCTTGAACTTGTCCCACGGTATCACTCCTTCGCCTACCCGTTGTTGGTTAGCTTCCCACCAATAATTTGCTTCCCCTTTCATCATATAGGTGGCGAATGCTGTTTTCTGGTCATCCCCCACGCGTGCGATAATGAAAGCCTTCTCCATTTCCTTCACCCAAGACTGGGCTTCAATCGGATCAGTCGTTCCCCTGAACTCTAGGGGTCCTACACTCTTAAAGTCTTTGAAACTTGTTATGGGTGCTGCCGGTGGGTTGGGATTCACAATTCCCGCATTTCTCCTTTCCATTCTCTCCAATATATCCGCTAACCGCTGCATGGGGTCCGTCGGACCTCCTCCATTGTTAACCGATCCTTCAGGTGTTGCTGGGGGTGGTACGTTGCGTCTGGCGGCATTCTCTGCTAAATGTAAGAAAGCTTAATGTCATCGTCTCATTATACTACGAGAATATCTATCATGAGTACTACAAGCAGGCCACAAAGAGACATACTCTATTAGCAACTCGTAATGAAATATAGCTTCATTGTAAGGAATGAAAATACCTTTCACAACCCCTAGGACGCGTCTTCCTAAGATCGTCCAAAACTCTACGTGAGTTTTATCTACTCTTATACTCTATACATTTCCTAAGGTTATAACCTAAAGACCTCTCTCTATAAGTTTATAACCTAAGGCTTTGATACCAACCTATGACGCCCCCAAATCCGGGTCACCCGAACCGCGGACCTAGTTCGTCACTATCTAAGACATACATCATGTTGACAACGATATATAGCGGAATAAAGGAATATTTATATTGATATAACATAAATAATCCTCTCCCAAGTCTCGAAACCAAGACTACTCCAAAACATAACTTAATACATAAGGGTACATAGGTCTTAATACATGACATCAAATAATAAGTCTTGATACAACGATGATTCTAGTACAATTAAACAAAACTAATCAGTAGCTTTGCCCTTTCCCTTATCCTTTCTCGAGCTCTCGCCACGTGCTGCACTAACTGAAAAGTTTTAAGGAAAGCAAGGGTGAGCAACAAATTTGCCCCGCAAGTAAAATAGCAGTGAATAATCACATGAATAACTTTATAGCTCATAGGAGTTAAAAACGAGATCGATAGCTCAAGGAATTAAACAACTACTTTATCACCATTGTAGTGGTCACTGTGGACCAGAGGATTTTCTGAAGTATCCAAGGATTTTAAAATTTTCCAAGGAAAGGAACTATTCAATACTGAGGGTGCACCAAGGCATAGAACTCTATTCTAGAATTACCAGAAATTCATCCGATAATCCACAAACAAACGGTACAATAGGTGATCAGCCTAGAATACTTGGCGTTATGCATAAGCCTCACTTACTAATTACGCGCGTGTCGGTTCCCGACGTTTATACAATTGCCCCTGCTATGAGGGTTGTTCTTCTCAGCTTTACATGGGAATCCGAACCAAAATAATTTGATCGGATAGCTTTACTTAACATCAAAAATAGTTTGAGGGCTTAACCTCACTTCAATAAATAAATCAATAAGTGTCTAGCCGAAGCAATTGGCTTTAACATAGCTTTTAAATAATTTATGAAATAAGAAACTTTAAGGCTCAACAACATGCATTATAGCATAAGTAGATAACTTGAACGAATGTCAAATCATTTGAATAATCATAAGAGTACTCGCACAATGAAATAAGTTGCGGAAGTTTAGAAAACTAGCTCAATTAAAAATAGTTGAGAAAAGAACTTGCAATAATATACAACATTTGTATAGAATAGGAAACTTGCCTAAATGTAAGGGCTGAGTGAGTTTAAGAAACTTGCATTCATAAGAATAAACTCGCACAATAATAAAAGTTGTACGGGTTAGGAAACTTGCATTCAATATGTAGAAAGAATGAAGTTAGGGAACTTGCCTGAAGCGCTGCTACAATATTACAACACACGCTCCTTAATATCCTACACAATTAGGTACATATTCACATACAATTAGTCACATGCGGGGTACCAAATATTTGTTTACAACTCTATAATGTACCATTCAAATAAGAAACAAAATATTAAACAAGGTTATGCCCACTAGTTACGGCGTTACGACGCTCGTACGTCTGTGCGCCAAACTTGGTTATTCGAACGCCCAAGCGACACGCCTTTGCGTACGCCTAACACGCCCATTCGATTTATCTAATACTTATTGGTTAATAGTAAGTATCATTATAAATCATAATAATCATGTTATGAAGGTTAGAACATCACTTTACAAGGTTGGGGGCATCATGTGTGCAAATGCGCATGCCCGACGCCCTCCGATTGACCCCAATTACGCATCAGTCCTATAAATGGGTAATTTAAGCCCTGATACAGACCTCAAATTGAAAAATGTAAAGAACGAAAGTTGTAGGTCTACTCGTTCTCTTTCCGAATCATCTTGAATCACCTCAATCCGAGTTCGTATGACAAAGTTATGTCTGTTTTACTAAAGGACATCAAAACTGACCTTTACCACCTGAGGCCTAGCGCCCCGGCGCTGAAAACAAGCCTATTACAGCGCCCCCGCGCTGTAAGCAGTAGATTATGGTGCTCGTTTGCCCAGCTCGCGGAATACTCTGTGTTTTTTGGTGTTCTAGACCTATCTTGCTTCCAACCACCATAACTCCTTCTATACACCTTCAAATTGGTCCATTTCGGACTCTATGGACTCCTAAGACATAGAGCTACAACATATCAAAAATTTAGAGCTATTCATTAACATTAACATGTCCAAATCTTAGGACAAAGTATCAACTCGTGCTATATTTTCGTGTTCTTGGTGTTCTTCACAAAAATTATCACCAAAACTTTGTTTTAATCCCTTTTTACTCCATTCCAACTGGGTTAAACTCATATCCCATGGAAGTACAACATCACAACAACAAATAAACACAACAAACAAGGAATCAAAGCTTTAAGGTCCTCTAAATTCGTCTATAACAGTCCATAATCCATTTTTGTCCATTGTTCTTCATGTTCTTCATCCTCCTCAAGCATAGGTACGGATTTCTTCTATTTTTGTTCCACTTTGATGTTATTAATGGCTTCTATAGTCTCTTAACAACAATATAAACGAAATACAACCAACAATAACAACCACAATCAACCACAAATCATCCACCAAGCATAAAAGCTTGGGAACCAAGAAAAACTTGAAAACTCAATGAAATCGAAAGAAAATCATTTGATGTTGAAGATTTACCTCTGTGAATCGTTCCTAGATGTTATGAGGTTTTGCTAGAGCTTGGCTTGAGTCTCTTTCTTCCTTCTTGGTTCACCCGAACCTCTCTTTCTCTTCTTTTCTCCTTCTTCTTCTTTTTCCTCTCTTTTCCGGCGACTTTCTTTTCTTTTTCCAGTGAACTCCGGCGACTTCCTTCTCCTTTCTTTTCTGCAGTTCTCTCTCTCTCTCACTAGCAGCTGATGGAATGGGAGTGAATGAATAATTGATTTGGGAGAATGGAGGAGTAAATTAGGGTGAAGTGGGAGAAATGGGTGTGAGGCTCAAGGTGGCCAAAATTTCAAAGGCTTTGCCGGCAAGTGCTCTCCCCACTCTCTCATTCCTAGCAATTTGATTAGTGGAAAATGGTTTTGTGGTTCCCACTTGGAGCAATAAGCCAAATCAAATTCCAAAAAATACCAAAAATATATCCGAAAACTCCCACTTTTGTACCAAAACTGGTAAATATCTCTACTTAAAATTAAAATGGGTACTCCCATAATTATTGGGACACATAAAAATAATTATTACGGAGTTTGTCCATTCATCCGGAACAGTCATATTATATATTTCGGATACCGAATAAAACACGATTGGGCTCGAAATGGAAATCTAATACTTGGAAAAATTATTCGTACGCATACACGTATTTATGAAATTTATTAAAGTCGAAAAAGACGCAAAAATATTATGGCATGAATGGTGCCTCGATAAGCGTGCCCTGTGAATAGTGAATTTGCGATTTTTCGCGAAGTCAATAAATTCACCCTAACGACACTACAACACGTAAAATTCAACACATACACATATTCTAGGTTATAACACAACCTTTAAGCACATAACACATAATAATATAAATAAAAATAAAAATTCATTTCATTCACACATAAACTCGGGTCACATGGAAATTCAAAATTCCCGATCGTTACAGATGCCATCGCTGGGTATCATCTCAAACGGAACCATACCACCAGATATTATCTCTAATGTTATCACTGGGTATCGTCTTTGATGCCATCGTTAAGTATCGTCTCCAACGGACACATCACCAGGTATTGTATCTGATGCCATCGCTAGGTATCATCTCTAACGGACACATCACCTCGTATCGTCTCCGATGCCATCGTTGGGTATCGTCTCCAACGGACACATCACCGGGTAATGTCTCTGATGCTATCGCTGGATATCGTCTCTAACGGCCACATCACCGGGTATCGTCTCCGATGCCATCGCCGGGTATCATTTCTAACGGATACATCACCGGGTATAGTCTCCTATGCCATCGCTGGGTATCGTCTCCAACCGAACCATATCACCGGGTATGGTCTCCGATGCCATAGCTGGGTATCGTTTCCAATAAACACATCACCGAGTATCGTCTCTGATGTCATCGCTGGGTATTGTCTCCAACGACCACATCATTGGGTATCGTCTCTGATGTCATCGCTGGATATGGTCTCCAACGAACATATCACCTGGTTCGTCTACGATGGAATCATTTCAACGATTGTTAAATCATTTTTGACCCATTTTCGTTCGTTTTTCTTACTTTCAGATCTCAAGACCTCTCATTATCAAATTTTAAATTCTTGCAAATGCCACTAGTGATAAATGATAATTTATGATTCGAAAGTGCAACTTTCTTCGCAAGTACACCTATTTGGACCGAAAAGAGATACGCTTTGACCTCAAGTGCACCAAAACGGGTGGGGTGGGACCCACCTAGCTTGGCCGTAGGTGCACCTGCGACTGGCCGTGGTGGGTTATACCCCACACGGGCCCTCTTCTTTTCTCATTCCTTTTGCCTTCTTTGATACCTCTCTTTCATATCCTCTTATATTCTCGCTTATTTTCTCGCCCGTTCCGCTTCGTAGGGTTGGATTTCGTCGATTCCGTCATCGTGCATTTGTTCATTGCATTATAGGTAACACATTCATTTATGATTTTCACATTTTTGCTTTCATTTTGATATACTATGACTGCTAGTTAGTTTAAACATAATGCATTCAAAATGTATGCTTAAATGACTTGATAAAAATATTCGGACTCGATGCATGCATGTATTTCATTATGTCGAACATGTAGATGTAAGAATTATCATAATTTGAGATTATTTTCTGTTGCACTTTTTTTTGATAAAAATTATTTATTTTATTGATGGAATTCATTTTATATGCAAATTTCCTATTTTCCTGATATTTTTATCACCCTTTCATGCCTTCGTTTGATTTTTAGTATTTTGATCCTATCGTATTGTGAATTGTCTATCTTTCTTGGGTTGTGCCTTAGGTGCCTACAAATGGCTACGTATGCATGCCATCGTGCATGGGGATAGTCCATATTATAGGGGAGACTCTGCCAATTTTTTTTCATGAGTTGAATAACTGAACAACTGTGTTTATTTTATATCACGCCTAAGTGTAGAAAAATAATGTAGACTCGTTATGATGCACATGCAAACCATGCATGATGTGGTGACTTATATTGTCATGCTCTAGGGATCCCCTATCATTTATTGCATTTTAGGTCAGTACAGATGATATTTGAAACATATAGGATAACATAGAAACGTACCTTATTCGTGTCGTTTGATTCTTGCTTAGCCATGGATTCGGATATGTTGAGCAGCTCTATGTCCCATCGGGCTTCTTCTGGGGTTCGTCCTCGTAGGATGGCTTCTACAGCCCCATCTCCGCGTGTTACGCGACGGCTCGCCGGCTCATGGAGTCATCCATTCGTTAGATTTGTGTTGACCCAGATGACGTTGCCGATGTGGCTGATGACCTCCCTGATCCAGACGTTGCTGCTTCGCCTGTTTGAGGACGGATGCTTCCTGGAGCTTGAGTAACCATGCTTGATATTCTAGGTTTAGATCTGAGCCGTCATCCATCAGCGTATTTGTGCGGTAATAAGGTATATGAGAACTTATCTTGTTTTCTTAGTCTTCTTCTTTCGAATGGCAGTTACTTATCCTTTATGTGTCACAGGTCCCAGAGTTTACACAACCTCAGGGCAACTGGTTCAGTGTTTATTCTCTTTATCAGGCCCTTCATGCTAATTACCAAGAGCGGGTCGATTCTTAGGGTTTTGTGCAGTTCTTTACTATTGCTCCATGTCACTGCCCTTGGGTCTACCTCCGAGCTTTGTCTGAGAGGTGGTTTCATCGGAGCCAGTCGCTTCATCTACTGAACTACGAGGTAGTGATGACATCCCTAGACTGGCGTTACATCATTGGTATAGAGTTCTCTAGTCAGTGGGTGCCTTTAGAGGCTGACATTTTGCCCATGGTTGTTCATGTATTATTGGGATTCTCTCCACGAGATAGGCCTTCAAGGCCCGCAACATCCGTTCTGGCGCCTTGGCTTTTGATGCTATTAGAGGAATATTATCGGAGCCAATCCCTGATGACCTTGCTTCACGTGATCGGCTCCTACGACGTCTTTTTCTGATCATCATGAGGGGTTGTTTCCTGGCGAATAACTCCTGTACGGTTCATTTTCGAGCTTTCTCATGACATTGGCTTCGTTATGCCCCATCTTTTTTAGGAACTCCCTCAACTTTTCTTCCGACACTTTCTTAGTCGTCTTTTTCACTGATTCAGTCACTCGTTTTGGTAGGAACAGAGGATTGTTTTTCGACAAGACTGTCGTGCATTCCGAGGTTTCTTCTAATCCAATTCCATAATTCCAAGGGACTGCCTTCAAGCTTATGATGGGATATTGGGATCTAGCCGTCAGCACAATGGACTCTGATGCAGTTATTTCTATAGGGACCTTTCTGTCTGTTATTCCTGAAAGTAGTATGCACACAAGCCAATCATATTTGATATGATGTAGCATATACTTTGTAATCTTATTAATTTATTAATAAAAGAATTGATTTTCTTAAAAAGGCATTTTACATTATCTACATGGTGCTGTAATATTAAATGTGATAAACTCATAGTTTTGAGCAATGCTTTTAGAATCATGATGGTGATCATGCTAATGAGATCTAAATTCAAGATAACTCACAAACTAAAATTGTTCCTAATCGTTGGATTACTAAAAAGGGGATTAGTGAATCCGGATAGATTAGTACATACGTTGCTTGCTCTTGGGAAGAGGATGATTGATCTCATAATCATTTGTGTGGAGACAATAAAGCAAGTATGTAGGTGCTTATTGGAGAATAAGTTCACTGAACGTGGCTCGCTAAGGAATACGTAATGGAGTTTTACTCGCCTGTTAATAGGAATTCCTCTAGTGATAGTAGTGCAAGTGATCCTTGGACTTGAGATCATCATAGTAACTTGTGTATGATGAGTTATACTTTGACATGTCCCTTAAGACCTTTAAGGTATATCAAAAGGTATGATTGGGTATAATAAGTTGTACATGGAGATAGGTGAATGATCAACAAAGAATCTACCACGTCTACTAAAAGATGTGCATGTCCTATATGATTCGATAAATGATAACTCAGTAGTCCTTGGCCAAGGCAGAATAAAATTAGAAAGGAGTTTCTAATTTACATTATTTAGAGTTATGTATTTAGGAATCGAAATACATATAATTAAATAAAATAAGACTTGATAGTAAATCCATGTCTTATATTTAATTGGGACATTGTATGGTAGAAGGATTGAATTGTACGGTAACTATGCACTCAAAGGTTCTTTTGTGATTAATGTTGAAATCTATATTATCTTGAAAGTCGTTGATCGCTAAGGGGGCTTACCCTTATTGTAGAATAAATATTATTTATTCAAATGAATTAAATAGTTTAATTTATTTATTTAAATATAATTAGAATTGTTCTAATTAATTTATTCACAACCGGTTTAATATGGAAAACCTAAAGGGTCACACCGCAAAAGAAAAATATTTATTTAAGAAGTAAATTGCATAATTGTAATAATAAGTTAAGTGTATTTAATTTAGTCTATGGAGATAGAATAAATTAAATAGCTTAATATTTATTATTTAATATTTTGGAAATATTAAATATAAATTAATAATAAGAGTCTTATTATTATTATTACTATTACTATTATTTAATTCCTAATAGGGATTGAGAATTAATTAATAGAAGTACTCTCTCATAAATTCCTAATTGGATTACGAGCATAATTAATTAAAGGGGTTTAATTATAATAGAAACCCTAATCCTAAATAATTTAGGGAAGGATTTTCCTACATCTATAAATAAGAGAAGTCTTATCATAGATTAGGGTTACACACTCTTGCATTAGATTGTGGAAAGTACTTGCAATTTTTATAGAGATAGAAACTAGGGTTTTGCCAACACCCATCTTCTTGAATAACTATTATTCCTTGGTGGATCACCTCTAGAGGCCAAACACTTGGGTGGCTAACGTTGATCAAGCAAAGGAATTTAGTCGGTGGAATTCAAGGAGAACGCGAAGGAATTAGAGGTGAACTTGTACCCGAGGAAGCTTTAATTCACGAGGGTATAATTCTCTATCTTTATCTCTTTCGTTAATTGATAATTGAACACAAGGAAAGATCATGGTGATGGTTTGTATGAAAAATTTTAAAATTCGTTTTATCACGCTTCCGCACTATTTATGTAATTTGATTGCATGCTTGCATTATATACAAACCTAACAATGGTATCAGAAGCTAATCCTTGTGTTAATTATTGATTTTGATGATTCCATGTATGAATTGATATACGATACAATCGGATTTTGGGCAGAAAATGTTTTCTTGAATCTGCATCGCGGCGCGACCGCGCCGCTTCCAGTTCATTCTGGAGCGCGGTCGCGCCAGACCCCAGAAATCGTTTCTAGGGGTGCAGCGCGGCCGCACCGCTCCGAGTTCAATTTGGAGCGCGGCCACGCCGGTATGCAGAGTTTGAAATTTTTTTGTTTTTCTCAATTAACATAAATGGTTTATTTAATTAATAAAAGTTTAAAATAAAGATGTTTATTTTATCTGAAATATGATTTCAGATTGCTAAAATTAAAGGAGTTTAATTTGGATTGGTTTTTTTTGATTAAAATAAAAGAGTTTATTTTGTTTCAAAAACTAAATATTAGCAAAACTTTTGCCCATTAATTGATATCAATGCATATATAGAATAGTTTTATTATTCATGAGATGAATGTTATTTATTGATGCATATGGAGATATGTATGATAATAAATAGGGATTGATTATGGACTATTGACCAATGTGTGATTGGATTTATTTTAGAGGATGTTTGAATGTATGGGTTTTTATAAATGAGGTCTACGTACATCGTCTTTTCTAATTTTTCGTAATGTAAATTCTATCTCCATCCTATGTACTTTCTCTTGACTGCTGATCAAGGTTTCTATTTATTGTAAATAGTATATGTAATAGGATTAGTTAGAATTATTTTTAAAAATTGGAGACAAATGAGCAAGGAGCGCTTGAAGACCCATTTGTAATGGAGCTCGGGTTTATATGTAATAGTTATATTTAAATTTAATTTTTGCACCCTAGGTTTGACCTTTTGGTTCACTTAGTGGCTCTAGTGAACCAAACTAGAATAAAAGTCCATAATCGATCTGGGTAGAATATAGTATTCTATATGTGCATGATTATTATTATATATATATATACTATATTATCCAACATGCTTTGCATGTTAAATAATATGAGGCGTATTTTATATATATATGTGCATGCGCGCTAAACAAGATGAGACTAATAATAACTAACCCCTCAAAGAAATCATATTAAGTCCTAAGCGTTCAAAGATATTTGGAATATCGAACGTCGCCTTCTAGCATGGTAAAGAAATAGAGTATTAAATATTTAATATGAGTTTGTTGTGTCACCACAAGGCAAGTATTAAATATTTAAGATGTTGCATTATCACATTTGATGCTTATTAAGGAATTGAACATTACTGTTTTGTTGTGTCACCACAAGGACGATATTTTTCTCTTCACATATATGGAAGTGCTAGGTTGGACTTAACTTGGATAATTTTGATTCGGATGTGTCACCACTTGATCAAAATAATCTAAGAGGCAAAATACAAGGAGTTACATAGTGATGTAATTGACAATAGTTGTCTACCTATTTATTTATATATCGTTTGTTGTGTCACCACAAGGCTATATACATTTGAAATGGGATCCTTATTCTCGCTAGCAAATCTTTAATTAGATTTACCGAACTATATATTGAGGGTAATATAGTTTGATGAAAAAGTGAGAGATACCAATTTAAAATAAAGACCTAATTTATTTTGGTAATTAATTAAATGAATGTATGCTAAAATATTGTCTATTTCACATGCAGAATTTAAAAATGTCAAACTCACTATCACTTGATGAGGGTGTTTTATACACACAATTTGGGTACCGTTAACCTTGATAGTTTGTTAGTTTTTGGGACTGTTATATGGTTTTTAGTTATTTTTATTGTATTTCGAGATAATTTAGTTTTTAGTTATTTTTACATGTTTTACGTTGCTTTGATGCATTTTCATTATGTTTGAATGGAATAAAGAACGATCGGATCGTTGTTCGTAATGACTCATTATCCGTGTTTTGACGTCTGTGCCCGAATGGTAGTACGATGGAAATTAGTGCTTGGCGACGCTCGGTGCTTAATAGGATAACATTTGGTAGTTGGGCGTGCACGGCGTCAAGGAGCGTGCACGGCGTGCAGCGTCGACCAAGCCACAAGGGCAAGCCCGTGCTTAGATATCCGTGCCCGAATGATAATACGGTGAAAATTTGTGTTTGGCGATGCTCGGAGTTTAATTTGATGACATTTGGAAGTTAGGCGTGCACGGCGTTGGAAGGCGTGCACGACGTGCGGCATCGGCCAAGCCGTGGGCACGGCATGTAGCAGCTGGGGGCACCAAGTAGGCGTTGGGCATGCGGCACGCGCGGGCCTCGGCAGCAGGCACGGGCGTGCAGGGCGTTGGGCGCTGGGCGCTCGGCAGCCTCGGCGCTGCGTGTTCGGTAGGCGCTGGCGCTCGGCAGCCTCGGCAGGCAGACGCGTTGGGCGCGCGCGCTGGGCTCGGCGGCTCGGCAGCGCTGGCATCGCTCGGCAACATTCGGCAGGCAGGCAGGCGCTGGGCGCGGGTACATGGGCGCCAGGCGCGGGTGCACGTTGGGCGTGCGACAAATTGGCACACTGGGCGTGCGGCAGGTTGGGGCGCCATTGTGCAGCCAAGGCGTGGGCGCGCGACGCGGGTGTGCGGCAGCCAGCGTGCGGGCGTGCGGCACTCAGCATGGGCCAACCAGGGCTTGGGCGCGCGTTAGGCAACGTGCGGGTGCGCCAACGCCGTACTGAATGCGATCTGAGCTCCATTTTGTCCGACTTTGGCTAGGGTTTTCTTGATGGAGGCTATATATAATCTTTTCTAAGCTTCGTAGCAGATATCTAGGGATAGAGAGGCTACAAAATACATCAAACACCAGGGCTAAAGGCTGCAAATCAAGCTGAATCAAGCTACAAGCCAAGGAACTCAGTCAACAAGAATTACAAAACTAAGGAGGAGAGCTAGAAACTAACAGCAACCCAAGGAACAACAACTGAACAACTTCAAAAGTGGTTTCATTTCTAGATTTTCAACTCCTTTGTAATTCGAATTTGACAATGTATAAATTAAAATTGATGTTTATTGTAGCTATCATAAACTAACCTTCTATTTTAAGATTGCAATGGAACCCAACACTTAATTTGAATTGAATTCTCTCTCTATTGATTTTAGTTATTCATGTGTAAATTGATTATCATAACCTTTGCTTTTTGATTAATTGCTTGGCCCGTAATTACCTTGGGAACCTATATGAACTTGACGAACGGATTATAGGTTAAGACCTAGTTATGATAACATGTGAGAGTATAGATTGTTATGGGTTATTAATCGGATTAAGTGACGTGTGTCTTATTAATTATCTGCAATAATAGGTATCTTGATAGTAGTTGGGATAGATATATACCTAATTACCGCATGCAACCAATTGAGAATCTAATCTTAATGACTTCTGATGTGAAAGTTGGTAATTGAGGGGACGATTAATTAGATTTAGTGACACGTGTCTATTAATCATTCCTGAAGTTAGTCTCTTGGTAGTGTATAGGATAGACATATACCTATGCACCGCTTAGGAAGATTCGTGATTGACCATCGACAGAGGCTCTTATGTAGTTTTGATTTCTCGGTTGTCAATTCGTATGTTATAACTAATTGAAAAGAGAGAGTTAGGAGATTCAAATGACGTATTGGGGGAAATTGTAATCTTAGACCTTTCTATCTTGATATTTTACCGCATTTTATTCATTACTTGACTTATGAACTCAACCAATCAACAAAAAATCGAACCTTCATCGTTTAAATTAGATCAAATTGATATACGATTGGAACTTGGTTATTATTCGTCACAATTCCCTGTGGATTCGACTCATATCTTATCATATATTACTTGTGGACCGTGTATATTTGCACGTGTGTGTTTATCGACTGTTAAATCGACCAACAAGTTATGCATTTGGGAATCGAAATACATATAATTAAATAAAATAAGACTTGACAGTAAATCCAGGTCTTATATTTAATTGGGACATTGTATGGTAGAAGGATTGAATTGTACGGTAACTATGCACTAAAAGGTTATTTTGTGATTAATGTTGAAATCTATATTATCTTGAAAGTCGTTGATCGCTAAGGGGGCTTACCCTTATTGTAGAATAAATATTATTTATTTAAATGAATTAAATAGTTTAATTTATTTATTTAAATATAATTAGAATTGTTCTAATTAATTTATTCACAACCGGTTTAATATGGAGAACCTAAAGGGTCACACCACAAAAGAAAAATATTTATTTAAGAAGTAAATAGCGTAATTGTAATAATAAGTTAAGTGTATTTAATTTAGTCTATGGAGATAGAATAAATTAAATAGCTTAGTATTTATTATTTAATATTTTGGAAATATTAAATTTAATTAATAAGAAGAGTCTTATTATTATTATTACTATTACTATTATTTAATTCCTAATAGGGATTGAGAATTAATTAATAGAAGTACTCTCTCATAAATTCCTAATTGGATTAGGAGCATAATTAATTAAAGGGGTTTAATTATAATAGAAACCCTAATCCTAAATAATTTAGGGAAGGATTTTCCTACATCTATAAATAAGAGAAGTCTTATCATAGATTAGGGTTATACATTCTTGCATTATATTGTGGAAAGTACTTGCAATTTTTATAGAGATAGAAACTAGGGTTTTGCCAACACCTATCTTCTTGAATAACTATTCTTCCTTGGTGGATCACCTCTAGAGGCCAAACACTTAGTTGGCTAACGTTGATCAAGCAAAGGAATTTAGTCGGTGGAATTCAAGGAGAACGCGAAGGAATTGGAGGTGAACTTGTACCCGAGGAAGCTTTAATTCACGAGGGTATAATTCTCTATCTCTATCTCTTTCGTTAATTGATAATTGAACACAAGGAAAGATCATGGTGATGGTTTGTATGAAAAATTTTAAAATCCGTTTTATCACGCTTCCGCACTATTTATGTAATTTGATTGCATGCTTGTGTTATATACAAACCTAACAGTGGTATCAGAGGCTAATTCTTGTGTTAATTATTGATTTTGATAATTCCATGTATGAATTGATATACGATACGATCGGATTTTGGGCAAAAAAAATTTTCTTGAATCTGCATCGCGGCGCGGCCGCGCCGCTTCTAGTTCATTCTGGAGCGCGGCCACGCCAGACCCCAGAAATCGTTTATAGGGGTGCAGCGCGGCCGCACCTCTCCGAGTTCAATTTGGAGCGCAGCCGCGCCGGTATGCAGAGTTTGAAAATTTTTTGTTTTTCTCAATTAACATAAATGGTTTATTTAATTGATAAAAGTTTAAAATAGAGATGTTTATTTTATTTGAAATATGATTTCAGATTGCTAAAATTAAAGGAGTTTAATTTGGATTTGGTTTTTTTTGATTAAAATAAAAGAGTTTATTTTGTTTCAAAAACTAAGTATTAGCAAAACTTTTGCCCATTAATTGATATCAATGCATATATAGAATAGTTTTATTATTCATGAGATGAATGTTATTTATTGATGCATATAGAGATATGTATGATAATAAATATGGATTGATTATGGACTATTGACCAATGTATGATTGGATTTATTTTAGAGGATGCTTGAATGTATGGGTTTTTATAAATGGAGTCTACGTACATCGTCTTTTCTAATTTTTCATAATGTAAATTCTATCTCCCTCCTATGTAATTTCCCTTGACTGCTGATGAAGGTTTCTATTTATTGTAAATAGTATATGTAATAGGATTAGTTTGAATTATTTTGAAAAATTGGAGACAAATGAGCAAGGAGCGCTTAAAGACCCATTTATAATGGAGCTCGGGTTTAAATGTAATAGTTATATTTAAATTTAATTCTTGCACCCTAGGTTTGACCTTTTGGTTCACTTAGTGGCTCTAGTGAACTAAACTAGAATAAAAGTCCATAATCGATCCGGGTAGAATATAGTATTCTATATGTGCATGATTACTATATATATATATATATTATATATATTATCCAACATATTTCGCATGTTAAATAATATGATGTGTATTTTATATATATATGTGCATGCGCGCTAAACAAGATGAGACTAATAATAACAAACCCCTCAAAGAAATCATATTAAGTCCTAAGCGTTCAAAGATATTTGGAATATCGAACGTCGCCTTCTAGCATGGTAAAGAAATAGAGTATTAAATATTTAATATGAGTTTGTTGTGTCACCACAAGGCAAGTATTAAATATTTAAGATGTTGCATTATCACATTTGATGCTTATTAAGGAATTGAACATTACTGTTTTGTTGTGTCACCACAAGGACGGTATTTTTCTCTTCACATATATGGAAGTACTAGGTTGGACTTAACTTGGATAATTTTGATTCGGATGTGTCACCACTTGATCAAAATAATCTAAGAGGCAAAATACAAGGAGTTACATAGTGATGTAATTGACAATAGTTGTCTACCTATTTATTTATATATCATTTGTTGTGTCACCACAAGGCTATATACATTTGAAATGGGATCCTTATTCTCGCTAGCAAATCTTTAATTAGATTTGTCGAACTATATATTGAGGGTAATATAGTTTGATGAAAAAGTGAGAGATACAAATTTAAAATAAAGACCTAATTTATTTTGATAATTAATTAAATGAATGTATGCTAAAATATTATCTATTTCACATGCAGAATTTAAAAATGTCAAACTCACTAACACTTGATGAGGGTGTTTTATACACACAATTTGGGTACCTTTGACCTTGATAGTTTGTTAGTTTTTGAGACTGTTATATGGTTTTTAGTTATTTTTATCGTATTTCGAGATAATTTAGTTTTTAGTTATTTTTACATGTTTTACGTTGCTTTGATGCATTTTCATTATGTTTGAATGGAATAAAGAACGATCGGATCGTTGTTCGTAATGACTCATTATCCGTGTTTTGACGTCTGTGCCCGAATGGTAGTACGATGAAAATTAGTACTTGGCGACGCTCGGTGCTTAATTTGATAACATTTGATAGTTAGGCGTGCACGGCGTCGGGGAGCGTGCACGGCGTTTGGCGTCGGCCAAGCCACGAGGGCAAGCCCGTGCTTAGATATCTGTGCCCGAATGATAATACGGTAAAAATTTGTGTTTGGCGATGCTCAGGGTTTAATTTGATGACATTTGGAAGTTAGGCGTGCACGGCGTTGGAAGGCGTGCACGGCGTGCAGCGTCGGCCAAGCCGCGGGCACGGCCGTGCAGCAGCTGGGGGCACCAAGCAGGCGCTGGACGTGCGGCGCACGCGGGCTTCGGCAGCAGGCACGGGCATGCGGGGCGCTGGGCGCTCGACAAACTCGGCGCTGGGTGTTCGGCAGGCGCTGGGCGCTAGCGCTGGCGCTCGGCAGCCTCGGCAGGCAGACGCGTTAGGCGCGTGCGCTGGGCTCGGCGGCTCGGCAGTGCTCGGCATCGCTCGGCAACATTCGACAGGTAGGCAGGCGCTGGGCGCGGGCGCATGGGCGCTGGGCGCGGGCGCATGGGCGCTGGGCGCGGGAGCGCGTTGGGCGTGCGGCAAATTGGCGTGCTGGGCGTGCGGCAAATTGGCGCTCTAGGCGTGCGGCAGGTTGGGGCACCAGCGTGCAGCCAGGGCATGGGCGCAGGCGTGCGGCAGCCAGCGTGCGGGCATGCGACACTCAGCATGGGCCAACCAGGGCTTGGGCGCGCGTGCCAGGCACCGTGCGGGCGCGCCAACGCCGTCCTGAGTGTGATCTGAGCTCCATTTTATCCGACTTTGGCTAGGGTTGTCTTGATGGAGGCTATATATAATCTCTTCTAAGCTTCATAGCAGATATCTAGGGACAGAGAGGCTACAAAATACATCAAACACCAGGGCTAAATGCTGCAAATCAAGCTGAATCAAGCCACAAGCCAAGGAACTCAGTCAACAAGAATTGCAAAACTAAGGAGGAGAGCTAGAAACCAACAACAACCCAAGGAACAACAGTTGAACAACTTCAAAAGTGGTTTCATTTCTAGATTTTCAACTCCTTTGTAATTCGAATTTGACAATGTATAAATTAAAATTGATGTTTATTGTAGCTATCATGAACTAACCTTCTATTCTAAGATTGCAATGGAACCCAACACTTAATTTGAATTGAATTCTCTCTCTATTGATTTTAGTTATTCATGTGTAAATTTATTATCATAACCTTTGCTTCTTGATTAATTGCTTGGCCCGTAATTACCTTGGGAACCTATATGAACTTGACGAACAGATTATAGGTTAAGACCTAGTTATGATAACATGTGAGAGTATAGATTGTTGTGGGTTATTAATGGGATTAAGTGACGTGTGTCTTATTAATTATCTGCAATAATAGGTATCTTGATAGTAGTTGGGATAGATATATATCTAATTACCGCATGCAACCAATTGAGAATCTAATTTTAATGACTTCTGATGTGAAAGTTGGTAATTGAGGGGACGATTAATTAGATTTAGTGACACGTGTCTATTAATCATTCCTGAAGTTAGTCTCTTGATAGTGTATAGGATAGACATATACCTATGCACCGCTTAGGAAGATTCGTGATTGACCATCGACAGAGGCTCTTATGTAGTTTTGATTTCTCAGTTGTCAATTCGTATGTTATAACTGATTGAAAAGAGAGAGTTAGGAGATTCAAATGACGTGTTGGGGGAAATTGTAATCTTAGACCTTTCTATCTTGATATTTTACCGCATTTTATTCATTACTTGACTTATGAACTCAACCAATCAACAAATAATCAAACCTTCATCGTTTAAATTAGATCAAATTGATATACGATTGGTACTTGGTTATTATTCGTCACAATTCCCTGTGGGTTCGACTCATATCTTATCATATATTACTTGTGGACCGTGTATACTTGCATGTGTGTGTTTATCGACTGTTAAATCGACCAACAAGTTTTTGGCGCCGTTGCCGGGGAATTATTTTCTAATAATTATACCAATATCAATGTTAATCGACTTGGTCTCTTTTTAGACTTGTATATAATTTTCATTTTGTTTTGTAGGTATTCTTGATTTGTATGCCACGCTCACGTGGTCTTGAGTTAATTCCTTACGATCCCGAGATCAAGAGAAATATTCGACGACTACGAAGAGAACGAGTTCAGGGTATACGCAATCAAAATACCATGGCTGAGGAGGAGCCTAAATCCTTGAGGGAGTATGTCATGCCTCTTGTCACAGATTTGCACTCAAGCATTTCCAGGCCAGCTATCGAGGCCACCCACTTCGAAATTAAGCCAGGCACCATCCAAATGGTCCAAAACTGTTTGCAGTTTGGTGGGTTGCCCAATGACGACCCAAATGCTCATTTGGTGAGTTTTCTGGAAATATATGACACATTCAAGTACACTCAAGTTACTGATGATGCAATTAGACTCCGATTATTTCCTTTCACGCTTCGTGACAAGGCAAAGAGTTGGTTGCATTCGCTTGCCTCGGGCTCAATTACCAAATGGGATGACTTAGCTCAGAAATTTTTGGCAAAGATCTTCCCACCCGCGAAAACTGCAAGATTGAGGAATGACATCACTTCGTTTGTTCAATATGATCCTGAGTCCTTGTATGAAGCTTGGGAACAATTCAAAGATCTAATAAGGAGATGTCCGCACCATGGTTTGCCTCAATGGTTGCAAGTTAAAATCTTCTATAACGGGTTAACCAATGCCACTCGATCAAGTGTCGACGCAGCTGCAGGTGGCAGTTTAATGGGAAAGAGTTTTGTGGATGCCTATAAATTATTGGAAACCATGGCTGCCAATATTTATCAATGGCCTTCGGAGAGGAAAATGCCATAAAAGGCAGCAAGGAAATTTGAGGTTGATCCTTTCACTACAATAGCCGCACATCTAGCCGCACTTACAAAGGAAGTGAAAATTTTAGGAACTCAATCTATGCAGAGCATTTCTGAAACCTGTGAGTTGCGTGTTGGGAATCATCCTACCGAGTAATGTGCAATCAACGTAAAATCTGTACAGTTCGTTGGTAATTATAATAGGCAGTAAAACAACCCTCACTCCGATCATTACAATCCTGGATGGAGAAATCACCCAAATTTCTCATGGAGCAACAACAACACCCAAAACCAATATTCAGCTCCTAGGCATCAATATCCTCCAGGATTTCAAAACCAAACTCAACCACATCATCAACCCCAATCACACCAACAAGCCTCAAACCCTCCCTTGCCTCAACAGGAGAAAAAGCCTAGTGGGGATGATTTATTGGCTCAAATAGTTGCACAAAACAGCGCTTCGATACGGAATCTAGAGCTTCAGCTAGGACAAATAGCTAGTGCTATGAATATCCGTCCTCCAGGTGCCTTACCTAGTGACACTGAAATCAACCCGAAAAGAGAAGGTAAGGAGCATTGCAAGGCTGTGACTTTGAGAAATGGGAAGGAACTACCGGAAGTTGTGAATGATGTTCCGTCAAAAATAGTGATTGAGAATATGAATGTGGAGAAAGAGGAAGAAAAGAGAAAAGAAGGAAAAGGAGCCCGTGTCAAAATCAGAGGCGAGCAAGCAAGGCCCTATGTATCCACCATGCATGTTCCCTCAACGTCAGCAGAAATTAAAATTAGATAAACAATTCTCTAAGTTCTTAGAAGTCTTCAAGAAATTGCACATAAATATACCATTCGCTGAGGCATTGGAACAAATGCCTAGTTATGTGAAGTTCATGAAAGAAATCTTGTCAAGAAAGAGAAGGCTTGAGGAGTTTGAGACGGTGGCACTAACCGAAGAATGCAGTGCTGTTTTACAAAGAAAGTTACCGCCAAAGTTGAAAGATCCGGGGAGTTTCACAATTCCTTGTACAATTGGTAACCAATTCTTTGGCAAGGCCCTATGTGATTTGGGGGCAAGCATCAATCTAATGCCACTCTCAATTTATCAACAGCTGGATTAAGTGAGGCAAAACCTACAAATGTTACATTGCAACTTGTGGATAGGTCTCTCACATACCCAAGAGGCATAGTGGAAGATGTGCTTGTCAAGGTAGACAAGTTTATTTTTCCAGCAGATTTCATTGTCCTTGATTTTGAAGAAGATAGGGAGATACCTATTATACTTGGGCGACCATTCTTAGCCACGGGCAGAACTTTAATTGATGTGCAAAAATGAGAGCTAACCATGCGTGTCCAAGACCAAGAGGTAACTTTTAATGTTTTTAAAGCAATGAAGTTTCCTAATGTGCAGGATGAATGCTTCAGGATGGACTTGATTGACGAATTGGTGGATGAGGTGTTCACGTCAAATTATGTAGTTGACCCTTTTGAAGAATTGCTGGGAGAATCACTTGAGACTGGACCTCTTTTTCTTAATGAGATGGTGAATGTGCTGAATTTTCCCCCACATTTTATCAAGTATAAGCAACAGTTTGAACCGGTAGATAGATCGGGTAGTTCTAGTGCCAGCGCAAAATCCTCATGGGAGGAGCCACCCACCTTGGAGCTCAAACCATTGCCTATCCACTTAAGGTATGCGTATTTGGGTAGTGCTAGTACTTTTCCTGTTATTGTGTCTGCTTCACTTGATGATGTGCAGGAAAATAAATTGCTAAGAGTGCTACGGGAGTACAAAACAGCTCTAGGTTGGTCCATTGTCGACATCAAGGGAATTAGCCCTGCATTTTGCATGCACAAGATTATATTGGAGGATGAGGACAAACCTGTGGTTGAGCATCAGCTTAGATTGAACCCCGTCATGAAGGAGGTGGTCAAGAAGGAAATTATTAAATTGCTCGATGCCGACATCATTTATCCCATCTTAGACAGTCCATGGGTCAGTCCAGTGCAATGTGTTCTAAAGAAGGGAGGCATGACAGTGGTTTCTAATGAAAACAACGAGTTGATCCCAACTAGAACTGTCACCGGATAGAGAGTTTGCATGGACTACAGGAGGCTGAACAAGGCTACATGCAAGGATCATTTCCCGCTTCCATTCATTGATCAAATGCTAGACAGGTTGGCGGGACATGAATTTTATTGTCTCTTGGATGGATATTCGGGCTACAACCAAATTGCTATTGCCCCCGAAGATCAAGAGAAAATGACATTCACTTGTCCATATGGGACATTTGCTTTCAAAAGAATGTCGTTTGGGCTATACAACGCACCTGCTACTTTCCAAAGATGTATGATGGCAATATTCTCCGATATGGTTGAGCAAAGATTGGAGGTTTTCATGGATGATTTTTCAGTTTTTGGAGATTCATTCGACTTATGCCTTGAAAACCTTGTGAAATTGCTGAAATAATGTGTTGAAACAAATTTGGTGCTAATTTGGGAGAAATGCCACTTCATGGTGCAAGAAGGCATTATTTTGGGGCATAGAGTGTCTTCAAAGGGGCTGGAGGTTGATAAGGCCAAGATTGAGACCATTGAGAAACTTCCTCCACCAACCAACGTCAAGGGCATTCGCAGTTTCCTTGGACATGCTGGATTTTATAGGCAGTTTATTAAAGATTTTTCCAGAATTACAAAGCCGTTGTGTAGCCTTCTTGAGAAAGACACTCCATTTGTCTTCGATCAAGCATGTTTAGAGGTTTTTGAGTTACTAAGGAAGAAGCTTGTAAGTGCTCCTATTATCATGGCCTCGGAT
The DNA here is from genome assembly GCA_034770075.1 of Aralia elata. Classification (NCBI taxonomy): domain Eukaryota; kingdom Viridiplantae; phylum Streptophyta; class Magnoliopsida; order Apiales; family Araliaceae; genus Aralia; species Aralia elata. The sequence goes on from CM068385.1 coordinate 42,357,435, forward strand.
TGGGATCTTTCGTTTGAATTGATGTGCAACGCTAGTGACTTTGCAATTGGTGCGGTTCTGGGCCATCGCAAAGACAAGGTTTTTCATGTGATCTATTATGCTAGCAAGACACTAACTTGAGCACAACTTAATTATACAACAATGGAGAAGGAATTGCTTGCTATTGTCTATGCCTTTGACAAATTTCGTGCATATCTCATTGGCACCAAGGCCATTGCGTACACTGATCATTCAGCCATAAAGTACTTGATAGCAAAGAAGGATGCAAAGCCACGCTTGATTCGATGGGTTTTATTGCTTCAGGAGTTTGATCTTGAGATTCGAGATAAGAAGGGAACCAAGAATCAAGTGGCAGATCACCTGTCAAGGCTGGAGAATGCAGACCATGAGGCGGGAGATGATGTCATGATCAATGAATCTTTCCCCGATGAACAACTTTTCGCCATCACACATGAAGTGCCATGGTATGCTGATTATATGAATTATGTGGTGAGTCATGTGCTACCACCCGAGCTGAGTTATCAACAGAAAAGGAAGTTCCTGCATAATGTGAAACACTATTTTTGGGATGAACCATTTTTGTTTAAGCAATGTGCAGACCAGCTGATCAGGAAATGCGTACCTCAATCTGAAATGGGAAGTATTTTGCAATAGTGTCATGCTTCAGCTTTTGGAGGACATTATGGTGGAGAGAGAACAGCGGCGAAGGTACTTCAGTCGGGTTTTTATTGGCCAACGCTGTTCAAGGATGCCCATGTGTTTGTCCTGAAATGTGATCGATGTCAAAGAGTGGGGAACATTTCCAGGTGTCATGAGATGCCACTGACCACAATCCTGGAGGTTGAGATCTTTGACGTACGGGGTATTGACTTCATGGGTCTGTTTCCTTCTTTGTTCAACAATTTGTATATCCTTGTGGCTGTTGATTACGTGTCAAAATGGGTTGAAGCAGCCGCAACGCCCACCAATGATGCCAAGGTTGTGCTGAAGTTCCTTCGAAAAAATATTTTCACAAGATTCGGAACTTCGCGCACAATAATTAGCGATGAAGGGTCGCACTTTTGTAACAAGAACTTTAATGCCCTTCTTGCTAAATATGGGGTGACCCATAAAATTGCCATGGCCTATCATCCTCAAACAAGTGGTCAGGTGGAGGTATCTAATAGAGAAGTGAAAAGGATCTTAGAGAAGGTTGTGAACCCAAATAGAAAGAACTGGTCATTGAAGCTTGATGACGCCTTATGGGCATATAGGACGACATATAAAACTCCTATCGAGATGTCACCATATCAGCTTGTGTATGGGAAAGCATGTCACCTTCCGGTGGAACTAGAACATAGTGCTTATTGGGCCATCCGGAGGCTAAATTTTGATTTGAATGCTGCGGGAGAGAAACGCCTCTTGCAACTCAATGAGATGGAAGAGTTCCATCTCCAGTTCTATGAGAATGCAAAGCTCTACAAGGAGAAAGTCAAGAGGTGGCACGACAAGAAGATAATTGATCGAAAGTTTGAGGTTGGACAACCCGTCCTACTTAATAATTCTCGGTTGAAGCTATTTCCCGGTAAACTCAAATCAAGATGGTCAGGGCCATTTTATATCAATCATGTTTTTCCGCATGGGGGTAATTGAACTGTGGGATGATAAGACAAACCAATTGTTCAAGGTGAACGGACAAAGAATTAAGCACTATTGGGGTGGTGACATTGAGCGCCAAAAGACCTCAATTAGTCTCATTGATCCGAAATGATTGGGGAATAGTCAGGCTGAAGACTCTAAACCAAGCGCTAGTTGGGAGGCAACCCAATTTTTAGATTAAATTCACGAGTTGTTGTTTATTGTAAAAAAAAAATCACCTGTTTTCATAAGGATGATTTTTATCATTAATTGTTTCCAATTTTGTTAGGTTTGTTGCTACATGTAGGAATTTTTATCCAATTGTGGCACTTGAGCGAAGCATGTTAGCAGCACGCCAGCAGTAGCACGCCCAGCAGGCCAGTCAGGCGCTAGGCGCGGGCGCAGTAGGCGTCGCGCTGGCGCGCGCAGCAAGGTCGGCAAGCTTGGCACACAGCAAGCGAGCGGCAGACGAGGGCGTGCGAGCTGGGCACCCAGTAGGCGCGCGCGGGCGCACCACTGACCGTGCGGCCGCACCAACCGGCTGGTGCTTGTTCTTTAAAGCAACACTCATGCTCATTTATTTCATCCCATTCTTATATCTCTCTCCTCCAACCCCTTAGCCAATTTGCATGCATCTTTCCAAAACTCAAATTTGTGCCTCATTACTTCAAATTGGCATCCAATCTCGGTAACCCATCATCAATTTCATCTTTTAACTTGGATTTTAACAAGGATTTGAAGGTTTTTGAAGGATTTCCATGGCTTTTCAAAAGTTTTCCAAGTAAAGGTAAAAAAGGGCTATAAATTGGAAATTTTCTTGCTTGGGCTCTGTGTTTTGGTGGTTTTGATTAGTAGGTACATAGATAGCTCCCATTGCAAGGCTTTGTGGAGGGTTGGGCTTGCTCTCCATTGCACTTACAACTGTGATTTTAAAGAGTGCACGCCACCTGTTCGATAAATTGTCTGTGAGGGAATTTTGGGCTATTTTGGGTAATTTGCTTGAAGCTTCTTCTGGTATGGCTCCCAAATGTCATCGGGGTGAATCTTCATCTTCCAAGCCAACCAATGCCTGTGACAAGAAAAGGTTCATCAGTGCTGAGGCATCCGAGCGTTACCACACTGTTATGGCCACAAAAACATTGATTCCTGAGAGGGGTATTTGATAAGTGCATAATATTCATTTATTTTCATTCCTTTATATTTAGTTTATTGCATGTTTTATTGTGTATATGCACTTATTAGGTTGTTTATTGATTTCAGGAGGATTCAGAGTCAAAAGTGGAAAAAGATGGAAAATCGGAGCTAAAACGAGAAAAAGTTGAAAAGTTGGAAAAATTGAGGTTCTCGCCCCGGCGAGAACTTTGTACTAGGATTTCTCGCCCCGGCGAGAAGTGCTCTGCCCATTTTCGCCCCAGCCGATCCAGAGGTCGCCCCGGCCAAGACCTCTCTGGAGTTTCTCGCCCCGGCGTGAAACTCAATACAAAAATTCTCGCCCCGGCGAGAAAGGCGGCGTTGACCAAGTTTGACCAGCTTTGACTTTTTGTAATTGTTGAGGATTTCTATTTCAGATTGGATTCTTAATTCTTAGAGACTTAGGATATTATCTTAGGACTATAAATAGATGTTTTTAATTTATTATTTAGGGGATCTTGACAACTACAATTGTAACCCTAATTGGAGGAGATTGAAGGCATGTCAGGCTAAACTCTTATTTTCAGTTCTAAGGGATGTTGAACCTTTTTCATAATTAATGGTTTAATCAGGTTTTATTTATTTGTTCCTTCTTACATGAGATTTATTCTAATAATCTGTTTTAAATGATTATATGTTATTTAATCTTTTGATTTGATTTAGCTAATTGAATTAATTTGATTAATATCATCTCCTAGATTAAGATATAGTATTAAGCAAACGATATTATATCTGATCATAGGTAGCAATTAATAGTATTTGATTGTGGACAAACTTTTCAATATTATTAAGATTATTAGAAGGCAAGTTAAATAATTCCTGATTGTGTAATTGTTGCTTGGAATAACCTAATTCTCTAATTCTTCATGCTGCTGTTATATTAAATCTAGACTGATAGTTCTAAGTTATATGATAGTTAGGGTCTCTTGAGGCGATTGTCACATTTGATTTACACATAAGGAGAATTTCAGATAATTAGCGATTGCGGTTATCTAGGGTTATTAATCTCATTGAAGGATAAATATTGTTAAACTTGACTTTTCCATAACTGTGTTAAGGTGATACTGAACTGAAGAACTGAAGCTTTTTATTCATTGGTCACTCTTAATTACTTTTGTTAGCTTAGTGAATCAAACTCAAAACCCCCCATTCATAGGAATAATAGGAATACTAGAATAAGTAAAAGATTAATTCACTTCTCTGTGGGATCGATCCTTGCTTGTCATTATACTAAGTTTTGTGCTAGTAGAGTGTTAGTAAGGTATTAATTTTGGAGTGTAAAATGACAGCTCCCAAATTTTGGCGCCGTTGCCGGGGAAGTGTTATTTATCTTTATTTATTCTTCATATTATTTTATTTTTGTTCATTATTGTAGTTTATGACACGATCCTCTCAATCCGGTGATTTGAATTTTGATCCAAAAATTGAGAAAACTGCACGCAGGCTAAGGAAAGAAGCTCGTCAAGTTCGGGGCATCACTGCAGAGTCAGACGAAGTTCCATCACCGGGACTCAACATAGCACTTGAATTACTGTCAAATACATCATCCATCGAGTAAGAGGAAGAAGAAGAAATGGCGGTGCCAAATAACAATAGAACATTCAAAGAATTAGTCACTCCTAATCTTAATCAACAACCCTTGTGCATTGAATATCCTACTTTAATTGCTGCTTTTAAACTTAAATCGGGACTAATTCATCTTTTGCCTACTTTTCGTGGTCTCACAGGTGAAGATCCATATAAGCACTTAAAGGAATTTCATGTGGTGTGTTCCACCATGAAGCCACATGGAGTAACTGAGGATTAAATCAAGCTAAGGGCATTTCCATTCTCATTGGGAGATCTAGCGAAAGACTGGTTGTACTATCTTCCTTCAGGGTCAATACTGTCATGGAATGACATGAAAAGGCTGTTCTTGGAGAAGTACTTTCCTGCTTCGAGAGTTGCCAACATCAGAAAGGAGATATGCGGCATTCGATAGTTCAGCGGAGAGACACTGTATGAGTATTGGGAAAGATTTAAAAAACTGTGTTCCAGTTGTCCTCCCCATTAAATAGACGATCAACACCTGATTCAGTACTTTTATGAAGGATTATCACCAATGGATCGGAGTATGATCGATGCTGCAAGTGGAGGAGCACTAGTAGATAAGACACCGGAGGCTGTAAGGACTTTAATTGCAAATATGGCTGCTAATTCTCAGCAGTATGGGACAAGGAATAACCATACACCTGCAAGAGTGAATGAGATGACCACAAGTAACCTTGAACAACAAATTTTTGATCTAACTACGCTGGTTAGACAAATGGCTACAGGAAATACACCAGCAGCAAAAGTGTGTGGGATTTGTTTAATGGGTGGCCATAATACTGATTCGTGTCCGACATTGCAAGAGGTTGAAACCGCACAACAAGCTAATGCGATGGGGAACTATCAGGCACAACCACAGCGGAAGTATGACCCGTACTCCAATACTTATAATCCAGGATGGAGGGATCATCCTAACCTTAGTTATGGAGGAAATAGGCCACCAGCGCAAAGCGTGTATCCGGTTAGACAACAAGGGTTCCCACAAGGCTCTCAACCAACTCAACCCCAATATTAACCTAGACAGGCAGCTCCTGCGAATCCTGGAACATCTTTGGAAGACATGTTCAAGGCATTCATGAATCAGACACAGCAGTTCCAGCAGGAAACGAAAAATTTGGTTCAAGAATTGAGAAATCAGATAGGTCAACTTGCCACCACAGTGGGGAGGTTGAATTCTCAAGGTTCAGGAAAGTTGCCCTCTCAAACAGTTGTCAATCCAAGGGAGAATGCTAGTGCAATTACACTAAGGAATGGAAAAGAGTTGGAAGTACCTAAAGCAGTTACGGAAATCGAAGAGGACAAAGCTAAAGGGGAGACTGAGACACCGAGAAAAATTGTTACCTCATCTACTCCAGTTAAGACCCCACCGTTGCCGTTTCCACCTGGAACACACAAGACTTCAAAGAAGGAGGAAACAGAAAAGGAAATTTTGGAAACTTTCAGGAAGGTAGAGGTAAATATTCCTCTATTGGAGGCCATCAAACAAGTGCCCAGGTACGCAAAGTTTTTGAAAGAATTGTGTACTAACAAAAGAAAATTGAAAGATGATGAAAAAGTCACGATATGAGAGAATGTGTCAGCAGTGCTTCAAAGAAAAATGCCCCCTAAATGTAAAGATCCAGGAATGTTTACAATCCCATCTAGAATAGGTAATACCAGATTTGAGAAAGCCATGCTAGATCTAGGAGCTTCAATAAATGTCATGTCATTGTCTGTATTTGCTTCTTTAAATCTAGGACCTTTGAAACAAACTGGTGTTATCATTCAACTTGCTGATCGTACTAACACTTACCCTCAAGGGGTAATTGAAGATGTCTTAGTGCAGGTGAATAAGTTAATATTTTCTGCAGATTTTTACATTGTGGATATGGAAGATGACAGATCTCCAAATCCTTCACATATCTTGTTAGGGCGGCCATTCTTGAAAACAACAAGGACAATGATCGATGTGCACAATGGGACCTTGACCATGGAATTTGATGGAGAGAAAATTCAGTTCAATATATATGATGCAATGAGGTACCCTAGTGATGTAAATCATGTTTTTGCTATTGACATCATTAATTCTATAGTGCAGGAATCTTTTGATCAAGTACACCAGGAAAGCTTGGAGATGGTCATTACTAACAACTTGGACATGGATAAAGAGGAAGGATTTGACCAAAATCAGGAATTGAAGGAAGTTGTGGCTGCATTGCACTCTTTACCAAAATTCACAGATAAGTATGCAGTTCAATCAATTCAATTGCCTATTTCTCATAAAAAATTGTTACCATCTGTGGAGCAAGCTCCAATCATAGAATTGAAACCCTTACCTGTTCACTTGAAATATGCATATTTAGGGACTAATGAAACTTTACCTGTGATTATTGCTAGTAATCTAACCAAAGTGCAGGAAGAGAAATTGTTGAGAGTCCTAAGGGACCATGTCACAGTGTTTGGTTGGACGATAGCAGATATCAAAGGTATAAGCCCCGCGATGTGCATGCATAGGATTTTTTTGGATGATGGAGCAAAGCCCACGAGAGAAGCACAACGTAGATTAAATCCACCCATGATGGAGGTAGTCAAGAAAGAGGTGATTAAATTGCTTGGTGCAGGCATAATCTACCCCATCTCCGACAGTCAGTGGGTGAGTCCGGTACAGGTAGTTCCGAAAAAGTCTGGAATAATTGTCATCACGAATGACAATAATGAGCTAGTACCCACACAGATACAAACAGGATGGAGAGTGTGTATTGACTACAGGAAATTGAATGTTGTAACTCGAAAAGACCACTTTCCTCTTCCTTTTATTGATCAAATGCTAGAACGATTAGCGGAACATACTTATTATTGCTTTCTAGATGGTTTTTCAGGTTATAATCAGATAGTGATTGCACCCGAAGACCAAGAAAAGACCACATTCACGTGTCCATTTGGTACTTTTGCATACTGGAGGATATCGTTTGGACTTTGCAATGCACCAAGTACTTTCCAGCGATGCATGGTAAGCAATTTTTCTGATCTTTTAGAAAATTGCATCGAGGTCTTTATGGATGATTTCATAGTACATGGTGATTCTTTGGATTTGTGCTTGGAAAATCTAACGCGTGTGCTAGATAGATGCTTGGAGACTAACCTTGTTCTTAATTGGAAAAAGTGTCACTTTATGGTAGAACAGGGTATAGTGCTTGGTCATGTTGTGTCAGCTAAAGGTTTAGAGGTTGATAAAGCTAAGATAGATACTGTGTCTGCTTTGCCTTACCCCGTCAGTGTACGGGAGATTCGCTCTTTTCTTGGACATGCAGGTTTCTATCGGAGATTTATCAAAGACTTCTCCAAAATAGCTCTGCCATTATGTAAGTTGCTACAAAAGGATGTGGAATTCCAGTTCGATGAAGCGTGCAAGGAGGCATTTGACATGTTGAAGAGCCTACTAACTTCCGCACCTGTGATTCAACCGCCAAATTGGAATCTTCCCTTCGAAATAATGTGTGATGCAAGCAATTATGCAGTCGGAGCTGTTTTGGGCCAAAGAGTTGACAAAGCTGTCCATGCCATCTATTATGCCTCTAGAACATTGAATGCAGCTCAGATTAACTACTCGACAACAGAAAAAGAACTTTTGTCTGTTGTTTTTGCTTTAAATAAATTTCGATCTTATTTACTTGGCACTAAAGTTGTAGTTTATTCTGACCATGCAGCTCTTAGGTATTTGTTAACCAAGAAGGACTCTAAATCCAGGATTATCAGATGGATTCTGCTGTTGCAGGAATTTGACTTGGAAATCAAGGATAAGAAGGGAGCGGATAACTTGGTAGCAGATCACTTGAGTAGACTGGTGAGAGATGAGGAGGCACTACCATTGTATGATTCCTTTCCAGATGAGCGTCTCTTTTCTATTTAGGAGGAATTGCCTTGGTATGCTGATGAGTAGGTTTTAACCTACGAGTTAGATACGTTCTAGCGAGATTCTTTTCAGTCTTTCAGTATTTTAGTACCTTTTTATTTGTGTTTATATTTCTTTTGTAGGATATGGCTGGCTGAGGATCAAAGAAAGCAAAACTGGCTGGGTGCAGGGCATTCTCGCCGGGGCGAGAAGTCCAGATATAATTTTCTCGCCGGGGCGAGACTTTTGTGAAGGATTTCCTCGCCGGGGCGAGGTTGCGTCTGGTGGAAAAAAAATATAGAAGTTGGCAATCGGGTACTTTGGAAAGTTTAAAGCTAGGAAGGATTTCAATTGCTATTTTGATAAGGAGTCTTGAGGAGGTTATTGAGGATATAAATAGGAGAATATAACATGGATTGACACATATATTCATACATCTACTCACACGAAGATTGAAGATTGAGAGCTGAGCAAGGAGATAGAGAACCAAGTCAAGCTTTGTGAAGAATTCAGATTGGAGGACGAAGGATTATATTGAGTTTTCTCTTAATCTTTTTATCCTTAATTTGTAATTATTTATGATGACTTATTTTGAATTTCTAGTTTCTATTGTCAGTATGAACTAAACCTTTACATTAAGGCTGCAATTGAACCAGTTATATTGATGAATTAATTTTCTATTTAAATTTCAGTTATTCATTCAAGTTGAGTTGTCTATCATATTCCATGCTTAATGTTTAAATTGTTTGGCCAACAATTAGCGGAATACCTTAGGTGAATTTGGGAGATGCAATCTAGGGTTAGAACTGAATAAGATAGCGTGTATTCTAAATTATTTGCAAGTGTTGAATAATTGGATTTGTAAAGTGAATAGGAATATCTCTTTACTGCACGTAACAATTGGGAATTGGTGCTTAATGAGTTTAATCCTGTTATTCTGCATAGGAATATCGTAGAGTTAATTGGATTAGATAGATTTATTTGATCACTTGGAAAAGGGCTTATAAATAAAATTGAATTTCTGTTAACAACTCTAATGAAGTGAATAACTGAATGACGTAGACATATTGATTTATGATATATAATTGGGGAAATTGTAGTCTTAATCTTTTAAATCTGAATTTCAACCTTTGTGATAGTTATCAGTTTTCGTATTAGTTAAATTAGTTTAAATCAAACAACCAATTGGCGATTGTTTAATAGAATAGTCATAGTTTAGATTGATAGTGGAGATTTAAATCGTAATAATTCCTGTGGGTTCGACACTCTTTCTTATCACTTTATTACTTGTTGATCGTATACACTTGCACGTAATTGTCGTTATCTAAATCGGACAACAAGTTTTTGGCGCCGTTGCCGGGGATTATTTGTGTTTATAATTTTCAATATCAGTTTAGTTAAGTCTGTTCTAGTTAAGCAACCTCATTTTTCTTTTGTTTCTTGTTCAGGTGACTTTTGATTCGTTTATACAAACGCGATCAAAACAACCAGAACTCGTGCAGTGTGAGGATAATCTTGAGAACAAGCTTCGTCAGTTGAGAAAATTCTGTCAGGAGACACTTGAGAAAGAAAAAATGGCTAACGAAGAACAAAAATCATTGAGGGAATATGCTATGCCTAAGATAGACGAGATCAAATCGAGCATCACGAGACCAGTCATCACTGCTAATTCCTTCGAAATCAAGCCGGGAACAATTCATATGCTTCAGAATGCGGTACAGTTTGGGGGTCTAGCCAACGATGATCTAAATGAACACTTGGTTAGTTTCCTGGAGATTTGTGATACCTTCAAATATCCCAATGTGACAGATGATGCAGTGAGATTACGTCTATTTCCGTTCACACTGAGAGATAAAGCAAAGAGCTGGTTGCACTCACTTCCGCCAGGGTCCATCACAACGTGGGACGATCTAGCTCAAAAATTCCTAGCGAAATTTTTCCCGCTAGCTAAGTCGGCTAAGTTGAGAAACCAGATTTCTACATTTTGGCAACAACATGGAGAATCACTATACGAGGCTTGGGAAAGGTTCAAGGAGTTATTGAGAAAATGTCCACATCACGGGCTACCCAAATGGCTACAAGTGCAGACATTCTACAATGGGCTGAATAATGACACTCGAACATGCATTGATGCAACTCCAGGAGGAGCTCTTATGGATAAAAAGTTTGATGAAGCTTACACCTTGTTAGAGACTATGGCTGCAAATAATTATCAATGGCCGACTTCTAGAATGAATCAACAAAAGGTAGCTGGAGTTTTGGAAGTAGATGCGGTCACGGCACTAACAGCTCAGATGGCAGCCATGTCTAAGAAGATTGAAGCTTTGGCAGAATCGAAAGTCCAGCAAGTAGCATATGTGTGTGAGCTTTGTGCAGGTGCGCATGGAGCAATAACACTCAGGTTCAAAACCCAGCTCCTAGAACTCAAAATCCCCTAGGTTTTCAGAACCAAGCTCCACAACATGCAGAAAGGAAGCCGAATTTAGAAGAATCGTTAGCAAGGTTTATCACAGCATCTGAGAAAAGAATGAATGATCAAGATAAGTTGCTAACTCAGGTAGATTTGAATGTGAAGAGCCAGGCAGTGTCAATTAGGAACTTGGAAAATCAGCTAGGACAGTTGGCTCAAGTCTTGAATACTCGACCACAAGAAGCACTTCTGTAATATTCTGAACCCTAATAAGATCTGTAAATGTAAATTATGGGTTTATGAAATGAAATTTCTTGTTCTGATTTGATATTATGTGATTGTGTATTTTATTAAACAATTAGGTCAAATAAAAATTTTTCGCCAAGCAGCTGTGTCGTGCTTAAATCGGACAAAATGATTTGTCGTGCTTCTGGCGAATTCACCGAGAAGCGTTTCAACAAATTATTTTTGTAAGCTGTTGTGTCGTGTTTGGAAATGACGAAGTGCTTTGTCGTACTTCGACATTAATATAATATTATATTAACTGATAAAATTCTAAAATAAGTTAAATAGAGTTTAAAATGTTAAACTCAAATAGAAACCCTAATTTGAAAATCCTGATTAATAATAATTGTCCGAATTGATCAAATTAAAACTCTAATTATTGTACAATAATCTTAATTGATGTAATTAAGATTTAAATGATGAATCATAATATTAATTATGAATTATTAAGATTAAACTAAACCCTAAACGGAAGATTGAAAACCCTAATTGTGGAATTGAAAACCCTAAACCCTAATTAGAAACTCTAAAACCCTAATTTGGTTCAATAACCCTAAATTATGAAATGTAAAACCTTAATTATGATATATAACCATAATTAGGGTATTACTAAACTTAAATTAACATCCTGATCATGATTAACAAAAATCTAATTTTAATTAGTAAGTAAAATAAATCAAAAATGAAATCCTAGCCAATAAAAATTAAGCTAGGTGTGCAAGCTTGTGCTTGACACACTCCAGCACAAGTAGGTGGGTTAGATCAGATGGAAAGCACCACAAGTTCCAAGCTTAGATATTTTTGGGAGCAAGATTTGGAAAATAACCTTAGGAAACCCTAAATTCAAGTTGCTATAAATAGAATGAGAGGCTGACCATTAGACCCACGAAATTTCAAAGCTTATACACTTATATTACCAGCCTAAATAAACCCCAACAACCACAAGTACAGAATCAAAAGCCAGAAATCAAATTTTAAAGAAAAAGGTGCACAAAACCCTAATTTATGTTTAATCTTCAAGCCTGCAAAATTTTTGTGTTTTAGATGTTTAGGAATACTTGTTAACATGTTATTAAGTGATCTGGGCGGTTAAAACATGTTTACATAACACCTAGATATGAAAATCAAGCCAAAAACTCAAACTGTTCTTGGCAGTCAAGAACAGTCTGACAGGCCTTTTTGTCAGAGTTTTTAATCGGCTTAAAATGTTTGTTTGATGTGTTTTAAAGCATGAATCAGTAGTATGCCATGTTAGCTTTAAGATCCAATTGGTAGAATAGTTAAATTATCTCTAGGTTAAAAGTTATTAATGGTCAAAACCCATTGACCGACCATGGGAGACTGATTTCTGGGTAATCCAGAAATCGTATAAATGTCTGACAGTTTGATGTCAGAGTTTTGATCAACCCAGAAATGACCTAGATGACATAGTTTGTGTAGTTTATTGATGTAGAGTTGTTGTATGATATATGAACTACAATCTCGAATCATTAAAACACCTAAACAATCAATCAGTTGAACGAAATTAACAGTCAAACCACGTTGACCGTTATGACTGGATGAGTTTCTGGGTTACCCAGAAACTCAAGAACAGTCATGAACGGGGTAGTTTGACCATGCTTTTTAGATCATGATATGATATAGTTTGGGATAAAATTCAACATGTCGTTGTACCCTACCATGTTGGCTATAACAATAAACAGAAATCAAACACAAACATCAAACGAGCTGAGATTAATTTGAGGTCAAAAGTCACTGTTGGACATTGACCAAGTGTTCTTCATGAAGAACACCTTTAGCGACGAAATTCATGTGCAAACCCAGAAACCTATTATTCTATGCAGACCGTCGCTAAAGCCCTTTAGCGACGGATTTTTAATAAAAATAAAATAAAAATTAATTAAATAAATTATAAAATATAAAATAAATATAAAATAATTATTAATAATTAATAAATAAATGCGAAAATTCATTTTTAAATTATAAAAATCCATTTTTAATATTTTTATATATTCTGAAATATTATTTAATTTAATTAAATAATAAATAATAATTATGATAAATCATTTAATAATTGTTTTAATTATTTAAAAAATGATATTAAATTATTAAATAATTATATTAATTATTTAAAAATGATATTAAGGTAAATAAAATTATTATATATAATAATTAAATAAAATATTAAATATTTAAATATTATTAATGATAAATAAATCATTTAAATAATATATTAAGTATTTAAAAATTACTTTAAATGATAATTAAATCATTTAAATATCAAATTAAGTTTTAAAAATTATTATAAGTAATAAATAAATTATTTTAATGATAAAATAAATTCTAAAAATATTATTAATGATAAATAAATCATTTAAATAATATTCTATCTTTCTAAAAATATTATAAATGATAAATAAATCATTTAAATAATATTTTAGATATCTAAAAATATTCTAAATGATAAATAAATCATTTAAATAACATATTAAATGTTTTAAAATTATTCTAAATGATAATTAAATCATTTAAAAATATTCCTAAGCTTGTAAAATTATTTAAAAATACTTCCAAGCTTCTGAAAATTATTTAAAAATAATACCAAGCTTCTAAAAATGTTATAAATAATAATTAAATTGTTTAGACTAATAATTAGACTTCCAAATGAAGTTTTATCGAACAATCTATGTGTTTAGCCATTAAGGACGCGACCGAGATACCGAGTCAACGTCGAACCTTAATAAAACTTGTCTAGATTAGTGTGATTTTATATACGTGCTAACGCTTATTATTGGTATACGTAGACTACGTGCGTTGACCGATTGTACTAAATTATAGTGAGCTACGCTAAGGCAAGTCTCCCAACTTTGTTATGTTTAAGCAAGTATTATACATCTTGCTATCAATTATTGTGAAGTTATTGCTTCTTGTTCAGCATAACTTAAGAAATGAATCATTATTCATATATTGTTTATTCGAGCGTAAATTGTTGTGTCAAACCAAATTGTTTGGTAAGACATCTATACTGAGTAAATGGAAATGCCTTCATAGGAAGGCCAATAAATGTCGATAATATATTGACCACAAAAGGTAAGATGATATGCATACTCCTAGGATATTGGTGAGGCTGATCACCTACCAGATATCCAAAATTCAAATGGTTCTAAGTCATTAATGACTGATAGACCTAAATGAAATATATGGTTCTTATACAGAACCCTCAGTATACATCGTTGACATCTTTCAAATCAAACACATGGTGTTTATATATTCAAATGAACTTGCTGAGCTTTTGTAGCTCATTCTTGCGCATATCTTCTTTTGCAGCTGTAAATGATATCCCTAGCACGTCTGGGACTGATAAGATGAAAAGACATGCTTATTAAGTTTTATTTCTGTTGTCGAATACTTTAAGTCTTTTAAAGACTTGTTGTTGTAATAACTTAGTATAACGAATGACGTAACCGAACAAAATGTTATGTAATATATTACGATCCTTTATGTCATAAAATGCGTTATACTCTGATCTTTAAATTCTTTAGAATAGTTGTACTAAGTTAAATACAGTGTCTATACGAACTATACATCTGAATGAGGGTATTTAAATGATGTTGAGAGTCCTATAAGCTCTGGGGTTACACTTAATGAGCGCCGGTAAGGTGCCATCTTTACCAGAATGCGCCCCTCAGTTCTATGGACAATCTTATCATTAATACTGTGAATGTCAGATAGATAGGGAATATCGATATGAAAGAGATATCCACAAGATATGAATCTGTACGTCCAAGTGAGGGTATCCAAACACGGATAACGTTCTGACGAGAAATATTATCTGTTATGGGATACTGTGAACCTTGGATAGATAGAAGTCATATTTTATTGAATATTTATAGTTGTATAGTTCCACGTGAGCACCAGATCTGCTACAGGGGAGTGTAGAGATTTGGGGGCGTCACAAGATGGTATCAGAGCTGTAGATTATAGCTCTAAGGTAGTTGGGAAATACCTTAGGATATAATCTTTGAGTCCGTAAAATACTTAATCGTACATAAAATAATCTTAAAAGCTTTATCTTATGTGTAAATTTGTTTCCCCATAATACTAAATAAAGTAAAATTCTTTTGTAAGATGACAGACCCAAATTGGGAAGATAGTTCAAGGGAGATAGGTTCACAGGTGATAGAGCTTGAGCAGGGCAGTGATCCTGAAGGACAAGAAGTTCAAAATAACTTGGAATTCCATGACGCCGAAGCAACAGAACCTAATGAGGACGCTGTAGAGGTTCAGATTCTAGACGAAGGGGAAGATGAGGAAGAACCAATAATATGGAGGGATATATCAGAAGTTCGAAATCAATCTGTAGAAGAATTAGAAGAAGGAAACCCAGAGGAGGAAAACCTACTAGAACAAGCTCAGGTGGAAATACATACCTTAAACAATAGGGTGGCGTATGTGGAAGAAAGGTTGGAGAATGAAGGACGATTAAATATCCGACTTCAGACACTGTTGTCAAGAAAGGAAAGAGAAAGATATCAAATCCAAGCAAGGCTTGATAGGACTAATAAAGAATTTCGTGAAACACTTGTGGATCTGGATAAGCGAATAGAGGAGTATCCCGTATAGAATGGAAAGACTGGATACGACATCAATAGGTGGGTGGTATCCAGTATGTTGTGTGATGAGTATCGTAAGATTACGCTTTAGATAAATCTGTTCACCAAAGTGTGTATGTAAATAGTAGTATCTAAACTACTTTACCCAA
Organism: Aralia elata; assembly: GCA_034770075.1. Lineage (NCBI taxonomy): Eukaryota > Viridiplantae > Streptophyta > Magnoliopsida > Apiales > Araliaceae > Aralia > Aralia elata. The sequence goes on from CM068385.1 coordinate 42,373,161, forward strand.
GTTTTGGAAAACTGGTTTGGGAATGCTAGTAGTACTTATATAAACTACTAGCCGAATATGTAAACCTTCTGTATGAATATACCAATTATGTTTGAACATTATGTGTGTTACATACTTGTAATTATACTAGTTTTCTTACTTATATAACTTAACTCCGCTTGAAAGAAGACCATAGACATTAGTAGAGGCAGAAAATAGAGAAGTAAACCCAATAATTAATAAATTTAGATATATCTTTTTATCGTAAAAATTGCAAATCGAGAGATAATTTCCGTTAAAACCATATATAGAAATTATAACATAAAGACTAAGGAACACAAGTTTCTCGTGAACATTATTCCTATACCGTTGGGAGAATTCGATATAACCTTAGGCATAGATTGGTTAGTTAATCATAATGCAATAATTTACTGCCATCGAAAGCATGTAAACCTATTAACTGCGTCGAAGTTAAAGGTAGTATTCATCGGTGGTTGTTCACCTAAACAATGTCGATGTCTGACGGTAAGGCAAGTAGAGAAATTGTTTAGGAATGGTTGTACAGGTTATTGGGCATATATGGTAGATACTCGAAAGGAAGAAGTAAAGCTAGATCAAATACCTATAGTTAGGGAATTTCAAGATGTATTTTCGATGACTTACCCGGTCTACCTCCGGATAGAGAGATTGAGTTTGTTATCGATCTTGCACCTGGTACGGCACCAGTTTCGAAGGCACCGTACAGGATGGCACCAATCGAATTGAAAGAGTTAATTGTGCAGTTACAGGAACTCCTAGATAAGAAGTACATACAACCTAGTGTTTCACCTTGGGGAGCACCAGTGTTGTTTATAAAGAAGAAAGATGGAACGTTAAGGTTATGCATTGATTATAGAGAATTAAATAAGTTAACAATAAAGAACAAATATCCTTTACCACGAATTGATGATTTTTTTGACCAGTTGAAAGGGGCCGAACACTTTTCGAAGATTGACCTACGATCAGGTTATCATCAATTAAAGGTAAGAAAAGAAGATGTGCCGAAGACAACGTTTAGGACACGCTATGGACATTATGAGTTTCTTGTGATGTCCTTTGGATTAACGAATGCACCAGCAGCATTCATGGACTTAATGAACCGAGTGTTTAAACCATGCTTAGACAAATTTGTCGTAGTATTCATCGATGATATTTTAGCATACTCGAGAACAAAGGAGGAACATGTTGAACACTTAAGGAGCGTATTGGAGATATTACGCAAGGAACAACTTTATGCAAAGTTTTCCAAATGTGAATTCTGGTTGGAACGAGTCCAATTATTGGGTCATGTGATTGACAAGAATGGAATAGCGATAGATCCAGCAAAGATAGAAGCGGGTGTGAATCGGGAACAACCAACGACTCCATCAGAAGTAAGAAGTTTTCTCGGTTTAGCAGAGTACTATAGGCGATTTATACAAGATTTTTAAAAGATAGCAACCCCGCTAACCAATTTGACTCGAAAGACGGTAAAGTACGTCTGGACAGACAAATGTGAAGAAAGCTTCCAAGAGTTGAAGAAGCGGTTAAGCATGGCACCAATATTGTCTTTACTAGATGATACAGGAGGCCTTATAGTTTATAGTGATGCATCATATAAGGGATTAGGTTGTATGTTGATCCAACATGGGAAGGTGATTGTGTATGCGTCACGACAACTCAAAGATTATGAGAAGAGGTATCTTACGCATGATCTTAAGTCAGTCGCTGTAGTAATTGCCTTGGAAATTTGGAGGCATTACTTGTATGGGGAGAAGTGTGAGATATACACAGATTACAAAAGTCTGAAGTATATTTTCACACAGAAGGAGTTAAACATGAGGCAGAGGAGGTGACTAGAGTTGATAAAGGATTTCGATTGTGAAATCTTATATCGCCCCGGGAAAGCCAATGTCGTAGCAGACGCGTTAAGTAGAAAGAATCGAGAGAAGTTGAATGTAATAACCAACAACGAGGTACTGATAAAAGAGTTTAATAAACTTGAGATCGAGATAAGAGTTCCAGTTAACTCTACCCATAAGTTATTCGTCATAGAGAATAGTACGACTTTATTAGATAGAGTCAAAGAACTACAAGAGGTAAATGAAGAGTGTCGAAAGTGTAAAACCGAAACAACTCATAAAAAGAATATCAAATTCAGAATAGACAAAGATGGGATCTGAAGTACAAGGATAGAATTCAGGTATCCTCAGTACAAGAACTAAAAGATAAAATATAGAATGAAGCTCATAGTTCTAAGTTCGTCGTACATCCAGGTAGTATAAAAATGTACAAGGATTTAAGCCACATTTGTGGTAGTCTAACATGAAAAGGGAAATAGTAGAATCGGTAAGTAAATATTTAACGTGTCAAAGGGTTAAAGCAGAACACCAAAAGCCGAGTGGATTATTACAATCCTTAAATATTTCCCAATGGAAATGAGAATATATTACCATGGACTTCGTAGTAGGTCTTCCAAATACACCAAAAGATCACAATGCCATTTGCGTAATTGTAGATCGTCTTACCAAGTTAGCTCATTTTTCTACCCATAAAATTCAACTTCAGTCTTGACCAGTTAGCCAAACTTTAAATCAATGAAATTATTTTTAGACATGGAGTCCCTATTTCTTTAGTATCCGACCAAGATCCATGATTTACTTCAAATTTTTGGATAAGTCTCCAGAAAAATTTAGGAACTCAGTTGAGACTAAGTACAGCATACCATCCCCAAACGGACGGTCAGAGTGAGAGAACCATTCAAACATTGGAAGACATGTTGTGCTCTTGCATCATGGATTTCAAGGGAAGTTGGGAAGATCAATTACCTTTAGTGAAATTTGCATACAACAATAGTTACCATGCAAGCATAGGAATACCACCAATTGTAGCTTTGTATGGAAGAAAAAGTAAGACGCCGAAGAAGTCAGTGGTAAATTGATAAGTACACTTGTGAGAGGTTATTTTTTTTTGGATATGAAAGTCACAGGTTGGTATCAGAGATAGAAACGAACAAAATCTACGGAATAAAGTGATACCTTTAGTCAAGGTTATTTAGAGAAATCAAAATATAGAGAAGATTACGTGGGAGCTCGAGAGCAAAATGCGAGATAACTACCCACACTTATTTTTATAACCCGTACCATAATTTCGAGGACGAAATTCTTATTAGTGGGGGTGAATGTAATATTCCGAACCCTAATAAGATCTGTAAATGTAAATTATGGGTTTATGAAATGAAATTTCTTGTTCTAATTTGATATTATGTGATTGTGTATTTTATTAAACAATTAGGTCAAATAAAAATTTTTCGACAAGCAGCTGTGTCGTGCTTAAATCGGACAAAATGATTTGTCGTGCTTCTGGCGAATTCACCGAGAAGCGTTTTAACAAATTATTTTTGTAAGCTGCTGTGTCGTGCTTGGAAATGACGAAGTGCTTTGTCGTACTTCGACATTAATATAATATTATATTAACTGATAAAATTCTAAAATAAGTTAAATAGAGTTTAAAATGTTAAACTCAAATAGAAATCCTAATTTGAAAACCCTGATTAATAATAATTGTCCGAATTGATCAAATTAAAACCCTAATTATTGTACAATAATCTTAATTGATGTAATTAAGATTTAAATGATGAATCATAATATTAATTATGAATTATTAAGATTAAACTAAACCCTAAACGGAAGATTGAAAACCCTAATTGTGGAATTAAAAACCCTAAACCCTAATTAGAAACTCTAAAACCCTAATTTGGTTCAATAACCCTAAATTATGAAATGTAAAACCTTAATTATGATATATAACCATAATTAGGGTATTACTAAACTTAAATTAACATCCTGATCATGATTAACAAAAATCTAATTTTAATTAGTAAGTAAAATAAATCAAAAATGAAATCCTAGCCAATAAAAATTAAGCTAGGTGTGCAAGCTTGTGCTTGACACACTCCAGCACAAGTAGGTGGGTTAGATCAGATGGAAAGCACCACAAGTTCCAAGCTTCGATATTTTTGGGAGCAAGATTTGGAAAATAACCCTAGGAAACCCTAAATTCAAGTTGCTATAAATAGAATGAGAGGCTGACCATTAGACCCACGAAATTTCAAAGCTTATACACTTATATTACCAGCCTAAATAAACCCCAGTAACCACAAGTACAGAATCAAAAGACAGAAATCAAATTTTAAAGAAAAAGGTGCACAAAACCCTAATTTATGTTTGATCTTCAAGCCTGCAAAATTTTTGTGTTTTAGATGTTTAGGAATACTTGTTAACATGTTATTAAGTGATCTGGGTGGTTAAAACATGTTTACATAACACCTAGATATGAAAATCAAGCCAAAAACTCAAACTGTTCTTGGCAGTCAAGAACAGTCTGACAGGCCTTTTTGTCAGAGTTTTTGATCGGCTTAAAATGTTTGTTTGATGTGTTTTAAAGCATGAATCAGTAGTATGTCATGTTAGCTTTAAGATCCAATTGGTAGAATAGTTAAATTATCTCTAGGTTGAAAGTTATTAATGGTCAAAACCCATTGACCGACCATGGGGGACTGATTTCTGGGTAACCCAGAAATCGTATGAATGTCTGACAGTTTGATGTCAGAGTTTTGATCAAACCCAGAAATGACCTAGATGACATAGTTTGTGTAGTTTATTGATGTAGAGTTGTTGTATGATATATGAACTACAATCTCGAATCATTAAAACACCTAAACAATCAATCAGTTGAACGAAATTAACAGTCAAACCACGTTGACCGTTATGACTGGATGAGTTTCTGGGTTACCCAGAAACTCAAGAACAGTCATGAACGGGGGGTAGTTTGACCATGCTTTTTTAGATCATGATATGATATATAGTTTGGGATAAAATTCAACATGTCGTTGTACCCTACCATGTTGGCTATAACAATAAACAGAAATCAAACACAAACATCAAACGAGCTGAGATTAATTTGAGGTCAAAAGTCACTGTTGGACATTGACCAAGTGTTCTTTCAATGAAGAACACCTTTAGCGACGAAATTCATGTACAAACCCAGAAAACCTATTATTCTAATGCAGACCGTCGCTAAAAGCCCTTTAGCGACGGATTTTTAATAAAAATAAAAATAAAAATTAATTAAATAAATTATAAAATATAAAATAAATATAAAATAATTATTAATAATTAATAAATAAATGCGAAAATTCATTTTTTAAAATTATAAAAAATCCATTTTTAATATTTTTATATATTCTGAAATATTATTTAATTTAATTAAATAATAAATAATAATTATGATAAATCATTTAATAATTGTTTTAATTATTTAAAAATGATATTAAATTATTAAATAATTATATTAATTATTTAAAAATGATATTAAGGTAAAATAAAATTATTATATATAATAATTAAATAAAATATTAAATATTTAAATATTATTAATGATAAATAAATCATTTAAATAATATATTAAGTATTTAAAAATTACTTTAAATGATAATTAAATCATTTAAATATCAAATTAAGTTTTGAAAATTATTATAAGTAATAAATAAATTATTTTAATGATAAAATAAATTCTAAAAATATTATTAATGATAAATAAATCATTTAAATAATATTCTATCTTTCTAAAAATATTATAAATGATAAATAAATCATTTAAATAATATTTTAGATATCTAAAAATATTCTAAATGATAAATAAATCATTTAAATAACATATTAAATGTTTTAAAATTATTCTAAATGATAATTAAATCATTTAAAAAATATTCCTAAGCTTGTAAAATTATTTAAAAATACTTCCAAGCTTCTGAAAATTATTTAAAAATAATACCAAGCTTCTAAAAATGTTATAAATAATAATTAAATTGTTTAGACTAATAATTAGACTTCCAAATGAAGTTTTATTGAACAATCTATGTGTTTAGCCATTAAGGACGCGACCGAGATACCGAGTCAACGTCGAACCTTAATAAAACTTGTCTAGATTAGTGTGATTTTATATACGTGCTAACGCTTATTATTGGTATACGTAGACTACGTGCGTTGACCGATTGTACTAAATTATAGTGAGCTACGCTAAGGCAAGTCTCCCAACTTTGTTATGTTTAAGCAAGTATTATACATCTTGCTATCAATTATTGTGAAGTTATTGCTTCTTGTTCAGCATAACTTAAGAAATGAATCATTATTCATATATTGTTTATTCGAGCGTAAATTGTTGTGTCAAACCAAATTGTTTGGTAAGACATCTATACTGAGTAAATGGAAATGCCTTCATAGGAAGGCCAATAAATGTCGATAATATATTGACCACAAAAGGTAAGATGATATGCATACTCCTAGGATATTGGTGAGCCTGATCACCTACCAGATATCCAAAATTCAAATGGTTCTAAGTCATTAATGACTGATAGACCTAAATGAAATATATGGTTCTTATACAGAACCCTCAGTATACATCGTTGACATCTTTCAAATCAAAACACATGGTGTTTTATATATTCAAATGAACTTGCTGAGCTTTTGTAGCTCATTTCTTGCGCATATCTTCTTTTGCAGCTGTAAATTGATATCCCTAGCACGTCTGGGACTGATAAGATGAAAAGACATGCTTATTAAGTTTTATTTCTGTTGTCGAATACTTTAAGTCTTTTAAAGACTTGTTGTTGTAATAACTTAGTATAACGAATGACGTAACCGAACAAAATGTTATGTAATATATTACGATCCTTTATGTCATAAAATGCGTTATACTCTGATCTTTAAATTCTTTAGAATAGTTGTACTAAGTTAAATACAGTGTCTATACGAACTATACATCTGAATGAGGGTATTTAAATGATGTTGAGAGTCCTATAAGCTCTGGGGTTACACTTAATGAGCGCCGGTAAGGTGCCATCTTTACCAGAATGCGCCCCTCAGTTCTATGGACAATCTTATCATTAATACTGTGAATGTCAGATAGATAGGGAATATCGATATGAAAGAGATATCCACAAGATATGAATCTGTACATCCAAGTGAGGGTATCCAAATACGGATAACGTTCTGACGAGAACTATTATCTGTTATGGGATACTGTGAACCTTGGATAGATAGAAGTCATATTTTATTGAATATTTATAGTTGTATAGTTCCACGTGAGCACCAGATCTGCTACAGGGGAGTGTAGAGATTTGGGGGCGTCACAACTTCCAAGCGACACAGAGGTTAATCCAAGAACGGAAGGAAAGGAACATTGCAAGGTTGTCACCTTAAGGAGTGGGAAAGAGCTACCTGATGTAGTTAAAGGAAATTCTAAACCAAAAACAGTTGTGGAGAATGAGGATGAGGAAGCCCCGGTGAAAAGTAAGGTGAATGAATCAGAAAAGGTGAAGGATACAGGTTCGGAGGTAAAGTCAAAGGAACTCAAGCCAGATAGTGTAGTGCCTCCCGTACCATTCCCTCAGAGATTGCAGAAAGCCAAGCTAGACAAGCAATTTTCCAGATTTTTGGATGTTTTTAAGAAACTACACATTAATATACCGTTTGCAGAAGCCCTGGAACAGATGCCCAGTTACGCAAAGTTTATGAAGGATGTTTTGTCAAAGAAAAGGAAATTGGGTGAATTCGAAACGGTGGCACTTACCGAGGAGTGCAGCGCAATTTTACAAAACAAGTTGCCACCTAAACTAAAGGATCCAGAAAGCTTCACTATCCCTTGTGTAATTGGTAACCAGTTCTCTGGAATGGCATTGTGTGACTTAGGAGCTAGTATCAATTTAATGCCGTTATCAGTTTACACTCAGCTTGGGCTAAAGGCACCAAAACCGACGAACATCAGCTTGTAGTTGGCAGACAGATCAGTGACATATCCGAGGGGTATTCTGGAAGATATTTTGGTTAAAGTCGATAAATTCATCTTCCCGGCTGATTTCATTGTTTTGGATTACGAAGAGGATAAGGAGATTCCCATCATTCTAGGTCGTCCATTCTTAGCAACAGGGAGAACGTTGATAGATGTACAAAAAGGTGAATTAACAATGAGAGTGCAAGATCAGGAAGTCACCTTTAATGTGTTTAAATCGATGAAATTCCTTAAGGAGGACGAGAAATGTTTACGGATAGACCTGCTTGATGAAATCGTGAATGAACAAACCATGGCAATTATTGTTGAAGATCCATTAGAAACTGCTCTGGTTGGGATAGATACTTTTGATGATCCAGATGAGTGGGAGTATGTCAAGATTCTAGACTCAGTACCTATTCCTCGAAAATTCAGCAGGCAATTTGATGTACTTGATCGGCCGAACGAAGGAGAAAAGAGGTCCAAACCGTCAGTGGAAGAGCCACCTGTGCTTGAACTCAAACCTCTTCCATCTCATCTACGGTATGCTTACTTGGGAGACTCGGACACACTACCAGTAATAGTTTCTGCGCATTTGAATGAATCTCAAGAAGAAAAACTATTAAGGGTTTTGCGTGAGTATAAAACAGCAATTGGGTGGACAATAGCAGACATCAAGGGAATCAGTCCGTCGTTTTGCATGCATAAAATTCTGCTTGAAGAAGGAGCAAAACCGGTCATTGAGCAACAAAGAAGATTGAATCCGATTATGAAAAACGTGGTGAAGAAGGAAATTATTAAGTGGTTAGACGCCGGTATTATCTATCCAATTTCAGATAGTGCTTGGGTAAGTCCCGTACAATGTGTGCCTAAAAAGGGAGGAATGACAGTGGTTGAGAACGAAAACAATGAGCTCATTCCTACAAGAACGGTTACAGGTTGGAGAGTGTGTATGGATTACCGCAAGTTGAACAAAGCTACGCGCAAGGATCACTTTCCTTTGCCATTTATCGATCAGATGTTGGATAGGTTGTCCGGTCATCAGTTCTATTGCCTTCTCGATGGATACTTAGGATATAACCAAATAGTGATAGCCCCGGAGGATCAAGAGAAAACGACTTTTACATGTCCTTATGGAACGTTTGCATTCCGGAGAATGTCTTTCGGGTTATGTAATGCACCGGCTACATTCCAGCGATGCATGATGGCTATCTTCTCGGATATGGTTGAGCAGAATTTGAAGGTATTTATGGATGACTTCTCTGTATTCAGTGATAGTTTTGACTTGTGTCTTAATAATCTCATCTTAGTACTGAAGCGTTGTGTGGAAACGAATCTGGTGCTTAATTGGGAAAAGTGCCACTTTATGGTGCGAGAAGGGATTATTCTGGGGCACAAAGTATCCGACGCAGGTCTAGAGGTGGATAGGGAAAAGATCGAAACCATTGAAAAGCTACCTCCACCGACATCTGTAAAAGGCGTTAGAAGTTTTCTCGGACATGCTGGATTCTACCGTCGATTCATCAAGGACTTCTCAAAAATTTTAAAACCATTGTGTTCACTCCTTGAGAAAGATGTTCCCTTCAAGATGGATCAAGCTTGCATTGAAGCCTTTGAAGTGCTGAAACAGAAATTAGTCACAGCCCCAATCATAATTGCTCCGGATTGGACTTTACCTTTTGAATTGATGTGTGACGCAAGTGATTATGCAGTGGGAGCTGTGTTGGGTCAGCGAAGGGACAAGATTTTTCACACCATTTATTACTCAAGTAAGACGCTCACTGATGCTCAATTGAATTACACCACTACAGAAAAAGAGTTACTTGCAGTAATATTTGCGTTTGATAAATTTCGAGCATATTTGATTGGAACCAAGGTGATAGTCTAAACTGATCATTCAGCCATTAAATACTTGATTGCAAAGAAGGATGCCAAACCACGGTTAATTCGATGGGTCCTCCTGTTGCAAGAGTTTGATTTAGAGATTCGAGATAGAAAAGGTACGGAGAATCAGGTGGCTGATCATCTTTCAAGATTAGAGAATGCTGACATTTAGGAAAAGGATGAGGTGGTAATTAATGAGTCGTTTCCGGACGAGCAACTATTACGTATCAACACCGAAGTACCTTGGTATGCTGATTACGTGAACTTCCTAGTCAGTAATGTTCTTCCGCAAGATCTCACTTCTCAGCAAAGAAAGAAATTTCTTCATGATGTCAAGCAGTACTTCTGGGATGAGCCATTCCTCTTCAAAACTTGTGCGGATCAAATGATACGACGTTGTGTGCCACAGGAAGAGATGGAGAGCATATTGAGTCGATGTCATTCATCAGAGTATGGGGGACATTATGGGGGAGAAAGAACTGCGGCAAAAGTGCTACAATCAGGGTTTTTCTGGCCTTCGTTGTTCAAGGACGCCCACCTTTTTGTTTTAAAGTGCGATAGATGTCAAAGGGTTGGCAATATTTCGAAACGGCACGAAATGCCTCTCAACACTATCCTTGAAGTTGAACTCTTCGACGTTTGGGGTATTGACTTTATGGGGCCTTTTCCGTCGTCATTCAATAATCAATACATACTTTTGGCTGTGGATTATGTATCAAAATGGGTTGAAGCAACTGCACTACCCACGAATGATGCCAAAGTGGTTCTACGGTTCTTGCATAAAAACATTTTTACTCGATTCGGTACACCGAGAGCCATAATTAGTGACGAAGGTTCCCATTTTTGCAATAAGCAATTCACCAAGCTGTTAGCTAAATATGGAGTCAAACACAGGATTGCTACAACTTATCATCCCCAAACGAATGGCCAAGCAGAGGTATCGAATCGTGAGGTCAAGCAAATTCTGGAGAAAGTGGTGAATCCATCTCGTAAGGATTGGGCAATGAAATTGGATGATGCTCTATGGGCATATCGAACGGCCTACAAGAACCCAATTGGAATGTCGCCGTATCGCATGGTTTATGGAAAAGCGTGTCATTTGCCACTCGAGCTTGAACACAATGCATATTGGGCAATTCAGAAGTTGAACTTTGATCTTCAAGCATCGGGCGAGAAAAGACTGCTTCAATTGAATGAGATGGAGGAATTTCGACACCAAGCCTATGAAAACGCTAAGCTGTACAAAGAAAAAGTCAAGAGATGGCACGACAAACGGATAGTTGATCGGAAATTCGAACCGGGACATGTAGTATTGTTGTTCAACTCCAGATTGCGATTATTTCCGGGAAAGTTAAAGTCAAGATGGTCAGGTCCGTTCATTGTCACTGCTGTAGTACCCCACGAGGCAATTAACGTTGAAGAACCAAACTCGAAGTTTACATTCAAGGTTAATGGTCAGCGACTCAAACATTACTGGGGAGGTGATGTGGATCGTCAAGTATCAGTGATCTACCTCTCTTCGCTCGATCAAGCTGATGACTAAAACCGCAGAGAAAGTCGGGCTGACGACTATAAACCAAGCGCTTGATGGGAGGCAACCCAATCATGTTATTTTATTGCTTTAATTGATTTCGCATAGTTAATATTTTTTTTTCTAGTTAGTAGAGTTAGTTGTTTAAATTGTTCTTGCTTTGAAATAATTCTTTAATCGTTCGTATTGAGACTAATTCATGTTGTTAACCTTTGGATCAGGGACAAAGAGTTGGGAGAATGAATTAGAGAAGAGAAAAGCTATTGAGATGGGCCAAATGAGCAAAAAGGAGAAAAAAACAAAAATTTCAGAAAACAGCATTCTCGCCCCGGCGAGAAGTTAACACTGGTGAATCTCGCCCCGGCGAGAAACTTACCGATCAAGCTCACCGTCAGCGTAAAGTTTCTCGCCCCGGCCCAAAGTTCACTGTTCAAGTTCACCCTCGGCACAAAACCTCTCGCCCCGGCGAGAAACTTACTGATCAAGCTCGCCGTCAGCGCAAATATTCTCGCCCCGGCCCAAAAGTGACTGATCAATCTCGCCCCGGCGAGAATACACAGTATAAACTTCTCGCCCCAGCGAGAATCGCGGTTTCCAGTTTTAAAAATTCGATTCCAGTTCATTTTTGCCCATTCCTAAACCAAACCAAATTCTCCCAACTTCGCCTCTTCCTCTCCTAAACCGACTCAAAACCTTCTTCTTTCCAATTTCTTTCCCAAATTTGATTCCTACTCCTACCCACATTTGAACTCTATCACATTCCCATCAATTTTCTCTCTCCAAAAGCGAACCCTAACCTAGTTTCTTTCCAAACCTCGCGTGGATTAGAAGTGCTCTATTTTCTATCAAATACAGAGACACAAAGTATTCCATACATACATACAATCTAGGACTCTTCCTCTGCAATTCACCCATTCCATAACTATAAAGTACCCTTCATTGTTCATTGAGAGTGGCTATTACTTGAGTTTGGGGGAGAATTACTCTGTTTCATTCACAATTTCCATAAGCTTTATTGTTACATGGACGATTTCTAGGGTTGCACCAAATTGAAGAAGCAAGTTACTCAGTTCAACCATTTGGCATCACCAACTCTGCTCCACTGCACCAAGCCTCTGTCAGGTATCCTACAATTGGGTTACTCTGTTATTTTGTTTGGATCAGGTTCTTTGGAAATTGGTATTGGGTAGTGATGTACATGCTTTACTCTTGAGTTTTACTTTCCATTGGGATTTGGTTGGATTGTCTGGATTACAATTTGTGTTAGTATCTTCAATTGTGCAAAGTTTAGTTGGAAATTTGTAGAGTTGGAGTTTGGGGGGATTGTTTAATTGTTGTCCTAGTTTGCGGAGTTGTGTTTGTTTGTTTGTTCCGGATATAGTTCAGTGATGGCTCCAAAAAGGCATAGAGGGGAAGGTTCGTCGTCAATGCCAACTCGGCAATATGATAGAAGGAAATTTATTAGTGTGGAAGCCGCTGATAGGTATGATTCGTACGCATCGGGTAAAGCTCTAACTCCCGAGCGCGGTCTCACACCCGAGTTAGTTGATGGTGAGATGTTGATGCAAATACAGGAGCGCGAGTGGGGGACATTTACTGCTCACCCAAAACCCGCTTGCATAGCCGTTGTTAAAGAATTATATGCCAACGCCGAAGACACGGCTCAATGCGAGGTGACAGTCAGGGGAAGGACAGTGTCTTTCAGTGCTCAGTCGATCAACGAATACTACAATTTGGATCTTGATTTAGACTGTGAATACGCTCGATTCCTTGCGGGAGCGCCGAATTTGGAAAAGGTGATTGCGGACTTGTGCAAACTGGGAACAACGTGGATATCCAAAGGGCCATGGGCAGCAATTTCATTCAATAGCAAGGATTTGAGTCGTTATGGCAAAGTGTGGTATGCCTTCCTGTCCGCCAAATTGATGTCGTCACAGCATGTAAGTGACGTTCCCAAGGAGAAGGCTTTGCTATTATATGCCATTATCACGGGATTTGCTATTGATGTGGGAGATGTGATTGAGGCATCGATTCGCCGAACGATTCAGAACTTGCATAGTCAAGGTGGTTTGCCACATCCTTCGTTGATATGTGGAATGTGTTCTCAAGCGGGAGTTCATTGGGGTGCTGAGGAGGCTGTGCAGTAGCCATTGCTGGTTTTGGACCACCGTCTGATTGTACGCTATAAGGAATGGGATGGCGGTAAGTCACACCCTCGGGGTATGGGGTATATCCTTCCGTCTACTTCTGAAGGTGAGGAGCAGGAATCTGACAGTGAGGAGAGGGACTCTGACGAGGGATCGGGTCCGTCGGCGGGTCAAAGATCAAAGTTCACCCTTCAATTTCGTGAGTTACAGTGCCTAATTAATTCTCAGCATCAGACCATTTTGAGGCAGAATCAGTGTTTGGCGGAGCGACAGCAGTGTATTTATGATTATCAAGTGGGGTATTCGAACGCGATTGCCGACATGTACAACAAGATGCAACCGTTGGTGGATCCTGTTAATTTTCCAGTGCCTCAACCGTTGCCGGTTTTTCCTCCACCAGACTCAGATGATAGGAACACGGTCGAGCCCGACGCTTGACCGGTCAGGGAAGTCCTCTGTTCTTACTTGTTTTATTTTTTTCGCACAATGAGGACATTGTATTGATTGAGTTTGGGGGGGTTGATTGTTAGATTTGTTTATATAATTGCATGTTAGATTGTTGCGTTTTAGTTTTAGTTTTATTTTAGATTACATTCGTCATTTAAAAAAAATCAAAAATTTGAAAAACCCAAAAAATTTAGTAGTGTAGGATCATATAGGATTGCATTTAGTAGAATCGCATTTAAGCAGGGTATTAATGGAAGTCGTTTAGGAATGGCCGATGATGAAAGTTGATCAGTTTTATTACAGTTAAATGGGATGGATAGTGATTGCTAAATCTGAAATTTGACTGTTATTGGTTGTGATTATTTGAGACCCTTTGGTTTTTAATTGCTCACAATTGTGTATTGAACTAATTAGGGTTTGGTTTTACTTGGTGTATCACATGCTCGTATGAAGATATTGACTGTTAATTCTTGTTGGAGCGGGAAAAAAAATGAAAAAAATGATGATGAAAGAAAAAGAGAGAAATTGTGGAATAAATACTGCTTCGATGTCTGTCTAAGTGCAAGAAAAAGTAGTATTAATGAATATAGACAGATAAGAGCAGGTCTTGACTAAGTTTGTCTTTGTGGTCGGTGTCATTCGAGTGAGTATGCCCTTAGGAGTTGTCTATACACTCAGCGCCCTAAAATCGTCTGGTTTGGGAGCCGTTGGTTGAAAATTCGTTACATGGGTGACATTGAATAGCCTAATAAAGATGAACATTGCACTAGTCAAGATAATATTGTAGACACCCAAAATTTGCACTTCGTATACTAACCCTGACAGGAGGGCAAATTCGTCCATTGAGCCGGCCTGCGAGAGCGAAGGATGGGCGCAAGTACGAACACTCGACGCCACCGCGACGATTTACAACCGAAACCGACGTGACAACAAGGCTGTCCGAAATGAGCATTCCCGAATGATGTGGCACGTCTCCCAGTAATTCCCGGACTGCAAAATACGAGCCTGTCGGCGAGAACCGACCTCACGACACGAGAATCGAGGCGTAGCACGAAAATCCAGAAAGTCAAGCCAGCCAGCCGCGGATTGATCTGCGGCCAATGAGTGCGCCTTTTGAAAACACGGAACTCGAAACACGGAAACCGAAAATCAGCTGAGTGGAGGGGTGGCGGCCAGCCAGTCGCAGATCAATCTGCGGCCAGCCGCAGATCCATCTGTGGCTGGCTCTGGCCAGCCTATTTCAGCTCATCCCTCACTCAGCATACAGGGAGTTCGGAAGAAGGAAAAGAAAAACAGCAGCAGCTCGGAAAAGAGGGAGAAAACAGCAGAAATTTGCAAGAAAAATAGAGAGAAAAGAGAGAAAAAGTGAGGAATTATATCTTTTGTGTAAGATTATATATCATATATTTTCTACTCTACTCAATATACAAGTTCATACACATTGTGAGGATTATTTGCAAGGTGAAAAGACCATTTCTATAGCAATCTTGGTATATCATTTTGTTAATCTTTTTGTCAATTGGGTTATGTGAAATGAAATTTTTCTTGTATATTGTTGTGGATACACGGATTAGGGACCATTAGTGAAGGTTCCCATGGAACGAAATGCTTCCTAATGACCTGAGGATGTCCATTTAGCGAATTAATTTAGCTTGTTATGATGATTTATTGGGCCTAGTTTGTTTAGATTGCCATTTTAGGATATTGTGTTTGTTTGGCCATTTTGGATGTGAGCCTAGGAATGCGACCCCGTGGTCCAAATCCGATGATGGACATCTTTTGATATAAGTAGTAGAAGCTATGTAGTTTTCATTTGTAAGTATGTAATCGTCGGGCCTTAAAGCGACGCCAAGGCGAGAATCGTGTTTAAGGCCCTGTCATAGTGAAAATATGTGATTGTGGGCGTTCGGGGTTATTTTGATGGCTTACATGCCCGTGAATAATCCCCTACGCATTATAATGTTGGATTTGAATTGCAACACCAAAAAGGATTTCAAAGCTAAGCGATAAAGATCTTCATAAAATCAATCAAACTAGGTTAGTAGCGTCACGAGGATAAGAAATTGGGGGTGCTAAGGAATGTTGATTTCTATCTTAACGAGAAGGCAAAGGAAAGAAATCGTTTTCAAACATCACAAAAATGGTTTTATAAAAATAAATAATGTTTTATTAAATCCTTGTGCATAGGGTTAAAGAGATCCTAGAGGTTGCCCATCATTTGAGTTATGAAAGCAACGTATAGATCTCGATTCCTATTTTGACAAAGGTTTAGAAAACTCTTGTTTTGCCAAAACGACACCTAATGCAATCTCACAGTTTTGACAATTAAAATCAAACATTTTCTCATAAAGCTTTCTCGTATAAACTGAAGGATATTCTAAAGCATTCCCAAAAAGAAAAACACGACTTTTCCGAAAATCCAATTGGTTTCTTCATGCAAACTCACCACCACATTTACATAGGCACACACACACACACGCACACATACACATTTCATGAATTAAAGGATAGGAAAGTATCAAGATTGCGGTAACCGTGTTTCACGGAAGTCGGGGGGTGCCTAACACCTTCCCCTCGCTTAAGCAAGCCCCCGAACTCTATGAATCTCGGTTTGCAGACCAATTAATTCGGAGTCACATATGAGCCAGCGATTTATAAAAAACGAAAACTCGGATGAGTTGGTACATCCATTTCAAATATATCAACTGGCGACTCTGGTTAATTGGCTCATCATAAAAAACAATCTTTCAAAACCCCGTCGACATTTATGCCGACCTTTTCCAAAATCATCTAATGAGAAGGCTAAAAATTGGAAAGGGTAAAACATCTTAACGGAGGCGATTCCCTCCCGGCGTCGACAGCTAGCGACTCTGCTGGGGACATTAGAGGGCTTAAGCCGCGTTCAAATCTTAATGCTATCCTATCCTTTAAAAAATTCATGAATATGTGTGTGCATGCGATATTTTAATTTTTTTTACTTTTGTTGTGTGAATGTGTGTTTTGTCTAATAAATGAATGATTGAATGGAATTGCTTTACTTTAAAGTAATCATTTGCATACGGTGAGGACGATGAATGTGAATGTATGATGAGAGAATACCTCCTCCTGAGGCGAACCTGTCGGTTGCTTATTACTGGACTCGAAGGGGCTGCTCCCCGGAGATGGCTCAGGAAACGCACCACCCAAATCCGCTCCAATCGAAAGGACTCGGACGAGTAGATTGCGAAGATTTGGGGACCTTCATGCCAAAAAGCCCGCGAGAGTAACCTTAGGATAGGTCAGCCTCAGATTAACCCAGCGCAGGAAAAGTCTCTTCATGCCTTTTTACTTTCGCGCATATGAATGTCATAGTCCCATTCAGTATTTATATATGCCTCCCCTCTTGTCAAAAGAGATTACTAACCTCTATGTTTTGTAGGGAACAGCTGGGGAAGCATAATAAAGTCGTGTCTAGCATTTATTATTGCAATAAGGGATCGCTAACATGTTGTTTTGCAGAAAAAGATTAAAAAACCCCAAAAAACACAAAAATTACCGTTTTAGCATGCATCCACATCTTTCATTTCCCAAAGATTAAACTCCAAACCGTTTTTTTCTGCAGGATTGCTCCTCAAACGCGTTCGCAATCTAAGAGAGCCCAGGACTCTACATCTGAGATGGCTGATCTTCCACCTACTAATCCTGGTTCCATATCTCGTGAGGAATTTGATGATTTTAAGAAACAGATGTTGGAATTGACCATAATGCTGAAGGAACAATTGCTACCTAAACAGGATCCACCTAAAGAGGATCCACCCCAACCTAAGGGCGAGCCAATCGTCCCAAAGGCCATTCCTATACCTAACAGGACAGTAATCACGATTCCAGAGGAGGGAGATACTGATGACCTTCGAAGGAAAATGAAGCAGATGGAAGAGACCATCCAATCTCTAAAAGGCATAGGTTCCCTAGGCAGAGTTAATTATTCAGATCTATGTGTCTTCCCCGGAACCAGATATCCAGAGAAGTTTAAAATTCCCGAATTTGAGAAATACAATGGGAAGGGGGATCCTTATACACATCTGAAAATATACATTGGGGAGCTTGGATCTTATGCAGAAGACGAAGGTCTAAGAATGCAGTTATTCCAAAAGAGCCTGACGGGAGAGGCAAGAATTTGGTATGCCCGTCTTGATAATGCCCGGATCCACAATTGGGAGGAGTTGGCCCATACCTTCTTAACACAATATAGCTTCCAGGCACAAATGGCCCCTGATAGATATCAAATGACGAAGATCAAGAAGCAACCAAAGGAATCTTTCAGGGATTATGCACAGCGATGGAGGGGTATGGCTGCACAGGTGAATCCCCCAATGAGCGAGTCGGAGATGGTGATGACCTTCGTGGATATTCAAGAGGCACCTTATTATGAGCGGGTTATATCGGGGATTGGAAGACCGTTTGCCGAGATGATAAAACACGGAGAAATGGTGGACATGGGGTTGAAGTCTGGCAAAATTCGGGATTTCACGGCTTTGGAGACAGCTGCGGAACAAATCCAGAGTGGAAACTATGGCAGCACTTCCCGTAGGGTCCAAAAGAAAAGGGAGGAAGATGTTTCCCTCATCCTGTAGGGATCATCTAGAAGGACGGAGAACAATCCTCCAGTGCAGATACAGAGAGTGGGGCCATCCCGACAGCCTAACTTCACTGATCAAAGGACGGACGGGCAAAGAAGGTTCGAGACCATAAGAAATCGAGTATTCACCCCGCTCGGGGATCCTCTGGAGTGGATTTTGGCGGTATTGATAGCCCAGAAGAAAATAGTCGATTTGGCACCCCCAAGTGACCCGAATGGAAGAAGGTTTGACCCAAGCAAGCGATGCGCATACCACTCAGGTTCCCCTGGTCATGATACGCAGGAATGTTGGACGCTGAAGCACAGAATTCAGAACTTGATCGATAGTGGGGAAATTGTGGTGGAACAGCCAGACTCACCAAATGTTAAAGTCAATCCTCTACCTAAGAATGATGGGGAAGGGGTAAATCCAGGAGTATGGCAGTGAATCCCGACCAGTAGAAGATCAATGGGTTTTAAAATTCTGAGTTTTATTTCAAATCCCTGCACGCTCATGTCATTTGTCATGTTATCCAAAAAGAAGATCATGTGCTGAAATGTTTTATATATATGACAAGCATTTTTTTGTTTTATGGCAGTACCCCGATTTGAGGCATTCTAGCCTGACAAGCAATAGGCCAAATTTGACGGAGGATCACGATTTTGGTATAGAGCTAGTTTTCGATCTGATGGCGATTGAGCAGGACGAGATAGATATCGACAATACGCCTGACGAGATCAAAGTATGGGTCGAAGATAAGCCCAAACCCGACTTAGACCAAACCATCGCCATAAAACATCAGAACCCCTAACGATCACGAAGAACCCGGAGTAGGGGCAAAAAAAAAATCTCAAAAATCAAAAATCAAAAATCCCCCAAACCTTTCAACAAGTCAAAGGACCGGATCTTTTGTCAGCCCAGCAAGATACCAATGCCACCAGTACGAAGGAGATCACAAGAAAAGCAACTTAACACTGGGGCATTTGTCAACTACCCAGGAAATGATGACATGCAAATTGGCACCCATGCAACAATCCCATCAACATGCACCATCATCATCAAATGCTACGATCATCTGACATTTGTCAAGCATAGTTTTCCCGGGATACGGTGACCCGCGTGAAAGGGGATTTTATTTGACTTGATAGGAATCGGATTAATTCTGACAAGCAATCGTGGAGCACGATCCTGAGTATGATTAGATGAAGAAAGCTATTCAACCTTTTGATCGGGTACAAAGCCTTAATTCAAAACAACGTTTGCGACAGAATCGACCTCATGTGCCAGTCTTCACTTTGCATTTGCACGAACTTTCAGTTATGGGGTATAAAACTATGACGACGTTGATAGCAATTGACACGTAGTCAGACAGTCAGTAATTATCAAGCTAATATCAAGAAGTCAGACGATAAATGATTATCAAGCTAATGTCTCGAATCGTGGCCTAGGTTATTCGAGTAATTAAGCCCGAGGGGTGTCTCTACACCTGGTGCCCTAAAGCCATCTGGTTTGGGAGTCGCTGGCCCAACACTCGTTACATGGGTAACTCAGAGCCTAAGAAAATGAGCATTACAGTAGAAGAGGCCCGAGGGGATTCGAATCGTGGCATGGGCTACTCGAGTAATTAAGCCTAAGGGGTGTCTCTGCATCTGGTGCCCTAAAGTCGTCTGGTTTAGGAGTCACCGGCCTAACACTCGCTACATGGGTAACTCAAGCCTAAGAAAACGAATCTTGCGCAAGGTCAAGCAAAGAATGAATGGTGCAGACCACCAGCTTGTCTCGAACCGTGGCCTTTGTTACTCGAGTAAGTAAACCCGAAGGGGTGTCTGTACACCTAATGCCCCAAAACTGTCTGGTTTGGGAGTCATTGGTCCAAAACTCGTTAAACGGGTAACTTTGAATAGCCTAAGAAAACGAGACAAGTGAAGTGGGCTAATAAAGAGAAAAGATAATACAAACAACTCTCGGCCTTAAACAAGAGGTCATGGAAGAGAAACCCCTACTGAATGCTGCATCGCACAGTGCATTTGTCATATGACGTCAATCCTGCTAAGAACGTTGTCGAGAATGGAGACAGAATACCTTTGACGAGGGAAGGTAGTTCTTTTGAATTTGACCTTACTCACGTACAATGACCATGAATGCTTGAAGGTGTTCTTACGATTTCATAACTCGTTCAACAGAAAATCATCAACTCACGAGGGATTGAAAATAACTTCCAATCTAGTCCATTCACGGTTCACAACTCGCTAGATTGTGCGATCAACAGATATTCGATTTCATGTGCTTTAAATTGCATTTACTCTGTTGTCAAGATTATAAAATCTTTGTGGTTGAACTAACACCAACGGCCCGAGCCTTCAAGTTTTGGCATTTGTTAGTTGTCTGATATGCAGGATCTTGCAGGGCTGTGGATACCTCAGCACGGTCAATGTCGCGAGTTTCCGATAGAAATTCTTGGTAACAACACGCGCCAAGGCAGGGGCATTGAAGAATCGTGAAATGGAAGGAATCTGAGGCTGCACAAAACTTCCCGACATTGGGCCTCTCCCCAATCCTGACTATCACTGCCTCGACATCCAAATGATCCACGTGCATGAGCATATACTAGGATGATATAATGCGGGACAACAGCATATCGGCCAACAGAAATGATCAAAAGGCCAAGGAGCCCAACATAGTTGTCGATCATCACAGAGAGCGAAACAGACTGCCTCAACTCGATGGAATGAGTACGACCAAGAACAGGCAGAGTACCAAACCAATGATGGAAGTCTAGAAACTACACTTCACGACGAGGCGTGATCCAATCAAACATTGGCAAACCATGATGACGGTCGAATCGTATCATTTGACTGAACAGGGGTCATTTCTATCTAAACATATGTTGGGCACATGCATCTGTCCATAACATATCTGCCAGATCATGCATAACATCTTTTGCATACATACATATACGATCAAAATGAAAATCTTCAGGGGAAAGTATAAGCACGTCGTTTTCAACCTCACAAATGATCAGACCGTAATGGCTTTTGCGGCATGGTACGTGGACGATGTTGGTGGGAGATCCAGGACAGAAGCCGATCACACATCCCATTTCAAAAAAATAACTCAAAACAATCAACGACCCCTGGGAAGGGCTGAGATCCAAACAATCAACGACCCCTGGGAAAGGCTGAGATCCAAATAATCAACGAACCCTGGGAAGGGCTGAGATCCAAAGAATCAACGACCCCTGGGAAGGGCTGAGATCCAAACAATCAAACGACCCCTGGGAAGGGCTGAGATCCAAACAATCAAATGACCCCTGGGAAGGGCTGAGATCCAAACAATCAACGAACCTTGGGAAGGGCTGAGATCCAAACAATCAGCGACCCCTGGGAAGGGCTGAGATCCAAACAATCAAACGACCCTTGGGAAGGGATGAGATCCAAATAATCAAACGACCCCTGGGAAGGGCTGAAATCCAAACAATCAACGACCCCTGGGAAGGGCTGAGATCCAAACAATCAAATGACCCTTGGAAAGGGCTGGTATCCAAACAATCAGTGACCCCTGGGAAGGGCTAGTATCCAAGCAAGAAGTGAACCTGGGAAGGCATCCAAGCAAACCACAACAAGGTGGTGAGCACCCTGGGAAGGCATCCAAGCAAACCACAACAAGGTGGTGAGCACCCTGGGAAGGCATCCAAGCAAATCACAACAAGGTGGTGAGCACCCTGGGAAGGCATCCAAGGCAAACCACAACAAGGTGGTGAGTGAACCTGGGAAGGCATCCAAGCAAATCACAATAAGGTGGTGTGAGAACCTGGGAAGGCATCCAAACAAACCACAACAAGGTGGTGAACAACCCCTGGGAAGGGCCAATATCCAAAAAAGTGAGCCACCCCTGGGAAGGGCTGAGATCCAAGCAAACCCCGACAAATGATGACATCTGTAGGACAGTATCAAAAGACTGTACAGGGGTCATTTTTTTTATCAAATTTACATTTTAAATGTTGTGTCACATGCATTAAATAGATGATAATTCTGTACGTGATCCATGCAGGTTAGGTGTCAAGGTCCTAGCCTATCAGAGTCAAAAGCGATGGCTGCCAAGAACGATGTCCAAGGACGAACTCCAAGGATGCCTTTCAAGCTAGTCAGGAGAATAGCTTCATTTGATGACAATGCGATGGAATAAGGTGACTACGAGATGAGCGACCGGATACGAGACTCGGCACTCATAGGACAATCGACCGAAGACGAGACCCGGTGATTACGAAACGAGCGACCGGAGACGAGACCCGCCACTCACAGGACAATCGACCGGAGACGAGACCCGGCGGTTACGAGACGAGCGACCGGATACGAGACCCGGCACTCACAAGATAATTGACCGGAGACGAGACCCGGCGATTACGAGATGGGTGACCGGATACGAGACCCGGCCCCGACAAGACGATCGACCGGATACGAGACCCGGCGATTACGAGATGGGTGACCGGATACGAGACCCGGCCCCGACGAGACGTTCGACCGGATACGAGACCCGACGATTACGAGATGGGTGACCGGATACGGACCCGACCCCGACAAGACGATCGACCGGATACGAGACCCGGCGATTACGAGATGGGTGATCGGATACGAGACCCGGCCCCGACAAGACGATCGACCGGATACGAGACCCGGCGATTACGAGATGGGTGACCGGATACGAGACCCGACCCCGACAAGACGATCGACCGGATACGAGACCCGGCGATTACGAGATGGGTGACCGAATACGAGACCCGGCCCCGACAAGACAATCAACCGGATACGAGACCCGGTGATTACGAGATGGGTGACCGGATACGAGACCCGGCCCCGACAAGACGATCGACCGGATACGAGACCCGGCGATTACGAGATGGGTGACCGGATACGAGACCCGACCCCGACAAGACGATCGACCGGATACGAGACCCGGCGATTACGAGATGGGTGACCGGATACGAGACCCGGCCCCGACAAGACGATCGACCGGATACGAGACCCGGCGATTACGAGATGGGTGACCGGATACGAGACCCAGCCCCGACGAGATAATCAACCAGATACAAGACCCGGTGATTACGAGATGGGTGACCGAATACGAGACCCAGCCCCGACGAGACGATCGATCGGATACGAGACCCGGTGATCACGAGATGGGTGACCGGATACGAGACCCGGCCCCGACAGGACAATCAACCGGATACGAGACCCGGTGATTATGAAACGAGCGACCGGATACGAGACCCGGCGCAGACGAGGCGATCAACCGGATACGAGACCCGGTGATCACGAGACTAACGACCGGATATGAGACCCGGCGCAAACGAGACGATCGATTGGAAGACGAAACCCGACGACTAACAATGCGGTCAGGGATTGATGCATTAACACCTTTACGAATGTTTTGCATGCCTTACATCTTGCGTTGCATCATAAGTTGCGTGTGTTGCATCATGTATGTATGTCATTCTTGTGCACTGTCATTCATGCATCGGGTGTCTATTTCTTTATCCTGTTCATTTCATTTAACATTTCATAAACATGATAAAGAGGGGCAGCTGTAGACACCCAAATTTTGCACTTCGTATACTAACCCTGACAAGAGGGCAAATTCGTCCATTGAGCTGGCCTGCGAGAGCAAAGGATGGGCGCAAGTACGAACACTCGACGCCACCGCGACGATTTACAACCGAAACCGACGTGACAACAAGGCTGTCCGAAATGAGCATTCCCGAATGATGTGGCACGTCTCCCAGTAATTCCCGGACTGCAAAATACGAGCCTGTCGGCGAGAACTGACGTCACGACACGAGAATCGAGGCATAGCACGAAAATCGAGAAAGTCAAGCCAGCCAGCCGCAGATTGATTTGCGGCCAATGAGTGCGCCTTTTGAAAACACGGAACTCGAAACACGGAAACCGAAAATCAGCTGAGTGGAGGGGTGGCGGCCAGCCAGCCGCAGATCAATCTGCGGCCAGCCAGCCGCAGATTTAGAACTGTTTAATTGCTTATCTTGTTTCCCTGACCATGTGAGGGCAAAATTGGAATATTGGAAATTTGAGAAAAAAACTTGAAAAAAAAACATTTTGTCTCAAAAAGAAGACATGTGGTGGGTTGAGATGGAGCGTAAAACGCACTCACCCATAAACACGTGCAACGAGATGGAGCGTAAAATGCACTCGTTGGTGAAGAAAAGTGAGATGGAGCATAAAATGCACTCGCTTAAGAAAAGAATGAGAAAGGTGAAATGGAGCATAAAATGCATTCACCTGAATGAAGAAAACTGAGTGGCAAGAAACAAAACATGTTCTAGTTTTGAGTCAGTGTGCACGGTTGCTGTTCCATACAAACTGAGTTGAGTATCTGTGTTGAGCATAGGAGATGCTTATGTGGTTTCAATTTGATTTATAGATGTTCAGTGGGGAATGATGAGGTTATTGTTATTAGTTGATTGATGAAGTATAGAACAAATTTCTGTTAATTGGTGTTGGTATTCATGGATGTTAATTGAATTTGAACCTTTAGGAGTTTGGTTGAACAGAATTCAAATGATTTCAATATAATTTTTGTTTTAGTTTACACGAGGACGTGTAAGGACTAAGTGTGGGGGAATTTGATAAGTGCATAATATTCATTTATTTTCATTCCTTTATATTTAGTTTATTGCATGTTTTATTGTGTATATGCACTTATTAGGTTGTTTATTTATTTCAGGAGGATTCAGAGTCAAAAGTGGAAAAAGATGGAAAATCGGAGCTAAAACGAAAAAAAGTTGAAAGGTTGTTCCAGACGAAACTGATGATTATGGCATCCTAACTATGATTGAGGAAAGGGGATGGAAAACCTTCACCGCACAGCCCGAGCTAGCTTGTATATCCATTGTCACGGAATTTTATGCGAATGCCATGGAAGCCGAAGATTATATAGTTATGGTTCGGGGAAAAATGGTGTCATTTGGCAAACGATGCATTGAAGATTATTATAACCTTCCTAGAAGCCATGGCACGGATGAGCTCACCAGGTTGGGAACCGAAAAGCCTGATTGGGATGAAATCATTGCAACCTTATGTAAGCCACGTGGTTGTACTTCATCAATGCTAAGCTTTGGCCAACCACCCACGCAACACAAGTGATTCCGATGCGGGCACGGATCCTATTTACCTTGGTGGCGGGGTGTAGCATCCACGTGGGTAGACTGATTTAAACTCCATTATCCAAAATGCTAAAGGAAAGTCTACAGGTGGATTGCCACACCCATCACTGATCTGTGGCTTATGCAAGTTGGCAAAAGTCAAATGGAACACTAATGAGATACTTTAACCCCCCTTGACGCCCATTGACAGCCTCGCTATGCGCCATTATAAAGTCTGGATGGGTGGGGTACCTGAGGAGCATGGAGCTGGATTCCTACCTTTGCTACATCCTCACGAACCTGAAGATGATGACAACCCACCACTTAGCATCGAGCACCCCGAGCCATCTAGCTCTTCAATCGACTTACTTATTGCTGAGATGCGTGAACTTCGGCGTGAAAATCAGGAGATGAGTGCTGAAATGCAGCGGAATGCGCAAGAAAGAGAAAAGGAAGCCCGGGAAAGGGAGCGTGAGTATAAGCGCATGTCTCGGCGCATTAATCATTCAATTCAACAGGTTAATTCATTGTGTATTTATACTTCCGATTTTTATAATGCTACCGCACAGGTGATCAACAACAATGGGTTCAATTCCAGCCCAAATGCAGTCCAGTTCCCCATGACACCTATATTCCCGGAGTATGACCTTGATTCGGGTGATGATGTAAATAGAGGCAATCACGCAAATAGCAACAATGAGGATGGTGCTGCTTAAGTTCCTTAGTGAAGTTCTCTGTTTAAATTCTGTCTATTACAACATCGAGGACTATGTTTATTTTATGTTTGGGGGTGTGGGAGTTTAATTTAGTTTTATTTTGTCTAAGTCGTGTTGTGGTGCAAGAATGGCCAATGATATTTTGTTGGTTATTGTGTTTTTATCTAAAGGAAGGTTTGAGCATGTTTAGTTACTTCTTAACATTTTGGCTAACTACCCTACTCTTGGTTGTATAAGCTCTTCACGTACACAGTGTGCTTATTTAGCTAGTTAGCATTGAGAACTCTCATTTACTTAAATACTTGGGATATTATACTTTAAATATACTGAACTCACGTCTTCAACCTTTTATGTTTATTTTAGACTTTCATATAAGTTTGGGGGAAAATGAAATGAATAATAATAATAATAATAATAATAATAATAATAATAATAATAATTTATGATTACTTTATTTGCTAACCAAGTTTAATTACGTGGCCATTGCTACTCGAGTTAATAGATCCTTAGGGGTGTTTCAACACCTAGTGTCCTAAAGTCATCTGGTTTGGGAGTCATTGATCAAACACTTGTTACATGGGTAGCTCTGAATAGCCTAATGTGATTAAACATCGCACGGTCATACGCCTAGTTAAGGTGAGATAGAGCGTAAAACGCACTCACTAGTGTGATTACTCATTACTGCAATAATCCCTTAGGAACCCCCTTCTTATATGGTCGTCTTGTTTTGTGTTTATCAAGGCAATGATGAGTTGGTAGATTTATAGTATAATTTCTCATAAATTGAGTTCATGTGTTAGCACTTTCCTAACTCGCATAAATAGATAGCGCACACACACACACATTGCAGAAATCTTGAGTAGCTGTGAGCTTAGAAATTGTGTTAAATTGTAACTTTACGTTGTTATTGGGCCCCTTTTGATTTTTTTTTCTTTGAGGCCAATTCTTGGAGTCGTTCTCTTCTAATTCAGTTGTCGTTTGTGTTTATTTCAATGAATTAGTATATTGTTAGGTTTGTATATAGCGCGAACATGCAATCAAATTACATAAATAGTGCGGAAGCGCAATAAAACGGATTTTAAAATTTTTCATACAAACCATCACCATGATCATCCATGTGCTCAATTATCAATTAAACGAAAGAGATAAAGTATGAGAAGCATACCCTTGTAGAACCATGCTTCCACAGGTACGAGTTCACCTCCAAATCCTTCGCGTTCTCCTTGAATTCCACCGATTAAATTCCTTCATTTGATCAACGTTAGCCACCCAAGTGTTTGGCCTCTAGAGGTGATCCACCAAGGAATAATAATTGTTCAAGAAGATGAGTGTTGGCAAAACCCTCGTTTCTATCTCTATAGAAATTGCAAGTACTCTCTCTCCAATTTTTCTAGAAGAGTGTGTAACTGTCTAACCCCAAATCTGAAAGTAGTATGCACACAAGCCAATCATATTTGATATGATGTAGCATATACTTTGTAATCTTATTTGGTTGTTAAAAGGCATTTTACATTATCTACATAGTGCTGTTATATTAAATGTGATAAACCCATAGTTTTGAGCAATGCTTTTAGAATCATGATGGTGATCATGCTAATGAGATCTAAATTCTAGATAGCTCACAAACTTAAATTGTTCCTAATCGATGGATTACTAAAAAGGGGATTAGTGAATCCGGATAGATTAGTACATACGTTGCTTGCTCTTATGAAGAAAATGATTGATCTCATAATCATTTGTGTGGAGACACTAAAGCAAGTATGTAGGTGCTTATTAGAGAATAAGTTCACTGAATGTGGCTCGCTAAGAAATACCTAATGGAGTTTTACTCGCCTGTCAATAGGAATTCCTCTAGTGATAGTAGTACAAGTGATCCTTGGACTTGAGATCATCATAGTATCTTGTGTATGATGAGTTATACTTTGACATGTCCCTTAAGACCTTTAGGGTATATCAAAGGGTATGATTGGGTATAATAAGTTGTACATGGAAATAGGTGAATGATCAACAAAGAATCTACCACTTCTAGTAAATGGAGAGAATGTCCTATGTGATTCGATAAATAACGACTCAGAAGTCTTTGGCCAAAGCAGAATGAAATTAGAAAAGAGTTTCTAATTTACATTAATCAGAGTTGTGTATTTTAGAATCGAAATACATATAATTAAATAAAATAAGACTTGACAGTAATTCCATGTCTTATATTTAATTGGGACATTGTATGGTAGAAGGATTGAATTATACGGTAACTATGCACTGAAAGGTTCTTTTATGATTAATGTTGAAATCTATATTATCTGGAAAGTCGTTGATCGCTAAGGGGGCTTACCCTTATTGTAGAATAAATATTATTTATTTAAATGAATTAAATAGTTTAATTTATTTATTTAAATAAGATTAGAATTGTTCTAATTGATTTATTCACAATCGGTTTAATATGGAGAACCTAAAGGGTCACACCGCAAAAGGAAAATATTTATTTAAGAAGTAAATGACATAATTGTAATAATAAGTTAAGTGTATTTAATTTAGTCTATGGAGATAGAATAAATTAAATAGCTTAATATTTATTATTTAATATTTTAGAAATATTAAATATAAATTAATAAGAGGAGTCTTATTATTATTATTACTATTACTATTATTTAATTCCTAATAGGGATTGAGAATTAATTAATAGAAGTACTCTCACATGAATTCCTAATTGGATTAGGAGTTTAATTTAATTAAAGGAGTTTAATTAGAATAGAAACCCTAATCCTAAATAGTTTAGGGAAGGGTTTTCCTATATCTATTAATAAGAGAAGTCTTATCATAGATTAGGGTTACACACTTTTGCATAAGAATTGTAGAGAGTACTTACAATTTCTATAGAGATAGAAACTAGGGTTTTGCCAACAACCATCTTCTTGAACAAGTATTATTCCTTGGTGGATCACCTCTAGAGGCCAAACACTTGGGTGGCTAACGTTGATCAAAGGAAGGAATTTAATCGGTGGAATTCAAGGAGAACGCGAAGGAATTGGAGGTGAACTTGTACCTGAGGAAGCTAGAATTCTACAAGGGTATAATTCTTATTCTCCATCTCTTTCGTTTAATTAATACTTGTGCATAAAGAAAGATCATGGTGATGGTTTGTATAAAATTTTAAAATCTGATTTTATCGCGTTTCCGCTTTATTAATGTAATTTGATTGCATGTTCACGTTATACAAACCTAACAGTGGTATCAAGAGCCAAACTTTATGCGAATTATTAATTGTTTTGATTCTGTATATACATTGATATGTGTTAAGAACAATTTAATTGGGCATAATTGTTTGTGTAAAATTATTTTATTTATTTTATTTATTTTTTTATTTATTTTGATTTTATTTATTTTCAATTAAGATAAAAGGTTTATTTTGAATTGGAATATAATTAAAATTAAAAGTTTTATTTGAACTTGGAATTGGATTCTACGTTAACTAGAATAAAGGAGTTTATTCATATATGGAATAGGATTTCATGTTTCCTAGAATAAAGGAGTTTATTCACATATGGAATAGGATTCCATGTTTCCTAGAATAACGGAGTTTATTCACATATGGAATAGGATTCCATGTTTCCTTAAAAAATAAAGATGTTTATTTTGATAAGGAATAGGATTCAACATATTTTATTTTTCAACAATTTTAAGTTAAAAATAAAGGTGTTTATTTTAAACTTGAAATTGGTTTCCATATTAATTAAAATAAAGGAGTTTATTTTGATTTGGAATTTGATTAAAAATAAAGGAGTTTATTTTTATTCAAAAAAATTGGATAAATTAAATAAAAGAGTTTATTTTGATTTGGAATATGATTAAAATAAAGAAGTTTATTTTAATTGAAATTGGATTTCATGATAACTAATTAGAGTTGGAATTGGATTCCATGATAACTAATTGGAGTTGAAATTGAATTTTATACTAACTAATATTGCCCATTAAATGATATCAATGCATATATGGAATGATTTTATTATTCATGGGATGAATGTTATTTATTGATACATATAGAGATATGTATGATAATAAATAGGGATTGATTATGGACTATTGACCAATGTGTGATTGGATTTATTTTAGTGGATGCTTGAATGTATGGGTTTTTATAAATGGGGTCTGCGTACCTCGTCTTCTCTAATTTTTTCTTAATGTAAATTCTATCTCCCTCCTATGTACTTCCCCTTGACTGCTGATCAAGGTTTCTATTTATTGTAAATAGTTTTTGCAATAGGACTAGTTAGAATTAATTTTAAAGAATTGAAGACAAAGAAGCAAAGAGCGCTTGAAGACCCGTTTGTAATGGAGCCCGGATTTAAATATAATAGTTATATTTAAATTTAATTCTTGCACCCTAGGTTTGACCTTTTGGTTCACTTGGTGGCTCTAGTGAACCAAACTAGAATAAAAGTCCATAATCAGTCCAGGTAGAATATAGTATTCTCTATGTGCATGCTTACTACGTATATATTATATATTATACAACATGCTTCGCATGTTTAATAATATGACGCGTATTTTTTATATATATATGTGCATGCGCGCTAAACAAGATGAGACAAATAATAACAAACCCCTCAAAGAAATTATATTAAGTCCTAAGCGTTCAAAGATATTTGGAATATCGAACGTCGCCTTCTAGCATGGTAAAACGATAGAGAATTAAATATTTAATATAAGTTTGTTGTGTCACACAAGGCAAGTTTTAAATATTTAAGATGTTGCTTTATCACATTTGATGCTTATACATAGACTGAACAATGCTGTTTTGTTGTGTCACACAAGGATAGTGTTTTTCTTTCGAATATATGGAAGTGCTAGGTTGGACTTAACTTGGATAATTTTGATTCGGATGTGTCACACTTGATCAAAATAATCTAAGAGGCAAATTGAAAGGAGTTACATAGTGATGTAATTGACAATAGTTGTCTACCTATTTATTTATATATCGTTTGTTGTGTCACACAAGGCTATATACATTTGAAATGGGATCCCTATTCTCACTAGCAAATCTTTAATTAGATTTGTCGAACTATATATTGAGGGTAATATAGTTTGATGAAAATAGTGGGAGATACCAATTTAAAATAAAGACCTAATTTATTTTGGTAATTAATTAAAATGAATGTATGCTAAAATGTTGTTAAATTACAAATTCATTTACAGAATTTTACGATGTCTAATTCACTATCACTACGGAGCATATTAGATGCTAATTAACCGGACCAAATTAAAAGGACTGGTTAAAGAATTTGAGAATAGTTCTCAAGGCTGAAAAGCTATCTTATGTCTTTAATATGCTTATCCCTGCAATGGTTGCAGACAATGCCTCTGAGGAAGAGATTGCTACTTTTAGAAAGTGGCAAGATGATGCACAGTTGCCTCAATGCATCATGCTCGCATCCATGAGTAACGAGTTTCAGCGTCAGCATGAAACTATGGATGCTCCTACTGTACTCCGGCACCTTCAAGGAGTTGAAAGGTGAGAAAAGTAGGACTATTAGATATCAGATATCTAATGAGCTCTTCCGATTTAGAATGATCGATGGCACTACAGTATAGACAAATGTCCTAAAATGATCAATATGATTGAACAATTGGGACAACTGGGTTTTAATGGACGGAGAGTTGATCCAAGATTTGATCTTGCAATCACTTCCAGACTCTTTCTCACAAATTATTGTGAATTTCACATGAAAAAGCTATATGTCAGCCTGCCTGAGTTGCTTAAACATGTTGAAAACAGTAAAGAGTCAATTTCCAACCAAGAAACACCAAGTCTTACTGGTAGATGATTCTTCAAGGAAGCGGAAGAGGGCCAAAGGATCTTCTTAAAAGAAGAACAATTCAAAGAAGGTAAATGGAAAGGCAAAAATAAAGGACAATAAGAACAAGACTGATGCAGATAGCAAAGGAGTTTGCTTCCACTGCAATAAGTCTGGATACTGGAAAGTAAACTGTAAGGAGAATCTTGCAGAGGGTAACCAGAAGAAGCTTAATAAAGCTTCGGTTACAGATATAGATTTGTTCATGATTGAAATAAATGTTTTCTGTAAATCAAGGTTCTACTTGAGTATTGGATACCCGCTGTAGTTCTCACATATGCAATCCAATGCAGAGACTAAGCAGAAGTAGAAAGCTAAACAAAGATTAAGTAAATCTTATGTGTGGGAATGGAGCAAAGGTTGTTGCATTAACCATAGGAACTTATAGTTTCGCATTGCCTACAGGCAAGTCTATTAAGTTAATAAGTTGTTATTATGTTCCAGTTCTCTTTAGAAACATTATTACTTCCGTTGTTGGACAAGGAAGGTTTTGGTATTATATTTAAGAACAATTGTTGTTCTATTTATAACGATAATGTTTTGTTTGAAACTGGAAGATTACTTGATAGACTTTATAAACTTGACTTACAGAAAAAATAATTTTGCAAATTGAACAAATTAGTAAAAGAAAAGGAGATGATCATTCAAAGAGTTGAATATGTGTATTTGATAAAATACAAATCTGAATTATTTGAAAGGTTTAAAGAATTCAGAAGTGAAACATATTGATAAAGTATTAAGATTCTTTGATCAGATCGAGGAAAGAATACTTGTGCAATGAGTTTCTAGATCATCTCAAAATGGTATTTTCTCATAATGGACACCTTCTGATACGCAATAATTGATTGGTGTATCTAAAAGGAGAAATTGTACCTTGTTGGACATGGTGCAGTCCATAATGATTTTTACCGACATTCTAGTATCCATTTAGGGTTATGCCCTAGAAACGGCTGCATATCTACATAATAAGGTAACCTCAAAATCTGGCCCCAAGACTCCATAAAAGTTATGGATAGGGAGGATTCCTAATCTTAAGTATGTTAAGATAAGGGTTGTCCAACTTATGTGAAAAGGTTTCAAAAATAAGTTTGGGACAAAATCTGACAAGTGCAGACTTGTGGGATATCTTAAAGTAAGTTTAGGTTATTAATACTATAATCCTACACGCTGCCTTCTTAGATAAAGGTGTTTATCATTGAAGGAGCTAGTGGGAGGGTAAAAGATCTTGAAGGAGTTCAAGAACCACAAAGCACTTTAAGTCGAATCGAGGAACCCGTAGATAGACCTATTGTACCACAACCGAATCGTAAATCTGGAAGAGTACCGAAGATACCTGGGAGGTACGGATTCATCATAGAGGATGATGATGAGGTACGCATCATAGAGGATGATGATCCAGTTATATACAATGAGGCTATGAATACAAGCCACTCAGAGAAATGGTAGATGGTCATAAAATCCGAAATGGACTCCATGTATGAGAACCAAATATAGACTCTGGTTACTCCACAAAAGGGCATAGTGCCAAGAGTGTGAATATGGGTCTTTAAGAGAAAGACTGGGGCAAATGGCAAGGTGGAGACCTATAAGACCAGACATGTTTAAAAGGTTTTTCAAGTCAAGGAGTTGACTGTGATAAAACCTTATTACCGGGTAATGCTCAAGTCCATTTGGATTTTGCTTGTGATTGTAGCTTATTACGAAATCTGGCAAAAATGGATGTGGAGACACCCTTCCTCAATGAAGACTTGAGGGGAATGTATGTAATATTCCGAACCCTAATAAGATTTGTATATGTAAATTATGTGTTTAATAAATGATTTTTCATGATCTGACTTTGTATTATGTGGTTGTGTATTTTATTAAACAATTAGGTCAAATAAAAAATTTTCGCCAAGCAGCTGTGTCGTGCTTAATCGGACAAAATGATTTGTCGTGCTTCCGGCGAATTCACTGAGAAGCGTCTCGGCAAATTATTTTTGTAAGCTGCTGTGTCGTGCTTAGAAATGACGAAGTGCTTTGTCGTGCTTCGGAGTTAATATAATATTATATTAACTGATAAAATTCTAAAATAAGCTAATTAGGGTTAGAATGTTAAACGGAAATAGAAACCCTAATTTGAAAACCCTAATTGGTAACAGTTGTCCGAATTGTTCAATTAAAACCCTAATTACTGTACAAGAATCTTAATTGATATAATTAGATTCTAAATAATGAAGCATAATATTAATTATGAATCATTAAGGTTAAATTAAACCCTAAACGAAAGATTAAAACCCTAATTATGGATTTGAAAACCCTAAACCCTAATTATAAAACCCTAATTCTAATTAGGTTATCTAAACCCTAATTTATAAAATGTAAAACCTTAATTATGATATATAACCCTAATTAAGGTATTACTAAACCTAAATTAACATCATAAACATGATTAGTAAAAATCTAGGTTTAATTAGTAAGTAAATAAATCAAAAATCAAATTTTAAACCAATTAAAATAGGATAAGAACACAAATCAGATCTTTATAAATATCTAGCACAAGTAGGACATTTAGATCAGATAGGAGTAGCACAAGTAACAAGGCTAGGATATTTTAGAAGGGTAAAATGGGAAAAAGGGCTTAAGAAACCCTAATTTGAAGTTGCTACAAATAGAACATCATTCTGATAATGTGAGCCACGAAATTTTGAACCCTAAACACTTATATTACCAGCCATAATAAGCCTCAATAGCTGCAAGAACAGAATCAAAGATCAGAAATCAAAAAGTGGAGAAAAAGGTACAAAACCATAATTTTTATGCTAGATCTTCAAGCCTCCAATAATTTTATGTTTTAGATATTTAGGATTATGTGTAAACATGTTATTTGATGATCTGGGTTGGTTAAATAAGGATCCATAACATTTAAAAGGTCGAATTTGGTGAAAAACCCAACAGTTCTTGGCAGCCAAGAACAGTCTGACAAGGCTTTTTGTCAGAGATTTTTATCGGCTTAAATTGGTCGTTTGATCTGTTTTAAAGTTTGTATGTGTAGTATGCCATGTTATCTACAATATCCAATTGGTAGAATAGTAAAACAATATCTAGGATGAAAGATATAAACGGTCAAAACCCATTGACCGACCACAGGTGGCTGAATTCTGGGCAGCCTAGAAAATTCTAAGTGTTCTAGACAGCCGTCTGACAAGATTTGACCGGCTTCAATCTTGCTTATATGATGTTTGTAAATGTTGTTTCTTGGATTGAACATGTTCTGTGCCATGTAGACTCAAACCTAGAATCAATAGATCACATAATCAGTAACTAGCATGAAAGTTATTAACGGTCAAACATGGTTGACCGACCATGACCAAAGAGTTTCTGGGTTACCCAGAAACTCAAGAACAGCCTCAACAAGCTAGTTTGACCACGATTTATCTAGCATCAATTGATGTTGTATGATCTAGGTTAATACATGTCGTTATACTCTGCCATGTTGGCTACAACAACAAACAAAAATCAAACACAAACAATCGACCATCTAGATTTAATTTGAGGTCAAAGGTCCCTGTTCGACCATGACCAAGTGTTCTTCATGAAGAACACCTTTAGCGACAAAATTCATACTTAAGCCCAGAAAACTAAAAACCTTATGAAGACTGTCGCTAAAGCCTTTAGCGACGGTTTTAAATAAAATTTAATAAAAACAATTAAATAAATTATATAAAATTATAAATAGATATTAAAAATTCATATTAATTAATAATAAATATTAAAAAAATTCATTTTTTAATTATATTTAATATTTTTATATATTCTGATAAATATTTTTATATAATTATTTAATTTAATTAAATATTAAATTATTTAAATAAATATTTTTAAATAGATAATTTAAAAATGATATTAATGTATTTAAAATATTTTTAAATGATAATTAATTCATTTAAAAATATTACCAACTTTCCAAAATTATTTTAAATAATAAATAAATTATTTAAAATAAAAATATTAAATATTTAATAATATTATAAATGATAAATAAATCATTTAAGTATTAAACTAAGTTTTAAAAATTATTATAAATAATAATTACATCATTTAAATGATAAAATAAATTCTAAAAATATTATTAATGATAAAATAAATCATTTAAATGATATTCTATCTTTCTAAAAATATTATAAATGATAAATATATCATTTAAATAATATTTTAGGTATCTAAAAATATTCTAAGTGACAAACAAATTATTTAAATAACATATTAAATATTTTAAAAATATTCTAAATGATAAATAAATCATTTAAAAATATGCCTAAGCTTGTAAAATTATTTAAAAATATTTCCACGCTTATAAAAATTATTTTAAATGATAAATAAATCATAGTAAATGTTTTAAAATGATTCGAAATGATAATTAAATAATTTAAAAATCTTCCTAAGCTTGTAAAATTATTTAAAAATACTTCCAAGCTTATAAAAATTATTCTAAATGATAAATAAGTCATTTAAATAACATAGTAAATGTTTTAAAAAGATTCTAAATGATAACTAAATCATTTAAAAATATTCTTAAGCTTGTAAAATTATTTAAAAATATTTCTAAGCTTATAAAGATTATTTAAAAATAATATTAAGGTTCTAAAAATATTATAAATGATAATTACATTATCTAAGCTAATAATTAGACTTCCAAATGAAGTTTTATCGAACAATCTATGTGTTTAGCCATTTAGGACGCGACCGAGATACCGAATCAACGTCGAACCTTAATGAAACTTGTCTAGATTAGCGTGATACATGTTTATATACGTGCTAACACTTATTATTGGTATACGTAGACTACGTGCGTTGACCGATTGTACTAAATTATAGTGAGCTATGCTAAGGCAAGTCTCCCAACTTTGTTATGTTTAAGCAAGTATTATACATCTTGCTATCAATTATTGTGAAGTTATTGCTTCTTGTTCAGCATTAGTTAAGAAATGAATCATTATTC
Organism: Aralia elata; assembly: GCA_034770075.1. Taxonomy (NCBI): domain Eukaryota; kingdom Viridiplantae; phylum Streptophyta; class Magnoliopsida; order Apiales; family Araliaceae; genus Aralia; species Aralia elata. Next base: position 42,410,297 of record CM068385.1, read on the forward strand.
ATATATTGTTTATTCGAGCGTAAATTGTTGTGTCAAACCAAATTGTTTGGTAAGACATCTATACTGAGTAAATGGAAATGCCTTCATAGGAAGGCCAATAAATGTCGATAATATATTGACCACAAATGGTAGGATGATATGCATACTCCTAGGATATTGGTGAGGCTGATCACCTACCAGATATCCAAAACTCAAATGGTTCTAAGTCATTAAAGACTGATAGAACTAAATGAAATATATGGTTCTTATACAGAACCCTCAGTATACATCATTGACATCTTTCAAATCAAACACATGGTGTTTACATATTCAAATGAACTTGCTGAGCATTTGTAGCTCATTCTTGCGCATATCTTCTTTTGCAGCTATAAATGATATCCCTGGCACGTCTGAGACTAATAAAGGGAAAAGTCATGCTTATTAA